>JAOWBL010000019.1:16363143-16377610 GCA_028564865.1 Zenarchopterus dispar | reverse complement strand
TATATATATATATATATATATATATATATATATATATATATATATATATATATATATATACACATATATACATATATGCTTAAAAATATAACCAGTTTTTCACACTTTTCTAAAATAGGATAAAACAAACTACACTAAATTAAATTAAACAACAATAATTACTCAGTGTTTAAATACTGAGGACATTGACCCATACTGTGAAATCCCAGGATAAGTAGTCAATGTAATCCCAAAACTAGAACCAGGTCTTTTTTTTATTAATAGACAATTAGATGTAGAACAAAAGAGATATCTGAGAGGAAAATGTGTCCATGGACATCGTTCTAGGAGAGACTTGTCTGTTGGACAAGCAACAAGGCTGATGGACTAATGTTTTGGGGACAGATTGGATCAAACAGCTTTTTGGTTCAGATGAGAGGTACAGACCCTGCGATGGACTGGCGACCTGTCCAGGGTGTACCCCTGCTTCTCGCCTGCAGCGGGCTGGGATTGGCTCCAGTAGATCCCTGTGACCCAGTAATTGGATTCAGCAGGTCTAGGTTTAAGCAGCAAGACAAAGAAATTAGGCAAATTGTTCTGCTAAAATGGTCTTTACAAAACGCCAAATCACAGTCCTGACCCTAATCTTGTAGATATGTTATGGAGCAGATCATGTAAGTAAATATGCATACATAATATCCTATAAGTTCATACTTTAAACCTCTAGATCTAAGATTTTGCATATTGCATAAGCTGTTCCTGAATCTAACCCATCAAATTTTTCCCGTTGGTATTGTTTGGCTCTTGTAACCAGGAGTGCCACTGGAGAATCATGGCAGGAGATCATGTTGTCATGTCTGGGAGGACAGCAGTGTGAAAGTGACCCATCAGTAGCGGCTTCTGACCATAAGGACGGCTGTGGCTCCGACTTTGCCTATTTCTACTTTGTGTCCTTCATCTTTTTTAGCTCCTTCCTGGTAAGACTTAATACTTCTAAGTGAAACTATAACTTGCTCTGATTCTGCCTCTACATGAGCTTCGGCTCTTCATTTGTCATGTCTCCCGTGCAGATGCTGAATCTGTTTGTGGCTGTGATCATGGACAACTTTGAATATCTTACAAGAGACTCGTCCATCCTGGGTCCGCACCACCTGGATGAATTTGTCCGAATCTGGGGAGAGTATGATCGCGCTGCCAGGTAAATTTCTCTAAGTTTAACCCCCATGTATATCAAGATTTCACCTTAAAAGCTCCTGTGCATCTAGCACAGTCATTTTACCCTGAAATGTCATGATAATCCTGCATAAGTACGCACAGCAAAAAGATGTCAATTCAAAGCTGATAGCAGCCACAGAAAGCATATCAAATGAATGACAAAAATGTGATTAATGTACTCCATTGATTGACAGTAAAAAGAAACATGAATTTTTTTTCCTGACACTTGTGAAAAAGCATCTAGTCAGAAGGCAAGTGGTGATGTAAACAACTGAGTTTTACTTCTCAGCGTAAGGTCATACATCTTAGCTTGTGACACATTGGAAAAATGTCTTCTGATTCTTTTGAAGAAGATGTTTTTCATGAAAAATCTAAGTTAAATCAATGATTATTTAAGTATAAGATAACTCAGAAGCCAGTCTTTGCCCACCAGGTGTTTTATCACTGACATCTTTGCATGCGGACAAGAAAAACATCACCATGCCTATGTAGTTTAGAAACTCCAAACAGTGGTGTAAGGGGCTGGGTAGAGTGATCCTCTAACTGAAAGGATCTCAGTTATTTAAGCTGGAGACACGGAGACATGTACAATACCATAAAGAGTCCTGTATTCCACTTTAATTCAGAGTGAACAGAAGAACTTCAGAAAGCCCAATCCACTATCTCCACAGAAAGTAGTAAAGTTGTTCGTCCTCCACAGCTCCATAAGTCCTGATCCTAATCCTTCTGTGCATTCAAAGTCCTTCGATTGATGTCCAATGTTCAGTCCTCTTGGGAATGACATTTTTATAGGGCTTTGACTTAATTTCTAGTTACATTTGTTTATTAACAGTCTTTGCTCTGTTTCTCCTCTCTTTCTTTTCTCATAACACCTCTCTCTTCTTTTGTATAACATGTTTCCACACAGGCAAACACACACTTTCTCTCTCTCTTGAGGTCATATTGAAACTTGTCCAGGCTTCTCTGCTGTTAAAGAGTCAAGTCATATCTGTCCTTCATCATAGCTATCAGCTCGTCCACTATTTAAGCAGTCTTTTATGTAATTTACATTCAGCATTCGATAAATAGTGTTCATTAACACTCACTTGTTGGAATTACATTAATTTTTTTGTTGTTGTTGTTTTTGTATTTCACAATGCACTATTATCACGATCATTATTTTAGTCACAGTAACATATAGATAGTTGCTAATTTCAGAATTTTTTCCACCCTTCACTAGCCATCTAGTCCCATTGGAGTTGATCTGCAAATGATAAGACCATCTCAGCCATCTTTGTCTAATATATTTCTAATTTTGATCATGAGTGAAAATATTTTAATTATTTTCACACACTGACATTATAAACTTTTCATCAAAAGACTGCCCTTACACTCATTAAAAAAAATAAATAAATCAGTGGTTACCTGCAGATATGCTCATCTGCATATCATAACTGCATTTCTACAACTTAGATTCACTGTTGCTGGCACAAATGTCTTGTTCTCCAGTTGGAGCACTTCTAGCATTGAGACTTCTTCTGCTCTTTAATTTTCCTCTCTTGCTCTGGGATAACTGTGAAACATCCCTCAGGCAACAGAAGATCAGATCTGAAACTGACAACACTGCGTCTTTGGGGCTTCACTCAGTTTACGTCACCATATATGGCCATTTGCAAATAATTAAGAGTTCCTCATTCTTCAGGGATAAAGATCATTTATTAGTGGAAAATGTTTCAGACTATTGTTGATCATCCTGGGACTGGGTGTCCAGCAAGTTAAACCTCAAAGTCAGACCGTACAATGCTCAGAGAAAGTGTACATAATCCAGTTGAGGACCACATATTTCAGATCTTGGCCTTCAGTGGTCTCCCTGCCTGAATGAATCCAACTTCTAACCCATTCCTAAAGCAAGAAATCAAATTAACACAATTCAAGATATTCAGCTCTAATATAATTTTTAAAATTTCACTTAGGTTTTTCAAAACCCAAAGGCTAAATTTTAGGCTCAGGAGAGTGTATTTAATATTTTAAATATTAAAGCTTGCAATTGATTTTTTTTTTTTAAGAAATAGGGCTTATTGGGAAGGGTCACCAGGAAAAGGCAGAGATTTGATCATAATACCAGCCCAACATTTTGAAAAGAACAAACACAGTATATCAGCACAATTACCTTTTACCATCTGTCATTCAAGGTGGGGGAAGGGTGGTTATTAGTTCTTAATTCAGCCATACCACCTGAGCAGACCAGCAAATCTGTAACATATGGTTGAAAAATAAGAGAATGAATGAGTTGCAATGATCCACTCGAATCCAGAACTCAACCTGATTCAAATGCTGTGGTGCGACCTTTCCAGAGTTTACCATAAATGAACACCTACAAGCCTCTAAAACCAAATCAACAGTGTAAAAAAGAGTGAACCAAAATTCGTTCACATCAGTGAATTTTTTATATGACTAAGTGTCATATAAAAAATTATTGATTCAAGTAATGCTTGCTGTTGTTGTATAGGCCATTGTGTAACCGCTCAATAGTTCACACCCTGCTTCGGCAGTACACTGCTTTTTTTGGTTATTCTTGAGTCGGTTATGTATAGCTGACATGCACGCAGACATCATATAAAATATAAGCAAATACAACTTTTGCTACAGAGAAAAAAGAAAGAAATCCAGAAGGACATAGATGTTCCAGCTTTCCACTAAAAAAAAAAAAAAAAATCTATCAAAACCTGGAGAGTAATGTATGTTTATGTATTTACTTTCTTTGCCAGAAGAGGGCGACAATAGTTCTGTAGCGTAACAATTATGGACAGCCAATGTAGAAACATGTAGTGTAATATTACTAGTTTGTGTCAGATTTTCATATGCAAATGTTCTCTGTTTTCCTAATTGTGTTCAATGTCTCAACAAGAAGACAGAGCTCCTTGTTGTTTCGTCTGTCTGTAATTACAACACAACTAAAGACGCATATGTTCTTTCCAGTGGTAGGATCCATTATAAGGAGATGTACAAAGTTGTACGCACTATCTCACCTCCTCTGGGCTTTGGAAAGAACTGCCCCCACAGGGTGGCATGCAAGGTTTGGTTCCCTCGTGTCAACAAACCTCCCCTCTGCCCTTTTCATGTGGGACCTTTCCTGATGTCTTTCTTTCCTTTCCTTTCCTCCCGTTTTACCATCCTGCTTGACCTTTAGGGATGTGTTGATCAGGTTAAAGAATGATGATACTTCAGTGTCAGGGTACTAAGGTACAGGATGTCCCTCATTCAGCCAAAGATTTTGTCTTTACCTAATGTTAAGTTTGGCTTTCATATAACTGAGAAATCGGAGGGAATTCTGTGTCTTTCTACCTTTTGGATCTGGGGTTATAATGTTTGCAATACTGTCCCGCACACATGAAGCGCCAGACAACGTAAGTATGAAGTATTTGTACCAGATCCAGTGAAGATGTCATTCCTTTTCTTTCCCTTTCAAAGGAGTCCTCGTTCCCCACATTTCTATGCCCAGTTCTTGGCATAGAAATAATGCAACCTGTTTTATTTCTCCTACTTTACTCACTCCTGTTGTGTGCGGCCTTGAAATAACCCTCTCTCTTGTATCTCCTCCACTCCCGTTTTTCACTTTTCACCCTTCACTCCCTCCTGTGTTCCTCTCCTCCCCCACAATCCCATGGGAATGCACGCCCCTGATGCATCTTTATTGGATTTCTCCTCCAACTTCATCCCTGTTACTTCCTCCCTGTTTTCCTTTCCTTCCCCCTTTTCTCCACTTCCTCATCTCCATCTACACGGTTACCTGGCGCCCCCAGTGGCCGCATCCATTACACTGACATGTATGAGATGTTGACCAACATGTCGCCACCTCTAGGCCTGGGCAAGAAATGCCCCTCCAAGGTGGCATATAAGGTAGACTGAATGTCAGACGCAGGCACTGCCTTTTATCTCGATCAGCAGAGCTAAACACTGTAAATTTCATTTTATGTGTCAGAATTTGCACAATTAAAGCATCTTTTGTGTTGACTATATGACGCAGAACTGCTTGTTTGTCCACTGGCAAATAGTGAGTGCTACTTACTGCAATAATTTGCCTGTTTGTTTTTCATCTTGGCAGAGAACTAAGACATTATTATCTGTTTAATTACATTGTATGAGGAAAAAACAGCTTTATTGCAGTTGATTTTAAGTTAATGTGAGAAAATGAATGAGAAAGTTGTAAAACATCTACATGCTTGATATTGTCGCTGGCAGAAATCCACTGTCAGTTGTTCTCATGCCTTTCACACTTATTTCTTACATCTGTCTGTCTGCATGTGCCTGCTGCCACAGCCCAATGTTGCACCCTTGTTTTATTTTTTTTTTAATGTGCTCATTGTGTATATTGTTCCTGTTGTTTAGGTGTTTGGTTTGTGTGTGCAGACCTGCAAGCATGCTCAACTGCAGATGTGGCTTTTATTCTTTAATGAAGCCAGATAGACAGTTTTATTGTGAATTTTATTATATGGAATCCAATTACAGAAGTAGGCAAGAGAGTCATTTCTGAGCATCTTTTGACTAAAACCTGTTTTTCTGCTATTGCAGTATTTTTATCTGATAGATGAGCTTTTAATGCTTGATTTTGACATGAAAAGTTTTCATGTCAGTTTTTTTTTTTCTTAATAACAGGAAATACAATAATTACATAGGTGCCCCCTAGTCTTCCTGTGTCCATGGCTGGATTCTAAATTCAAAGCTAATTTGATTTTTTAAAAATCATTAAGTTATTTTCAAACAAAGCTAAAGGAAACAATGGTTTAAATGGACATGCTTTTTCTGAATATGTTGCTCCACATAGTCAGCAAAAGCATGCCTCCCTTAAAATTATGATTTAATTATTGTTGTGAATAACATATTTGAAAAAGATTCTCGTAGGAGTGGCCAAAGAGTTTGAGTTCAATCTCTGTTTCTCCTCTGAAGTTAAATTTATTTAATTTCCCTTTGCGATGGAGTGAAATGAGCGCTTTCTTGTGTTGATCAAACAGCATTTTCATTTAATGCAGCGTAACATGCTTTAGCAAATAAGAGTAAAACTAAACTTGAATGTGTTTTAAGATCAGACTATTGCAGTGTGGACATAAAGACAGACTATGATACTTCCCCTTCTTTCATCAGAGACTTGTCCTGATGAACATGCCCGTTGATGATGACATGACCGTCCACTTCACATCCACCCTCATGGCCCTCATCCGCACTGCCCTCGAGATCAAGATAGCAAGAGGTCAGGCGCAATGTCAAAGTCCTCACGGTGAATTTAAAGATGGAGAGTTTAACCATCATTTTAATTTTTGTGTTGACTTTTATGCTTTTGTTCTTCTGATATCCAGGAGGAGAAGACAGAAATCAGATGGATTTGGATCTCCAGAAGGAGATTGGTCTAATCTGGCCTCACCTCTCTCATAAGACGCTGGACCTGCTGGTTCCCATTCACAAAGGTAAAAATCAGCATCTTGTTTTATTATCTTATTGTAAGCTGAAATAATTAAAAGGAAACACATTTTTTTGCTTTCTCCTTTGCAGCCAGTGACATGACAATAGGGAAGATCTATGCTGCCATGATGATCATGGATTATTACAAGCAAAGCAAAGCGAAGAAGCTGCGACAGCAGCTGGAAGAACAGGTCTTTTCTTTTTCGCCATTGTTATTTCACTTTCTGTGTTTTTTTATAGATGTTTTTTCTGTCACATTTCAAAATAACTGTATTCACGTGAACCACTCAGCATATAGTGATGTTGATTCATTTTCATAACTTTCATATTAGGTAAGTGTTTTAAATTAAAATTTTTTAAACTGAACAAAGAGAGTTCAGCACACTGAGGCTTGTTGAGCGAAGCATCATGGGAAAAGGAGCAGGCGTATGGGAATAATAGTGGTATACAACTGTAAATAGTGGGCAAATTCCCACTCACACAAACTCAGAGTTTCCACTGAAGGAGTGAGCCCCTGGGTGTTCCCACTGACCGACAGGTCTTTCAAATTTACTCACAATGAGGTAAGTCTGCCTTTCTTCAGACTTTGCCTGTGGGCATTACTGGCCACCCATAGAGTATTAAACATGGGGTTGCCAAGACAGGCCCTGAGGCATTCAAACAAATTGTGATTTATACCAGAACTGTATGCTGTTTGTCATATGACACTATGATGATTAATTTTTAACCTCTTTTTGAGTACTTCTTCCTTTTGAATTAAAAAAAAAATGAATTGTTGACACTTTGTTTGTAGCTATTCTCAGCACGTTTTGGTGGAGTAGATGGAGTTAAAGTACTGATTCTGACCAGGTCTGAGTAGTACACTATTTGTCAGTTTTGAAAAAATCAAAGTTATATTTGTCAGGGTCCACAAAAAAAAAAAAGGGTTTTTTTTTTTCCTTTTTTTATCTTGAGCCATCAAAGAGAATCTCACTACATCAAATGTTCTTTGAAGTGAGTGAAAGTTTCCAGAAACTAAAGCTGGTTTATGGTTAATAAACAAAATTAATGAACGTATTAAAGAGGGAGTGTTTAGTACAGATGGACATTGAAGCAATTTGTAGCTGTTTTGATTTCCCATATGCTCATTTTGTCATTGCTGTGTGTGGTGGAGGGCCTTAACGTAGTAGCAAGAAGGTAAGGAATAAATCAGCTTTTATTAACAGAACCAAAGGTAAAGGTGCTAGAGGGCAAGATTCAGCTCGAACACCAGAAACTAATTGACAAGATGACATAAAACTTCCTAGCAATGAGGAGCAACAACTAATGAGCCGATACAGTGCTAATAAAACCGGTGTGAGGCAATTAGGAAACTGAATACAGACACAAACTAAAGAGAAAGCAGTTCACAAGGAAAACCAATTTCCAAAAAAAAACTAGAATAGAGCTAATTGATACATCTCAAAGTTAAATTTTGCTAATTTCCTAAAAGCATGGCCCTGGTGAAATAAACAACTCAAAAACCATAGAACATGACATATTTGTCTGTATTTCCTCACAGAAACACGCTCCCATGTTCCAGCGTATGGATGCTTCCTCTCTTCCTCAAGAAATCCTATGCAATGCCAAATCCCTGTCATTTCTCAGGCACAGTGCTGGATCTGCTCTGTAAATATCCCTTTTTAATCTCTTTTACATTGTTTCTTATACTGGCTTGTGTTTATTTTTGCCAGTAGCTGTCCTGTCTGAGTCTTTTTGTGTTGCATTTCCTCAGCACCAGAGGGGGCTTTGTGGCGCTCAGCCCCATTTCACCCCAGGAGATGTTCCTGCAGCCACTGTCTCGGTCCAGGGAGGAGAAAGAGGAGGAGGACGATGAAGACTACCACTCACCCTACCACCCTTACCACCATCCTCATCAACACCACCACCAGCAGCATCATTTACACACACTGGTAACCACTTACTTGTAGTCAGGCTTTGGCCACCACTGGTTTCACAAGTTTAACGTCAAATACTCCATAAAACATACGAGACACTTTTTTTTTTTCAGGACGTTTTCACCCACCAGATACACACTATAATCATTACAATGTCATTTATTACTAATTTTGTCATTTGTATCTCATTATGTAAAACCCAATCACTCTGACTTTTTGGGGTATGTAATCCTTGTAGTGTTGCTACTTTGATGTTTGAGCCACAGAAGAAGAAAATCATTTTTCTCTGTGTATTTGTGCAGGTACCAGAGGTAGTGGAGTACAAACAACTGATGCAGCAGACCAGGCAGGACCCAGCATTTATTAAATCACCTCAGCGCATCCCATCTATCAGAGCATCTTCTATGCCCCGACTCGCTGTAGATCCACAGGTAATGAGGAGTAATAACCTTTATTCAATCATTTATCCAGTGCCTAACAAATAGCCATTGTGAAAAAATCAGAAAGCAATTAAAACCCTCTCATGGTGCTTTTACCACTCTCATATTTACCATCTGTCTGGGAAATGAAATAACTTGCATGCACAATGTAGCAAAGCAGCTAAAGCCACCAAATAAGAAGTTTGTATCCAGGTTTGTAACCTTGTATCCGCAGTTCCACAAACAATGATCTTCTGATTGTTTTCATGCATGAAGCCCGGGATGTCAGCAGAAAGTAAGCTGATGAAACGCTCCTTCTCCACCATCGGAGATCAGTGTGTGAACGGCCTCTGGCAGGAGCAACACTCTCTGGAGAGAATCAGTCCCGATGGCACATACAGACCCCGGCAGAGGAGTTACAGAGGTCACTTCACTCTTATTTCAGTCATAAAACACAGTTACTGCTGTTGTTTGATTCACGTTTAAAGTATTGTTTTCTTCAGCAGATTTAAGTTTCATTTATTATTCAAACTGGAAACAAAGGTCAAATATATGTATATATAAATATATACATATATATATATTTTAACCATTGTATGAGATTTTTTGATCATTTCTATGACTGTCTAGTTTAGCAGAAGATGAGCTCTTTCATTTAATGTTATCTACAAAATTAGCTTATCTATAACTGATCATAACATGTTAAAACTAACTGAAGTTGCAACTTGAGTAAATAGTAAGTTCCTGTTTGTTTGAATTCTGGTCGTACTAATGTCATCAGAAAACCGGTTGCTTGAAGAAATAACATAGTGACATCATAGTGAAATAACATAGTGACAGTGAAATAATGGAGCAACTCTTGGCACTTGAAGTCTTTGTTAAATGAGCTGAAATATTCTTGATTTTACCTGGATTTTCATTTTATTTACTCTGAGGTAGCACTCAGAACAGTGTAAGACTTTTCAGCTTCTTAAAGTAAATTTATAAATCATTGTGGAGGTGTTTCTTTGCATTTTCCACACTGTCCAAACACATTCCTTTCTGCTACTTAATACTCCTTGTTAGCCAGCTACAACTGAACTCTGCAGTGACTTTTAAGTGATGTAAACCTCACCTGGAAATCTGACAAGATCAAGAGCACCAACAAAAACAGAACAATAACACAGAAATAAATTGAAAAAAAAAACCTGTGAAGTTGGTGAAATTGACCCAACTGAGATGAGAACATGTAATCAATGATATTTTTTTCAGTCTAAAAGGATATTTCTCACACTGTAATTTGAAATGTAAATGTCAGGCCCAAGACTCAACCCCAGAGAGACAAGTAGCCATGAGAGAGGACGATCGAAGGAACGACGCCACCTGCTGTCTCCCGACGTGTCCCGCTGCAACTCTGAGGAGCGAAGCAGGGAGCCTTCGTACGAGAGGAGACGGTCCCGCTCACCGAGCGAAGGACGCACACACACCTTACACAAACAGGTGAGACTGCACACGACAAACTACACACTAATGTAGGAGCTTTATTGTTTCTTAGAAATCGTAGTTCATGAGACAAGAATTATGACTATTAAATAATCTATTGTGCTAAGAGAAATATTATTGCACAGTTACTGTGAAACAAACTTAATATTCTAAATAGGACCAATATCACAAAAAGTCTGGCATTTAATGCTTTCCCTCATTAACTTAATTTCATTTGTTAATATACATCCATTCACAAATTTCAGAGTTCTAACACATTCAGAAAAAGTTGGGACATTTTAGAGCTAGTTTCCCAGAGATGTCCACACATCTTTCAGCAGGACAATTCAAAACACGTTCTGCACACAGAAAGGATTAAACTGGCCCACCTGTCGTCCTGATCAGCCCCAACACAGGCGGTTAGGAGAATTTCGCAAACAAAAATGCGACAACGATCGCATGCTCTCGCCCAAATTAAAGACGTGTTTGCAGAAATATTGGAACAAATTAACATCTGAAATGATTTATTGATTGGTTTCCTTAATGCAAGGACACCTTTGAACAAGAAACATCGCAATATTACCAAGCTTTACTTTATTTTGGACCACACTATAAGCCTAAAATTCAAACATGGAGATTTACAAAGGAAATGAAGTTGATAAGAAAACAAAAAACATGAAAAATCTCCAGTTTGTACTGCAAAGAAAAGTCCATGTACAACTCAGAATTGTCACACTATTCATTTGTTTTTCTTATTTGCATTTTTCATGTAATCTTATGTGTTTCTGGTTTAGGTTTGTAGTTTTAGTTAGTGGTTGTTTTAATAGTGATTCAGATGGAGGAAAAACTTTTCCTGTCCACTGTGCTTGATACATTGGCAGGTGAACACATCAGGCAGTCCTGCCACCTCGGCCTCGGAGTCCGGTACCCCTCGTAACCGGCGACAGCTGCCCCAGACACCCTCTCGCCCGCGGCCTTACATCTCTTATTCTCCTCTTGTCTGCCGGGCTCCCACCTCTCCCACTGCCGCAGCCTCTCCTGAGGGACAGACCCAGACTCAAGAGGGGCCTAGCGGCTCTGCTGAGACCTCACAGAGGACTGACAAGGACAGCAGACCCCTGTCAGCAGGTCAGGGGTCATCCGGAGGCCACGCCTCAGCACCCAGCCACCCTTCTCCTCATCGCTACATATCAGAGCCCTACCTCCCATTCCACGAGGAACTTGGCAGTGGCGGCGAAGGTGAGAGACAAGAGACCCTTACCTTTGAGACCGCCATGGCCACCAGCCTAGGACGTGCCAACGCCATAAGCTCCGCCCCTCAGCTCAGACACTCCTGGCAGGTTCCTAACGGCCATTTCCGGAAGCACTTGGTCCAGGCAGGTCCAGCTGATGGCAGCGAGCTTCTAAGTGACACAGATGAGGATGACCGTTGCTAAAAAGAAAAAGAGGATGCACAGAGTAACGAGGCACCTCAGAACATCTTTTGTGGGACCACAATGCTTTTGCTCCTCCGTTGGTCCGAGAATCTGATGTTCTCAGCACCAGTAGCATAAAAGACAAGACTGAGCAACTCTACTGTTTATCTGGACACTTGAGTTTCTGTACACAAGTCCTTATTTCTGTGTGTGTGTGTGTAGTTGAAGGGAAACTGTAAATGTGGACTTATGAATGAGTGTGCTTGTAACAGAAAATATTCCACATAAAGAGAAAAGCAAAGGCTGATCATAACAAGAGTATCTCTCTGCAGGCTATCCCATGAAGTTAGCATTTTGTTTGTTAATGAACAAAATATGGTAAGATATTAATACAAGTTTCCAAATCTTCTGAGTGAATCCCAGAAACCAACTAAGTGCATTTCGTACACGTGACGATAGAGGTAGCATGTAAACGTTTAATAAGATGAATGTATTTGTTTTATGTTCATTGAGAAGATTGCTGTTAGTATTTGCTGTGCATAGTTGTAAGGGTAGAAATGAAGCCAGCTTGTGTAAGAGGTTGTCAATTGTTCCCAAGACTTCCTGTTTACAAGAATATACATGAGATTTATGGGCATTAAACAGTCGCTAAACAATAATACTCATTACAGGAAATCAGCCTTTGGACTTTGAGTGAGCAGTCTGGGTATATTTATCGGGTCAAAATGTGAAAACAAAAAGAGTGCATTAAACTGGAGGACAGTGTTGTAGCTTGAGAACAGACGAGAGATGCTCATGGTGTATTGTAATGTACTTTTTCAAATTTTTTAAAAGGAATGCTTATCTTCGACCCAAAAATGAAGGTCTGTGAACATAACAAAGAATAAAGGCACAGATAAGCAACATGACCAGGCCCTTCACAGGGACTGGAGAGTTCACAAAGGCTCTTTGGTCTGCATCTGCTACACTGACTACATCGGCCTGAACGGCAGCCATCTGCAGAAAAAACAGCCTTGATGTTTGCTGTCATGTGAAGCCAAATGAATATTCACTCTTTACATCTCTGTGCTGGATAGTTACTTTCAATATTGTGTCAGAGAGCCGACTAAAGCCATTTTCCTCCTGTACATAGAACCAGGGATGTGTCCTGTTCAGGATGTGTTGCCTTCTTTCCTGTGACAATGAAAGTGATGAGAATTTAACGACGTTTGTTCTGTACTTGTGATGCAACATAAATGCTTTAACAAAAGAGGAGCCACTGGAAAGGTAATGTCTGTCTCTTTGTAACAGCCATATAGCTCCAGTCACTTATGTTTTTGGTCCACAGAAGCAAACATTACTGCATTTCCCGTGCTCGATACTTAGAGTAATTTCCACGTGCATGATCATGTTAACGGTGATGATGAGAGGGTTGTCTCAAAGCTGCCTGATTAATTCTTAGTGCATCCATAATGTTTGATTAATTTTGATTAATAATGTATTACTTATAAAGCAGAAGGAGAGGAAAGATGTTTTCATTCCCAACATTCACTCTCGACTTCTTTGAACATTCCAAAACTTCAAACTATTTGTTGTTCCCTCTTAATAGGATGTATATTTATATCATGTGCTGTTGTGTTGTTATAATATGGTGAGTATGTAATGTGAACAGAGGACATATCTGGACTGAGAAACACACTAAAAAATATTTTAGCAACAAAGCCTTTTAAATGTGTTGACTCCAGGATTTATACAATAAACAGTTTAGGTTAAGGCTTCAGCCTGAAGTATATAAAGTATATCTGAGCGTGCTTAACATGTACAGTGCAGCTTAGGACTTGATGGTGATGTCCGTCTGTACAGAAGAGCCTAATCTGTGCCTGGGAAAATTCACCCAAAGAGTTCCCCATCAAGCCTGGATTTCTTAGACAGAGAAGCTCTCTGGTAAATATGTAGTATAAACTGTATAAAATGCATCCATGTTTACTTTATTCCACTTTTTGTAATTTACTTTCAGCATCATGTCTGTTTTTGACTGTTTACATATCTGTTCAGAGGACCATTAAAAAGAGATCACTTGTCTTTTCTGTGCTTGGTGGTATTAAACTGGTTTAATTTGTCTGCACGTATTCATAAGTGAAATGGCAATCTCAAGAATAGTATGACTTTAGTGTAGATTCACTTAAATACAATAAGGACAGTTCAAGTATTCACGTCTAGCATTACAGACTGCAAAATATAGCTTTAAACGTTTCAGAGAAACAAAAATACACTCAGTTACCATAAAAATGAATGCTTGGCTACCTGTGTTAACTAGTAATGATCGACATGGGTAATACTGTCATCAGTTGAGAGGAACCAAAGGCAGGAAATCCTTAGGAGTAAAGTCCCTTTATTTCAACAAAAGTGCTTTTTGGATATAAAATGGATATAAAAAGGCCTCTAACAGCAAACAATGAAAATCCAAAGGATGACTGAAACACATACAGACAGCAACAAGGCAGTGAAAAGCAAATGGAGCAGCAGGGAAAGACAATATAGTATAGAGTCACATGGGGCTGATGAGACACAGGCGCAAACAATCCGGAGCATGGGCTCAATGTAGCTTTCCACAAGTCAAGGACACAGACTTTCAAAATAAAACAGG
>JAOWBL010000019.1:16326355-16340760 GCA_028564865.1 Zenarchopterus dispar | reverse complement strand
CATCTTTCAAAAATAAAACTGTATTCCCTAAACTTTGTGTTATTTTTGTCTTTTTTTCACATTATATAACCTAAGATAAATAAATAAAACTGTCTTCATTTAGAGGTGACCGGAAGTGACAAGTTCATATCTTGAAGTATTGGTAAATATTGAATTGACTTTCTCCAAGTTTATGCATTCCTATAAAATATGTATAATGTCAACAAAAATGTAGCACTCTTTTCCATTTCTCTTAGCATGATACAACTCTACAGTATTAATATTTGTTAAAATATTTTCTAAAATTTTGAGTAATTTTACATTTAATTAAAAAATTTAAAGTGAGCGGCACATAGTGGTTTCAGTTTTATAGTGCAGAGATTTTTCACTATCCCAGTGAGGAAGTGATTAAACAGAAGTTGCCCATAACTTTTTCCTTTTTTTTTCATATTTGTGTTTGTAAAAGTTAGAAGCATTTTTTTCCTCCGACACTTTGGGATCATTTAACCCACTTGTGCCCCCTTCCTGCTTTGGACCAGACCGGTTCTGGAGCTGTAGCCGGAGCTGGTGGAGGATCTGACAGAGGCACCGAGGCGAACCCCCCGCCTGCTGCAACACATCCTCTATTCTGCGGTAAAGATGGCGGCGTCAGAGGGGGCGCGCAGCGACCGGACAACGGCAAAACCATTCTGAACAGGTCCAGTTTGACCGAGTCCAGCTCGTCGGGTGCTGTTTACTACTGTTCGGATACCGTCTGGACCATTGCAACAGATATAGTCGCTGTCACACGCTGCGGGCTGTGATTTTATTGTTTGAGGTAAGGCTGGGTGGGTTTCACTGGTAGCTGCTGCTAACGTTCGCTAAGAAGCTAACAGTTCAGGTTAGCTCGGAGGAGAGCGACGGGGAGGGGACTGAGCCGAGGAAGAGGATTCGGGCCAGGCCGCTCCAGCTCAGGGGGAATGTGAACCAGAAGAGCGCAGGGGGGTTTAGCCTGCTTCGTCCCAAACGACCTCACGCCAAACTCATCGGAATGGGACAGCAGGTAGGCCGCGTCGGCGAGGTTACATCGACCGGGCTACAGCCGCCACAGACCCACGCTCCGCAACCACACCAGGGGAGGGGGAACCGGGGAAGCGGCGCCGGGAGGAGACCCCGAGAACCGGGCTGTAGCTCCGGGACACCGCCTGGCAGGGCGGCTGCAGTCAACGTGCCAGATCCATCGATCAATATATTCACGCAGCATTCAGGTAAAGTTAAACATTTTTTTTCTTAAATTGTGAGTCTGTGTTTGTACTTGGGTAATTGTTTGTTGCAGTTGGTCCCTGCTAGCAAATTCCGTGCTATTTGACAACGGTACGTTAGCGGAAATAGCCATGCCATCCAACATTAGCTTTCTTTGCTTCATGTATTATATTCTATATATTTTTCTGTATGTACACAAGGGAGATAGTGTATTTAACATAACTGCTCAGGTTGGACACCAATAAGGCAAGTACGATGGAGCCTGTGTTTGTGATCTGAAGACCCCCGAAGACACGATGCTTGTAATAATCCTATATATTCTGCTGTGGGGTCAGTACTGAGGGCTGGTTAGTTTAGCGCTTTCAGACGCCTCTATATGTCATGTCATACCATATCTGGCTTGGGAACGCTTCCTGCTTCCTGCTCCAGGAGGTTAACTAGCAATTCCACTTCATTAACTCACTGTCGGAGCCGTGTACCGCAGGCTTACAATATCCAGTGGTTTACATGCTCACTTACATCCTCTGACTCATAATAGCTACACTGAAAAACTCACTCAGTATATTAGCTGAATCAGATAGGGAATTTATATTAACTATTTGAGGCATCTTTAGTCATGTGATTTTAATCAAGCAGCAAGCAGCGTTTGAAGCTCCTCTGGTATTAATCTAATATATTATTCTGTGTTGTAAAGTTAATATAGTATATCAACAAGATAGAACTGGTGTCAGTCACCTTACTCAGCATTTGATCCTCAAATATGCTTCTGCCTCAGAGCAATAGATTTGCACAGAAGTTTATGTATGGGAACAGATTTTCAATATTTCACCCTTTTTGAACTGTAGGGAAATGGCTTGCTCCCATCCTGAGATTTTTTCACAGTTGGCTCAGTGGGTTATGTAGTCTAATAAGTAATAGAGATCATAAAATGCCTTCTAGATGTTTTAATGTAATCATAAGGATACTTTTGTTTAATTTATACAAATGTCTTTGCTTACATTTCACATTTTTTCGTTGTAGGCTTTGTAGCATGTTTGAAGTCAGTAAACCTGCTGTTGGTTTGGCTCATATGTATCCTCTAATAAATGGTTGCTTCACATATGCTGCATAGATGTGAAGCACTACTGGCATGACTTGCCTAGTTTCCATTGACATCCCAGACCCACCTCCCTCCTGCCACTGCACTGAACAAGGACACACAGAAGGTGCAACCTATGTGGATTGGAAAGCATTTTCAATTCTTGGCCCCTCTCAAAAGTAACAGTCGTCATTGATAGACAGACAAGCCCACTAAGTGCAGCACCACTCACTGCTGCCACTTTTCTTTCTTATGTCAGTGCAGGAGTAGCCTTTTTATAGCATCCAGGATGTAGACACACAGCCACTCTGTAGAAAGACTGCTACTCTTCAGAGCACACTATAATAGAACAAAGACTCTTTAGGTGTGGAAGCTTGAGTCTCTGTACTCAGTCTTCCCCTGAATAACAAAAAGCCTTTTATTTTTTTTTGTTTTGTTTTGTTTTTGTTGTTGTTGGGTTATGTGGCATTATAGAGGCCATAGTGATTACCAAGAGCTCAACATCTATTAGGGCTCCAACTAAAAATATTTTCTTTGTATGTCTTTTTTCCCACTTTACTACTTTTGTAAAGTTTATCATGTCACCTGGTAACTATAATAAGGTATGAGATAAAAGCTGTGTGCAGTAGGTGGCAATTAAGTTAGACCAAAAAGCCCAAAAGAATTGTCATCTTTGCTTAATTACTATTAACAGTATAATTACTAAATATACGGGTAAGTGTGTCCTTTATGGGATGGAAAAGATAATTTACCAGTCCTTTGCCCAGCAATAGCTTTAACTGAGTTGATTAAAATGGCTGGAAGTGATTTCTTTTAGTTTGACAGAAACCTCAAAATGCCAGGTCCTGCCAACTAAAAATGAAAACCATCTTAACTGATCAGTGCAAAGTGACTTAACATCACATGCAAAATGCAGCACAATGCATTGAGTATTTGTGATCAGGACGACAACATGTGGTGCTGTTTTTTTGTTTTGTTTTTTGTTTTGTTTTTTAAGTAAGATCTGATTTAATGTTCAATTACTCATGTATGATTTAGGAAGCATTCTACTGAAAGTAATCAAGAATAAGATTGTGTTGAAGTAGTCACATTAATTCAGCCTCATAAAGGTATAATAACAGACAAGCTTGCTTATTAGGTTTGGAAGTAAGTCTTTTAATTACATCCTTTGGTTGTTGTTGATTGGTGCCAGTCTGTGAGGAATGTATGTTTGTCTGCTGGATTTGTGCCTTGGGGTAGCTGTCTTTTTAGTATCAATGAGTATCATATGTTCAAATTGTCAGTATGAATATAAGAAAGCCCGAACTTGATGAGATATCAAGTTTGGGATATATAAGGCTGGGGGATATTGGTGCAATTGGCTGTTGGACTACCTGGCTCAGCGGATTCTAATGTTCTTGTAGTTGTAAATTTCTGGCTTTAGCTTGTGTTTCCCTTACCACTTAGACAAAACAAATTTGTTGTTAAAATTTGTATTCGTTAACCTTTAATGCAGAATCACTGTTTTTCAGTACAAGTCTCCAGACTTTTTTTTTTTTTTTTTTTGTGTCATTGCACAAGTTTCCTAAATAAAAACATTGGTTACAAAAATGTGGCCACATGGTCTTGGTCCGAAACCCTGCAATAACACAGTTGCCCCTATTACGCTTCCCATTTAGGGCGGGATTGTCTGGACTGTGTTGTGCATCTGGGTCGATAAGTTGATGTGCCTCTGAGATGGCAATGGAAGTAGTCACGGGGCTGAATTGGCATGTATTTGCTAAATGGGAATGTAACAGTGCTGTTACCAACAAAGATGTGCATACTAAGCTGATTCTGCAGTTCTGGCTTGTTGGTGAGCACACACTGTTTCAGTACTAAACCATTTCTGTTTAATCTGTATGAATTACTCATGGGGAACAGCAGCAGATTAACAGACTTTTTTTTTGTACCAATATATGGTGTATCACTGTATGAAAAGGGCTAGTACTTTTCCAACAGGCCAGCTTTTAAAGATATTCAGCTAAGCAAGGAAATGTGAGGAGCAAGACCCCCTCTGTACCGATTCAAAGGGCACTGGCGCCTCTTGGATCATTGGTTCAATCATTATATTGGTGAATCAGTGGCTGCAAGATATTGATAGCTCTGTCTCTTTGTCAGGATTTCAGAGATTCATTTCTGCTGTGGGTTCATCCAAGACACCAACTGCAGTAGGGGGAGAATTTTGCTATTGAAGAACAGTAACTTGGTTCTCAAAATAGAAAGTTTCCTCATTAATACTGTTCCAGGTGCTGCACTGCACTTTGTTGTTTTTCTTCATGTGTCACATTGTGAAATGTGTTTCAAACTCAGAGTGGATTAGATTGATTGGTTTAGTGACAGCATTAAGAAATTTGAACAGTGCCTCTGAAGCATCTTTTATAAAAATCAACAGTGAGAAATAATGTATGTTTTTATTCTAAACAGATAACAAAAATGAGGACAGATGAGTGGATTTGATATTTTTTTTGGCTGCAGTATTAATGATGCACATAGAGCCAGCTTTAACAGTGTTGAAAGCAGCCCAGAGGCGAAGAGAGATCCCTGGCTCATAGAATCAAGCACCTAAGCTGATTTGCATCTTGAGTGAAATTAGATTAGAGACAAATCCACTTTTCCACTGACTCTATGCAAAGCCCTAACAACCTGGATAAGTACCAAAACCACCAGTCTAGTATTGGGATAAGGGAAATTCTAACACTTCAAAGGGTGAGATTTTAACAGGCTTTAAAAGATAGTCTTTTTAGAAAAGATGATAATGATAAAAACTTTACACTAATGACTTTCATCAACCACTAGGAGGAGCCACGGCCACACCTTCTTGGTGTGGACTGGCAAGAAATTAGAATAAAACAGATGAGTCCAGCTGACTGTCTGAACTGGTATTAACTGTGAGAAGATTGATGTCCTTGTTGAAGCAGAGAGTATTACTGCAGAGACAATAGCAACACAGCCAAAGATGTTATGTCTAAATATTATATGCATCATTGTACATGTTATGCATGCATTAAGTTTGTTTGTTAAACCTTCTTCCTCATCCCAAGCCTTACGTTTTTGAATAACTAAGCCTTTCAATCAAAGTTATCAAAGCAGTTCTTTTAATATATTTCATATACAACAAATTTATGTTTCCTTCTCACAATAAATCCCTCCAAGATAGTTAACATTGAAAGACAGTTGATAGTGAAAGTCTCTCTAACTTTGTGAGGTTAATTTCCATTTCTCCAAGCTGTCGTAGCTGGTTCTTGGAAAAAGTCGTGCAGGGAATTGTCACAATGTAGGACCTTATATACGGAGGCAGCCACAACTGTGGGATTTCAGCAGTGGAATTAAAACTGTGGGATGCCTCTTACATCAAAACCTAAAATGCTTCAGAGCTGGATATTGCACAGATGTCGGCTCAGTACTGCCACTAGATATGTAGCATGATTTTGGTTAAGGGCTCATGATCCGTTGAAAGATGCTCCTGTTTTATGCAGAAAACCATTAGGTCATCTCCTGATGGTTTTCTGGAATTCAGTGCCTAGTCAGAATGAGGACGTTTGTGGCAAGCACATGGATAAATGTGATCTAGAAAATAGTCCATTTGGCAAATGGCAAATTTGGCTTAAGAAGGCTTAACTGGATATTTTGCAGTCCTCTGATGATGCTTTAAAATCATTCCCAATGGAGCCAGTTTCTTCAGTGAGTGAGACTCTTTTTGGTATGTCATGTGACCTGTAGGTCTGTTTCCATTGCAGTTTTGCGTAATATTCCCCTTTTGAATCGGCAGAAAAACCACCTCTTGCAAGGGTAAAAATTTATTACAATATGTGGGAGTTTTTACAAAATGAATGCATTTCCACTTGGCATATTTTCTATCCACAATTTCAATTTGGAATTTCAAGGGTAATGGAAACACATTTTATCTCATTTGCCAGTTGCAGCCTGAAGCCTTTTCATCTGCTTCTGTTCAGCTTTAGTTTGTAGTTCCCAAAACTGCAGATCTAGTGTTTATTACTTGGCCTCCTCTCAGTTGCTTTTATAATTAAAGGAAGAGGATTAATTAGAACAGCTAGTGATTGGCTGTACAGATGGTGAAGCAGCTCTCTGCGTCTGTTACCCTAAAAAACATCAAGTGTTTTAAACTTTGTGGGATGATCTCGCCAAATTGTTGAAATAGCTCCCGGTGAAATTAATTTTCATTCTTGCTCTGCAATGCTGTTGCAGGGAATTACTTAGATATGGGTGAAGAAAGGGACAGCGTCTATGCCAGACCTGTTATACACTGATTTTTCTTCAAGAATGAGTACTTTGCTTCTAGCCATATCACTGCTGCTTATCTTGTGGATTGTCGGCTTCAGACTTGGCTGGAAATCCACTCTTCCATGCACTCATCAGGAGTTAGGCATGTTCAGTCGTATATGCATTCACACACATCCTAGTTTCTTTCTGTCCCTGTTTTTCCACAGCTGATGATCTATCAAGTCTCTTGTTCAGTATAATCATTCACCCGATGACCAATCAAACCCCTTAATGTGCCCTATGGCCTCAAATATACTGTGTGATGCTGTGGGATTATTCTACGGGGAGAAAGTATTGATTTATTTATTTAATTATTTATTTAACAACCAGTGAATGACTGATAGTGTAGTAAACCTAATTTCATTTTTAAACTATTTATAACATAACTATACCAATTATCTAGGCAAGGCAAGTAGTGAGTTCATATATTGACTTTGTAAATTCGATCTGGACAGTTTCTCAGACAGAGGGGATCTAAGAGAATCTGACTAAATGGAAGTAAAGTCTTAAAACTGAGTCAGTATAAAGTAGCTAAAACCTACACCCTTGCACATCTTAATCACACCACACAGAGATTAGCTGTTCAGACATTCACATTAGATTACAGTCTCTTGATAAACCTCAGTTCAAACAGGGAAGAAAGGCTAGGAAGCTGTAACTAAGACACTGTCTGTTTTGGCTTCAGATAACTCTGTTGTGGTGAACACACCTCTTTACCTGTGGGGAGTTGGTAACATAAGCATACAAGTCACATCATCCTCCACATAAAATGCTTGAAGTATTGCAGGATCAGACAGATCAACAGTGACATCTATCAGTGTTACAGTATCTATTTGTTAGAAATTAGGAAGTTGCTAACAAATTAAAACATTAAAAAAGACATTTTAATGCAGATGTCCCGTTTGTAATTGTCACCAAACCTTTGTAGAGCTTAAATGACTTCAGAGTATATTTGTGGGGTTTTTTTTAAATTCTTATAAAATACTTTTATTTTGATATACAGTAAATATGGGAAAAACTTATCAGTTTCATATGTCCAAGCTATAAAGCAGACTACTGCAGTGTTGATGCGTCCCGTCCTCTCCATCCCCAAAGTCGTCATATGCCACTCATTTTCTCCTGTCACATAAAGAAGCACTTAGCTTTGTTGCCAGCACACCTTGAAGGAAGCACTTAAAGCCCATTATTAACTCATAACAAGCCCTCAGAGGGACAGGGCGTGGGGAGGTACGTGCTTGAGTACCATTCTTGTCAGCTGAATGATCCACAGCAGTGTAGGTCTGGGCAGATGTTGATCCACTCCCTAGTTGCAGCATTTGTGAGGAGACAGCAGACATCATGGCCACCTGGAAATTGTTTGAAGGTTTTCAAGCTGTGGCCTGTATATGTATGTGTAACAGTTTACTCAGACGGGTGTGCAAAATCAGTAAGGAACATGTGAAGTAATCGGTGTAATGTTTAGACAAAGCAAGCATAATCTTGTAGAGCAGTGGTCCCCAACCCCCGGGCCACGGACTGGTCATTTAGTACCGGGCCACACAGAAAAAATAAATAACTTGCATTATTTCTGTTTAATTTATTATTTGAGTCTGAAAAATGTTTTATTTGGAAAAATGACCAAATTCTCTGCGTTACATTCGTCTATGACTCACTCGACGCATGTCAAGATGCTTGTCTTCGTCACGTGATACATTAATGCTAATATTAAACCCACAAGCTAGCAAAGTGATTTTTTTTTTTTTTTTTAAAAGGGTCTTTGGAAAGTTTCTTTACGCAGGTTAAAAGCACCAGTCAGGAGACAGAAGAGTCTTCGACTACAAAGAAAAAGAAAGCTGAATTTAACAGACAATACCAGGAGTCCTACTTGAAATATGGACTTATCGTGACAGGTGATTCCCACGCACCAAGCCCGCTCTGCATAATATCTGGCAACTGGTTCTCTAGTGAAGCCTTCAAAACTGCTCTGCCACTTGGAGATCAAGTATTCTGCATTAAATTAATTTCTGTAAAAAAAAGTTGCATACACAGTGGATTCACATTTATTATTATATTTAGAAAATACCTTTTTTTTAATGCTGATCATATTATTTTATTTTGTTGTATTTATTCGCCATACCTTAAAGGCCAGTCCGTGAAAATATTGTCTGACATTAAACTGGTCCATGGCCCAAAAAAGGTTGGGGGCCGCTGTTGTAGAGTATGTGATTAATAATATACCGTATTTATAGGTATTTACATGGAATTCCAATGCAACTTTCTGAGTGGCGTCAGCAAGTAGAGGTTATGTGTTTTCTCATTATAAATGTGAAGTCCTCAAAATGAAAGGAATGTCCTCTTGAGTCTGTCTGCTCATTCTTGTGATGTGGCTTTAATATGGCCATTGTTCTTTGTCTAGTGCTCATGAACAACTGACTATCCTCTCTATCCATGGATTCTCTGTTCACTGCTCTTTAAAATGCAGATGAATTTGTTATGGTGTTTGTGACAAAGTAGTGCAAACAAAAAGGATTTAGTGACATCCAAGTAATGGTTTTCTCTAGTGGATTTGTTTTTGTTTTGTTTTGTTTTTTTGCTTTGATTGAAAATGGGACTTAATGTTTGTTCTAATATTTTTCATGCACATTGTTGGGATTTTTGGTCAATTTGCTGCAGAAATACAGCATTAAAACGTAGCAATGCGCCAGGGGATGAAGTGATGATTATGACTGGATTTGGCTTTTATATATAAGCATATCATAGGTGTGATCTGTGCTTCTGTGTCACAACTATGCAGTGATGGTATGAATGACAACTGTGCCATTTTGGGGGAATTTATTCTGTTGTATTGTTGTGTTGTTGTTGCTCTGTAATTACTCTGTCAAATTCTAGTTGGTGCTGGCTCTCTTGTGACTTGCTTTGGTTGGTAAATCAGTTTTTTTCATATGCATGTATATTCGGACAAATAAAGGAGGCAAGTAAACAGTGCAGCTGAGCTATTGTAGTAATGCAATGAAACAGTTTATGTAAATGTGGTGTTTACTGAAGTTGCCGCAATTTAACTATCCAGTTTGTAAAAGGTGGAAATGTATTAGTGGCAGAAAGTCAAGTGTTACCACTGGACCAATTACAGTTGTGTAGTTCCACATCTTGGGAGATGTTTGAACCTATTCCAGCTGTCAAAGGAGAGCAGGTGGGACAGATTGCCAGTGCATCATAGAGCTACATAAGCAAAACAACCATCCACAACTCCCACAGTCCCTTTTACAGGCAATATAGAATCACTAATCAGCATAATGTGCATGTTTTGGTACTGTAGGAGGATGCGGGGGTAACCAGAGAGAACCCACACAACCATGAGGAGACTATGTAATCTTCACTCAGAAAGCCCCCAGGTGGGATTTGAACCAGGGCCTTCTAGCTGTTTGGGAACAATGTTAACCATCAAAATTAAAATTTAATTGTGTTTAGGCATAATAATGTACAGTGGTCATGGATTTGTGTTCTCTGAAATGGATCCATTGTTTGTTGCTCTTTCCAAAGGTGCCAGTTTTGGGATGTTTTTATGAGATATTTTAACCTGATCTGATCAAGAGGTTTAAAGCCAGAGAGGAGTCTCAACTGCAGTAAACGTAATTTCTGACCTCTTTGCTGTAATTCAAAGTTTCAGACAGTTTAACCTGTCCTAAATCGCCACTTGAAATATAACTAATATCACATGGTGCAGTGTGTTTTTACAGCAGTTTGAGCAAAACAGAGTTATTGGAAGGATATGTTGTGATTTTCAGTGAATATGGAATGAGAAATACATTTTTCTAGGTTCCAACTTTCAGAAGATCACATTTCATAACAAGTGTTTCCCATAACTGTTTTTGCTTTTCTGTCTGTAAGTCACAGGGTCTGATCTGGCTCGTCATATAAACTTGTGCAATGTCTGGTGTATGTGAGTCTCATCCGTAACATTGTCTTAGGGTTTTGTTAGGGCTTCCTGCAGGGAACCAGCCGTTATCTTCACACCACAATCACTATGTGGAGAGTTATTTCTGGATGCCATGTTGCTATGTTTTATTCTCCAGCAGCTAAAAATATAACCTTACCTCGTTGGTCCTGCACTTCTGATATAATCTGTATTGTTTTTGATTAGGCTGTTTCAGTGATTCTTTGTGGTGTTTAATTCTTTGGTTTGAAGTGGTTGGATGATGAAATGACTATTTTACAGACACTTGCAATCACAAACACCCAAGCAGCTGCTGGGACACCCAGAGAAATTGTGTCACCACTGGTTTGTGTGTATGTGATGTGGATGTGTGGTTATACATGTTATGTGTGCTTAGGAGCAGGTCACCTCTGTTGCAGCTGTCCTTGGGGTGCAAGCTTTGCGTGCTCTTGAAATTTGCAAAGACCCTCTCTGCTCTGCTCAACACAAAGCCATGGTTTCTTCAGAACGTGCATGTGTTATAGTTCACAGCAAGCACACACTGAGGCACCTCCAGCGGGCACGCGACATACGCCATGCAAGCCAACTGCTCCCTCAATCAAATGTTTCAGCACATGAGATTTGACCTGGGCCAAGAAGAACAACATCTTGCTGTTAATCTGGACCAAACAGGATTTAAAAAAACGATTTTAAGGAAATGATTGACTCAAAGAAGCTTCTCAGGCTTGGAAAGCAACTTGATATGATTAGGCACTTGAGTGTTGCAACATTTAACCAATTTATGATATGAAGTTTTTTTTTGTTTTCCTTGACCGTTTCCTCCATCTATGTTGACTGGAGTCCAGATTCCTCATATTGAGACCTTTGGCAAGCATGTGTGGCGTAATATTACTATGTCATTAAAACATTCCCGGGAAGAGTGATACGTAGCTGTGTAAGAGGATCAGCACTGACAGTTGGTTCAGCCGGCTGCAGCAGTTGCAGTGAAGCATGTTCACATATATGCAAACACACACACACACACACAGAAGAAAAGTGTGGGTCAAATGGACCTCTCCCCCAAGAGGAAAAAAAGACCAGCCATCTGCTGTTGGTCACAGCACTGGTTCAGCCTTTGTGCACGCCCACACCATTCATACATTGACGCATACACACACATTCAGCGCAGCTTTCCTCCATGCGATATTCCTCAACTCTACACCCCCACCCTGTGAATATACATGCCCCCACTCTCAACCACACGTGGCTTTCCATTTCTCCCTCTCTCTACTAGTTTTTGCCATCTCTTACAGTGCATCAAACTTCAGACACCAACAGTCATGGATGTATGTGTTCCTCACGTGGACGTAGGAAATCTCACCATCCACGGGCCACATCAAAGCCAGTAGAGGGTTTTCAACAGGAGGCTACTAGTCAGTACTGTAGTTGCAGTTTTAGAGTTGTAATGCAAGGACAATGTGGGTAAATACTTTTTCCTCATGAGGTGCTAAGGATTTCCACCTTTGTACTCTACAATGAAGACCATGGTGTAGAGAATTGAGTGTCCATCATACGAGTAAATACAGACACAGTTGGGATTCAGAACAGCTGCTTGGAGTCAATACTGAAGATCAAGAAAAACACAGCATTTCTGTGCATATTGTGGCCAGTAGCTAACCAGGCCAGAGTGGAGGATGTACTGGGAATTGTGGGTGAGCCAGGTCACAGCCAGTGCTGCACTGCAGTGTATGCTCCTTCAGAACAAAGGTGAGTTGATTTTGTGTGTAGATGTGGTGACACAGTTGACCTTTTCAGGTTTGCTGATTGTTCAAATTAACAAAATTTCAAGTTTTCATGGTTGGTTGCCTTTAAGTGTGTGTCAGCCACTGTCGTGGCAAAATATTAGTATTCATTAAGCTTTTGATTGTGTGGCTGGCTGTGTTATTCCTAGAGTATGCTTTGTGTTTGTTTTGCCTTTGTGATGCCATTTAACCACATTTTCATGTTAATGTACATGGCAGTTTCTTTGGTGTTTGTTTTGTTTGTTTTTGTTTTTTTGTTTTTTTAAAAACTACCGGTATATGCAAAAGCTTTTTGACATGTTGAATTAGGACAAGTGTATATCTACACATTTATTGTTCAGATTTTATATCTTTCCTGTGGTGGGACAGAAGTATTTCTACACTTTTTTATTTTTAAAGTAAAGGAGTCTTCACCTTTTTAACTGAAACCTGATTTTATGTGTAATCATCTGAAAATGCAGAATTACCAGTTGGTCAAGATATAAAGATGTTGCAACAGGATTGCCAGGTTTAATAACTACACAGCTTGAATGCTGTGTATTTTTTCCTCAAGGAAAAAGGATATAATGAATCATGTAGCATAATCTCTGTAGGATGTGTTGGTTGTAGTGCGCATCACATCTGATGTTGAAAAATGTAGGAAAACTATCACTAGTATTATTGGCTAGCCATCGTCTTGGAGTTTGTTTTGCTTTATCAAACTCTTATTACATAATCTTTAGATTTAGAGCTGTTTCTCAGAATTGCTTTCAAATATGTCTATGTTTCAAACAAACTGATATAAACTGGAATATTGAGTATTTTGTTTTCTTCCAGTTATGGTCCGGTGTTTATGGGGGAAACTTATCATCCAAGTAATATGGATTGCAGTGCTTGTTCTCCTTTCTGTGTCGCTCCATTTTAGTAGAATCCTCACCCACTCGTTGAGCAGCTGCCCAGACATGCAGCAACTTTGGCAGCTGCTGTGAAGTGTACAGTGTCTTAACTACACTCATACTAACTAAACATTGTGTCTCAGTGGGTGTGTCTTTGAGCATCCAGCATAGATATTTCTCATACCAGAGGCTTTCGATGCTCCTCCCCCTGTCTTTGCATATATACACGCATTAAAAAAACGCTCCCATCGCCAATCT
Organism: Zenarchopterus dispar; assembly: GCA_028564865.1. Classification (NCBI taxonomy): domain Eukaryota; kingdom Metazoa; phylum Chordata; class Actinopteri; order Beloniformes; family Zenarchopteridae; genus Zenarchopterus; species Zenarchopterus dispar. Next base: position 16,327,332 of record JAOWBL010000019.1, on the reverse strand, counting down.
TATCTGGATGAAGCTAGATACAGTAGGCCCCTGCTTGTCGTCAGTGATAAAAGTACTCTTCAGAGAGTAAAATCAACAAAGTGATGCTTTTGAGGTGCCTGCAGCCAAGCAGCAGCTTTGAAGAAGAGTGGGCTGCTCTGAGTGGCCTTGATCTCCGCTCAGGGATCAGGCAGGAGACACAGCCTGGACAGACAGGTAGACTACCCGGGGAATAGTATGTTAAGTTTATGTGGAAATGGGTTACATATAGGGCATTTAGCTCTGTGTTGCCACTGGGTTGTGCTGTGGTCCAGGTAATATCTGTTTCTCTTTCAGGTATTATTTTGTTTAATCAGATATATTTTGTTTGCTGTCCTCACAGTTTAATATCTTACTTGCTGACTCTTAACTTCTCCTCTTTCCCAGAAGCTCTGACAGAGGCAGTGCGCTGGAGCTCCAAGGAGAACCTACTAGGGGCGGCTGAGAGCGACCCAAACCTCTTTGTTGCACTTTATGACTTTGTTGCTAGTGGAGACAACACACTCAGTATCACCAAAGGTAAAAAAAAAATTCATTAAAAAATGGTTAAAAAGTTCCTCTTTAGTATGTTATCTAACAATTGACTGCCTTGTTTCACAAACAAGATTTTTTTTTTTTTTTATTTGGTGAAATTCAACCAAAAAGTATTTTGCTTTACTTTTTTTTCCCCATGTATCGTCAATTAAAGTTGTTGCTTGGCAACATATCTCTCACTCTACTTCTCCATGTTATTGATTGTTGCCAGCCACACCTAACATTTGTTGAAACAGAGCAGAGTGAAGAGTCATTAATAAAATTCCTGAAGCAGAACAAGTGACTGGCACATCCGCACCAACTAGAAATAATTGCGTTAAAGCATAGTTCTTGCAGAGAAATGTTGTGTGCTAATAAAGTTTGTCTCATAATATAAGAACCTAACAAACCCAACATGCCACTTGTAGTTTTTCACACCACTTATC
>JAOWBL010000019.1:16308200-16326255 GCA_028564865.1 Zenarchopterus dispar | reverse complement strand
TGCTAATAAAGTTTGTCTCATAATATAAGAACCTAACAAACCCAACATGCCACTTGTAGTTTTTCACACCACTTATCAGCCAAACGTTTATGTAGGATATTATTCACTTGAAGGGGGGATTTTTTTTTTTATTTTTTTTTTTTTTTGCTATAACAAGGGATTGTTATTTAAAAATAGTTGGGTTTTTTTTTAAATTCTTTTTCTCTTATTCTTTTCTTGATGTTGACGCCTCTTTCCAGCACATCAGTCAAGTGATTTTTCTCATCAAGCAGCAGTTATTTAAACAGTGGAACGAGGAGTTATTGTAGTTTTCTTAGCAGTTAACCCTGTGATGCTAGCAGTCTAAAGCTTATAAATGTGATAGTGTTAATTCTTCATGTTAAGACTTCCATGGCAACTGGTTGAAAAGGAAATGATGTTTAGACCCTGACTCATGGAATGAATCTGATATTTCTTCCCACATGGAAGCACATGTGCACTACCAGGCTTCACTGCACTTTTCCTACATGTCTACTTCTTTGCTTGGTCAAACGGAAAGAGCCCATCATCCTCTCATGTTATATTAATTAAAAATTATTTCAGCTGAAATAACAGGTGAATAACACACTGAGGGTAGCCAGTCCATGTTTTGGACTGATCATTGTCTCTTCTTCATCCCAGGCCAAACTAGACTAAAGCCAGACCAGAGTCTTCCTTCACGCACAATGTGAAACAACAAGGCACTCAATGTTTCCACTCCCACTAAAGTTTGGGGCAAAGAAGGCAGACACAGAGGAGACCGGTGGATTGGTGGGCTAGACATGGAGGATCATCTGTTCAGTATAGTTCTCTGGACTGTTGTTAATGTGTGAGAAATAGACCTGCAGCTCAAACTATTGGCTCTCATGGTCATCTTATTACCTACACTTACTGTATCATTTTCTTAGGCAGTGTCTACTTTATTGCACTGCACTATGCTTTATTAATTATTTTACACAAGCTTGTTACTGCTGCTTGTCGGAATTTTAAAGTGGTAAGCAACTCTTGTTAACCAAAAACAATTATCATTTAAAGTCTTGTGCGACAAATCAGTTTAGTCAATATTAGTCCATCAGAAATTCCAAATGAGAAAACAAAGACATTTAATTGTTTTTGTGCCAAACACAAAAGTGATAATAGTCCAAGCAGCGTGTATCTACTGGCTGTGAATTATATTACAGTCAGTCGCATAGTTGTTTAGCATGTCAGGAGCTTTGAAATACAGTAATTTGTTTTTAACTTGATTCCAGGAATCAGCTCTCATGGTGCCTCTCTCCTTTTGATTCATTTTCTTTTCCCCCATCCTGCATCCAACTGGCAGGACTTAGTGCTGCTGCATTCAGGGTTTTGCCACACTGAGGGCTCCTGCTCATCCAGCCCATCAGTCTCTCCACTCCCTCATGTCTCCTTCACTGACGTCAGAGACAACAGACCAAGTCACTACATGCTTTGTTTAGCCAAGCCCTCTTACAGATTTTTTCATTCACCTAACCCTGTCATTGTTGCATGTTCTTTGATTTAGTTTCACTGAAAAATGACTCATCTCTATGGCACTTTTTCAATATGTATAATTAACATGCAAGGGAAGGGTGTTATCTCCATGACTCGTTTTTCTTGTTAAACTATAGAAGACTATATAGTTGAATAGATCCAGAAATGAATGATCATTTATTAGATTAATAAATGAAGTGGCACATTTTAATTTTCTGAAATTTTGTCTATATTGGTTTTAAAATTGATCCAAGTCCAAATTGTCTCTCTTGAATCTTTACAAGGAACACTGTGCCCATTGCTGAAATCAAGGCATTTTGGTCTTTTTAAAAACCAGGCGACTCTGAAAACCATTCAACACATTATTCTTCCTCCACCTTCCAGGTGAGAAGCTACGTGTGCTGGGCTACAACCAGAATGGAGAGTGGAGTGAAGTACGGTCTAAGAATGGCCAGGGTTGGGTGCCCTCCAACTACATCACACCAGTCAACAGTCTAGAGAAACATAGTTGGTACCATGGACCTGTGTCCCGCAGTGCTGCAGAGTACCTGCTGTCCTCCCTTATCAACGGGAGTTTTCTGGTCCGGGAAAGTGAAAGCAGCCCTGGACAACTGTCCATATCTCTGCGCTATGAGGGCAGAGTGTACCACTATCGGATCAACACGGCCACTGATGGAAAGGTAGAAACATGAACAGTTTAACTGAATGTCATTGTGGTCATATTAATGTAAATGAATTGGTAACTAGTTGTTGAAAATACAAATGTTTTGCTTTATGTGCCAACTGTAAGAGATTTATAATCACCGTTTCTAATCATGTCTTTGTCCTCTTACATGCCATTTCCACAGGTGTATGTGACATCTGAAAGCCGTTTTGCTACTCTAGCTGAACTAGTCCACCACCACTCCACTGTACCTGATGGTCTGGTTACCACACTGCACTACCCTGCACCCAAATGTAACAAGCCCACAGTGTACGGTGTGTCACCCATCCACGATAAGTGGGAGATGGAGCGCACAGACATCACCATGAAGCACAAGCTTGGAGGAGGCCAGTATGGGGAGGTGTATGTTGGAGTCTGGAAGAAATACAACCTCACAGTGGCTGTCAAAACACTAAAGGTTCGAGCAGGTTACTCTACGTAGCTAGTTTGGTTTCTGTAAGATTTCTGTAAAATTTATTTCTGTCACATATATTGTGTAGCTGTATTGTGAAACATAAGCAAAAATGGGTTTATATCAACACCTGCAGGTAGATGTAGGTATTACATGTGATCTTCCCCGTTAATACTGAAGGCTATGGTTATATCTGGTACACCCACCTACCTGCTGATAAACATTCTTTCTTTTATTTTTGTTTGTCTCAACAGGAGGACACTATGGAAGTTGAAGAGTTTCTAAAAGAGGCAGCAGTAATGAAAGAGGTTAAACACCCAAATCTTGTTCAGCTTCTTGGTTAGTATTGATCTACAGCATGGCCTGTTGTTGATTCATGTCACATTGTTTTTATTTTGTGGAAAAAAGTCTAAATAACAGCACCTTTTTGAAAACTGATCACTCACTTTCTATATTATTTTTTTTTAACCATGTTTTGCCTGCTTACACTCCCACAGGTGTATGCACTTTGGAGCCTCCGTTCTATATCGTGACAGAGTACATGCCACATGGCAACCTACTGGACTACTTGAGAGATTGTGAAAAGTCAGAGGTGGATGCAGTGGCGCTGCTCTACATGGCCACACAGATCTCTTCTGCCATGGAATACCTGGAGAAGAAGAACTTCATACACAGGTAAAAGAATAATTTAGTGAGCCTGCATGTTTTGATGTGATTATCTCCCTCTACATTTGTCTAATGTTATCTTCCTCTCTCTTCCCTTCTTTACTCTCCAGGGATCTTGCAGCGAGGAACTGCCTGGTTGGGGAAAATCATGTTGTGAAGGTTGCAGACTTTGGTTTGAGTCGGTTAATGACTGGTGACACGTACATTGCCCATGCTGGAGCCAAGTTCCCCATTAAGTGGACAGCACCAGAAAGCCTTGCGTACAACACCTTCTCCATTAAATCTGATGTCTGGGGTAAGAAATACATGCACATAAATTCTTACTTGGACTTAATTAAAGAGAATTTAAAAGTCCCCATATCTGATCACCTCAATTCTTCTATTTCAGCATTTGGGGTGCTTCTTTGGGAAATTGCCACCTATGGCATGTCTCCATACCCAGGCATTGATTTGTCTCAGGTCTATGATCTCCTGGAGAAGGGCTATCGCATGGAGCAACCAGAGGGATGCCCCCCCAAAGTTTATGAACTCATGAGAGCATGTAAGTGAAATGTATTTCCCAAGTAATTCACTCACACTTGAAAGAAGTGCATAGCGAGTGTCTACAAAAGTTTGAAGTGATAAATCTCTATACTTGTTCTTTTCATGACTTGTAAAAGAAATATTGGATTTGCACTATTATGTCAAACTGTACTTTGACATTATAACTTATATGCTTGTGCAGACAAGCAAGTATACTGTTGACATTTTCGTCATGTGAGTTTTATTCTTTAAAAAAGGCCATTCAAAACAGAGAAGGTGGCTTAAATGTTTAACTCCAGAGCAAACAAAATTTCTTAACTTCAAGTCAGTAAAAATTAATTTCTTTCATGTTTCTTTCTCACATAAAACGGATTATACTCAGTAGTTCAGATGCAGTATCTCTTTCTGTGCGCCATATCTACTTTGTCAGGATTGTGACTGTACTTTGCAGTAAGAATCAAAAATCTTTGTTTCGTTCTGCCAGGCTGGCAGTGGAGCCCATTAGATCGGCCTTCGTTTGCAGAGATCCACCAAGCGTTTGAGACGATGTTTCATGACTCCAGCATTTCTGAAGGTACACCAACACATTGTCTGTTCTTAGTTGTCTTTCTTCTTTCCTCATAAATTATATTTGGGAAATCAGACCATTGATTCTGTTAAATGGGAACTTTTTCCAAATTACAATACTTTTATTTTCACATTTTTAGGTAATTAATTTAATTCAGTTTGTTGATGACTGTGTTTGACCACAAGCTGTTTGTCAACAACAATTTTCTTCTTTGCTCTCAACAGAAGTAGCAGAGGAGCTCGGCAAGACGGCGTCTTCTGGTCAGTGTGGACCATTGCAGTCTTTCAGTCACGACATGCCCCTGTTGCCTTCCAAATCCCGCTCAATCCATAAGCACACAGAAAACAAGGAAAACATCGAGGGTGGACTGGACGCACGCTCCGATCACAGCACGCACAGTCACTCAGGTACAGCCAAGCAGGCCCACCTTACCACCAACCAGTCGGGTAAACCGCTTTATTCTGCAGGTATTTCAGAAGGCGACGACAAAAAGGGGCAGCTGCAGCGCCGCAAAGGTCGCCGTCTGAGAAGAAGGGCCATTATTTTCCTCTCCAGCTGATTAGTGCCACATCTGTCATACCATCAATCTCTGCTGAGGTTTAAAACGGCCTTATAAAGTTCTCCCACATTTGTCAAAGAATACTATGTTTAAACACTTTTAAACAGTATTTGATGTCTAAAGCTCAAGCTTTCCTTGATCAGCACTGAAACTTCAAATCTGTTTTGAGGATGTGTTTCAAAAATGAAAATGAGACCAAATGTGAAAGCAAATATGAAGTAAATATAGCTTTGACAATACTTAAAATAATCATTAAAAGAATTTTAGATCTACTGATGTGTGTTCAGTCCTTTTATTATGAGGCAAAGGTGTATAATAGAAAAAGGTTTTTCATTATAACTGTAGAGCATCTTCATCTTAAGATATTTGTCATTACAACCAATCTCCCAAATCTTAAGGATGTTTTTTTTTTCTTTTTTTTAGTCTTACCTCATTTCTGTTAATATTACTGCTCAACTGTAAAATAAATCTGTTGAATGCATCCGAGATGTTAAGATCCATAAAACTAAAACATCAGTAATGGGATTCATGTTTTTAATGGCCGCCTTCCAACTGCATTTATCCTTATGGATAATCAGCAACAAAAAAAAAAAAGGGTTCTTCATTGTGACACTCACTTGAGAAGTATTTGTCATCTCAATTTTTTTCTTAAACTTTTAAAATCAGTTATCGATATTTTAACATAAGAAATTCATAATGATGTATAATGTTTGTCTTTTATATTAAACATAAGTTATTTCTTATTTATTGTTTATTTAAATACGTTTTTATGTTTTTGGGTTCATTCATTGTGTGTAAAATATACTGTTTACTCTTGTCTCTGACTTCTTCTGTCACTGTGTAATTTGATCTTTTATGTTTTGGTTCATCAATACAATTGTTAACCAATAAAGGAAAAAGCCATTCTCATGAACTGATATATCAAATAAAAATGCAAATGTGAAAATACTAAAGCACAAAATACTCTAAATACAGCACTATGTAAAAGTCTTAGGCACCCCCAGTTTTGTTTAACAAAGCTTGAATGACTATCCATGTTTAATATTCAGGTTCTTATTAAGATGTAAACAGAAAACACAGTAATGGTATCGAAGGGACACCAATTAATCTGTTTTATAATAATCTGCAAGAAAAGAATATATAAATATATGCACACAAAATTGGAGTTGAGAACAAAATGACCTTAGAAGCAAAAGCCAATATTTAATGTGACCTGTGTCAAGACCAAGCACATTTAAATCTTTTTAAGGAGACATAAAGATGTATTGAGGAAATTCATTCAACATTTTAATGTATTTGGGTTTAAAAGATGGTAGGTTCCTATATTGTCTGAATTTATCTTGAAGAGATTGGAAAATAATTATGACTGTCATAAAAACATTGATTTTCAAAAAAAGACTAGGCATTTCTAAGACTTTTGCACAGTACTGTAAAGAACTACATGTCATTACTGGCTGTCTGAAAATAATGTCTGACATATCTGAAATAAAATAGTTGGGGGTCTTTATGTGCTTTTTAAGTAAGTGCCTGTTGCAATGATGAGATGAGGGACCTTTATAGTGGATATTGGGAATTTATCTTTTAACTGCTACTATATATGCCCTTTTTTTGCTTTTGTTAATATAATGGCCTAGCTTTTGCAGTTTCCTTTTACATTATGTTAAACTGATTTCCTGTTGGATAAAACTGTGGAGCCCTCTGTACTGGTTTAAAGGACAGCGTTAAGTAGCATCTTTCAGATTGGTAAAAGTTGGACAGTTTTTGTTTTGCACATGTAATCATCTAATCTGTGATATCTTGTCTCCTACAAAAGCAACTTTTATATCATTGAATTAATATGTGCACGCTCATAATTGGAGTAGATTCAATATTTCCATTGATTCCCAGTGATGTAAAGCTTTGCCTAACACACGACTTTCTGAGAAAGAAAAAAAACATAAGTTGTGCTACTGTAACATGGAAGCAATATGAGTAATGTTAATGTCAAGTTAAGCATATTCAGAAAGTATAAATCAGGCTTATTTACTTTATTTCTTGATCCTTTTAAGATATTGATGTCATTTTAAACAAAGATGGATACGTTCCATGCAAGTGATTTTGTTTTGTGATCGTAATCCATTTATGTTATCTTTCTCCAGGCTGGGCCTCTACTTTGCTCGGAGGGGATGGCGTCTCAGGCAGCTCCCCAGCTTTGCCCAGAAAACAGCAGTCACGAGATAAATCTCCCAGCAGCCTTTTAGAGGATACACAGGATATAGGCACATTTACACGAGACCGCAAGACTGGCTTCTTTAGCTCCTTCATAAAGAAGAAATCTTCCTCCTCCTCATCCTCCTCACCGTCTTCACAACTCCAACAGAACCTCCCGACACCTCCTAAGAGAAGCAGTTCCTTCCGGGAGATGGAAACGCAGCCTCACAAGAAATATGAGCCTACAGCTGATTTCAGCGCTCCACCTCCGCTGCCACAGTCAGATAGTCTCGGGGGCTTTTCTGCCTCTCCATCTCACTCCCACGGGGAGCCCACCCAGACACAGTCCCGCTGCTGCGGGGCTGCGTTCGGTCAGAAACCATCAAGCGGAGGTCTTGGTTCTCAGCTGACGGGTGGCAGCAGTTGGGGTGGACTAGCTGGCTTTTTCACCCCCAGACTCATCAAAAAGACCCTGGGGCTACGAACTGGAAAGACAGCCTCTTCAGAGGAGGGTGGGAGTATAGTTGGAGCACCCAAACCTTTCCCTAGGTCCAATTCTACCTCCTCAATGTCAGCTGGACTGCCAGACTTGGAGCGCATGGCTCTGACTTTACCTAGGAACCGCAGTGCTAAACCTCCTCTGGAGAGAACTGCCTCCACAACTTCTCAGCCAGAGAACGGGACTGCACGGCCCTCAGAAACTCTGCTGAAGAGGATGGATGAGGGGACTGCACAGATCAGGGAAAGGCCCAAAGCTAAACTACTACCCCGGGGCACTTCTGTAGGGGTTAGGGCACCAGGGGTTGGTGGGGAAGTGGGGTCATCGGACAGTGTATCTCGGGTTAGGGACGGTAAAGAGGAAAGTGGCGGGCTGGATAGACAGCACAGCTGGTCCTCTCCCTCTAAGACTTCTGGTTCGAGCATGCCACCTGGCTCAGCAGCTGCACCAACCCATAACCACAAAGTTCCAGTCCTGATCTCCCCCACACTGAAGCATAGCCCAGCTGATGTGCACTTAGTCGGGCTAGACTCTCAGGGGAATCGTTTTAAATTGCTATCTGAGCACCAAGGAGACCGGGACAGGCCACGACTTGTCAAACCCAAGTGTGCTCCTCCTCCTCCTCCCACTCTGCGCAGTCTGCAGCACCCCTGCAGCGGTGACAGAGAAGAGCAGGTCGGTGGAGCACCTGTAGAAGTAAACGGAGACACATTAAAAGGTCACAGGTCAGGGCGAGCATCAGGAGGAACCATGACAGGTAGACCATCAGTGCCACCACCACAAGTGCCTCCTGCGTCTTCCTCCCCCATTTCTTCTTGCCCTGCCAGCACCAATACAACTCCCACCAAAATGGCCAATGGAGCAACCACCACTGCCTCCTTGCACATAGCACCATCTGTTGGTTCCAAAGTGGCACTACGGCGGACCAGGCAACAAGTGGAGAGGGTGCCCCTGGAGCGGGTTAGTCGAGAGGCTTTGCTGGAGTGTGCTGAGGGCCTGAGCAGCGCTCTCCATGCCAGCTCTGAAAGCCCCTCCAGTAGCCAGGTGCTGGACGCTGGCCACCAGCTTCTAGACTACTGCTCAGGTTACGTGGACTGCATCCCTCAAATGAGGAACAAATTTGCCTTTCGAGAGGCAGTGGGTAAGCTGGAGCTAAGTCTGCAGGAACTGAGAGCATCGTCTTCAGGAGGCGGGGGGCTGAGCACTGTGGGATCCAACACTGTGCTGGACAACCTACACAGCTGCATTAAAGAGATTAGTGATGTAGTACAGAGGTAGCCACTGTGACAGCACCAATTGTCATCTCCAACAACCAGACAGATCACTTATATTCCGTTTTTTTCTTCTTTTTTTTTAATGCTTGTGGTTCAGTCAATAGCTTTTTGGGGGACGAAATGAGACAAAACTCAAAGTACCTCATAGAAATCACTACAAAGTTGGGGTTTTTTTTCTTTTTTTTTTTTATTGTTTACAAAATAAGTTTCATAAAATGCCAGTGTGGACACTAACTTTGCTCTCAACTGTACATACTGAGAAATGTTAAACCAAACTAAATGTGGTTTAAGTTGTATCAATCAATGTTTTTCCACAAGTTTCCATTCGGCCTCAATAAAGGCCTCTTTGTTAACTGAATGTCAAGTGTGTCAGGTGTCTGTCGCCAGCCAGGAGAGACAGTAAAACTCTTTTTGTCAGTCTGTAACATACTGAGCAAGAATGATGTTGATTGTGGCTAGCCTTAGAGAATATTAAGAAAAATGTTTTCCGCCATCTTGATCATTGTTTCATAAGTTTGTGAATTATTGGCTGGATGTTTTTTCACAGAAGAGCGTTGTGCTCTTGTTTTTTTGGGAACTGAATGACCATAAGCCATTTCGTGAGCTGGAGCCATTGCAATGTTATAAAAGGCTTAAAACCGTGTCAGCGTTCAGTAAGTTTCATGATTTGGGGATGTCAAATTAAAATTATTTTGTGTACAGATGTTTGTTGGAAAAACGTGATCAAAATTTAAATTACGAAAATGACTTTGCTGATATTTGATTAAAGCTTTTTTTTTTTTTTGTAAGATTTTGAAAGATTATCGATTGCATTGATGTTAACATTCCCGCACGTCCACCTAAGGCAAAAAAGATAAGGGATCACTGCATTTATTTCAGATTTCAGAATGTGCTTAGTTGTATCATTAGCAGGGCTGTTACAGCTAAAGCAATTTTATACACAATTTAAAAAAAAAAAAAAAAAAGTTTCCCACAATGCAGAATGTGGGGTGTTTCATTTCATGGCTTTGCTTCAGTGATGTGACTGATGCTTACACATTAAACATGAGTCACATCATCATTCCTGTCCCCCCGAAAGCATTTCAGTTTTAATGTCCAGTTATTGTTGCACACTAGATCTCATTCTTGTATCCTTGAACGTAAAAGAGGTGATGGGCGGGAGAGCACAGGCTAGCACGTGAGCAGTTGAGCCAGGGCAGTATTTCTATAAGTGTCCTTCACAGTTTGGACAGTGCTGGATTCCCTGTAGCCCTGTTGTGGCCTCAGTGCCTCAAATTCTTCAATGTAAAAAACCCGGAGAAAAGCAGAGACCTACTTTAAATGAACCACACAGGACTGAACTCTCGACAAACTGCAGTATGTCTTCAGCACATGAGCGATGAGTGGATTTATTTGGGTTTAGAACAATGCTTTTGAGAATGTATTAACTTGAATTTTAAATTATTCTTTTTTTTTTCAAAGCACAGACATATTTTGAGAGAAAAATTATGTAAATGTTTATTTCAGATCCATGCATAAAATTTTGTGTGGTCACAGAGTAAAGAGAGGTTTTTGACTGACGATATGTACTTCAAGACTGAGGCCCATCCACCCAGATCTGAACATGCGCTTTGAATGTATTATTAATCCTTTATTTTTTCTTTACCCAATCAGATCAACTTTGCGTGTCTTTGATTTCTTAAGGTGTCTTTTTTTTTTCTTTTTTAAATTTTCATTTTTATATATTTTTCTAATAGCAACTGGCCCCTGCTTCAATTTTGGCAACACTAAAAAGTCCAGAGATAGCTGCTGTGTTTTACGAGCACACACAAAGCTGTGTACAGCACACAGACCACAACTAAGAGTGTTTTATAGTGTTTGTTTTCTTCGTTGTCAGTTTAATGTACACTGGATTAGGCCTCAGACACATCGGTTCAGTGACATATGCTGCATATGAATACTCTAAAATCTGTAAACACTGCAACTACATAACACTTTTAAAAATGATGGCTAATGAAACTTGATGGTAAAAGTTAATGGTACATTTCATTTTTCTAATTTTTTTATGTTGTGTGCCAGTATAAGTTACCTATATTTTGACAAACAGGATGCTTTTGGATAAGATGATTTTAAATGTCTAATTACTGTGAGTTTTAATAATATGGATTAAAACACGCCTTTTTCTTTTTTCTTTATCTTTTTTGGTGCCTTTTTTTGTGACAAAGTATTTATGTACAGTACACAATGACTGCAACAGATCACAGTGTATCAGTGTTTCACCGTATGATTAGAACATTTATCTCAGCTCTTCCATTATTTTTTTTTTCCTTTTCTTTCTTTTTTTGGATAAAATCATCATTGCAACATTTCATTTTGAGCTTTATGGTCAGACTTGAAACCAGTATGTGCACTTTGTCCATTAAAAGGATGTTTGAAAAGTATCCCCCCCCCCCCTATTTTTGGACTATTAACACTAACAGTGCTGCCTAGATACACGAACAAATTACATTCATTTACAAGTCAGAATCCAAATTTGGGAAGAGAGTTATTTGTAAATTCATGCAAGTCTGGAAGGAAAGCTGTCACTCACATTCAGTCTCCCGATAGATTTTTCCCTCTCCTTCCTGAAACCCAATATCTAGATCTTCGCTTCTTAATAACTGAATTGACCACAACATTTCTGCTCATTCTCACCACCTGTCTGTATTTGTTTATCTGTTTTGCATTTACCTTGAATCTTTTATTCCCTCCCTGTTTGGAGAAAAACTCTGGTGAACGTATGTACACATCATTATACCAAAGGCCATGTCTTCAGTTGGATTAGTGCAATGTAAAACCAGACACACCACAGTGGAATATGTGAATCTAAACAGGGATAAAAAATGTCAGATGTTAACTTTTTTTTTATTGTACAAAATATATATATATTGTGTGTTTTTTTGTTTTTGTTTTTTTTTCTTTTTTTATTTAAAGCTCACGTTATATTACTGTGAAGATTTGCTTATCAGTGTTAAGCCTATTGTAAATAATAAAGATATTGATGATTACTTCTGAGTTACTGTTGATTTTATAAATCAAACACTTGTTTGTGAAGTTTGACTTCATTCAAGCACAGGGATTGGCAAAAGATGAGTACATTAGTATTTCAACAGGGCTAATTGTGCTTTCAGTCCCTAGTCTGTAAGGACACCTTTCAAGTGGTGACTTGATTCTGGTTAAATTATGCTCATTATCAAATATTCTTTTTACTGAGGGTTTTTTCTTTTTCATTAAAGCTTTTTTCCCTGCTAGTATGGGTACTGTTCTGTCTTGAAAATTTCTGGTCATCAGGCTTTTTTTTTTTTTAAACATTTCTCATGAGTATCCATGGTAACAGAAAGTTAGACGTGGAAGCAGCATATTATAGCTTTACAAATATCAGCAAGTAATCAGAAAAAGACTTCAAATTGGTTGAAGAGGAGAGGAAAAGGACCAGACCAGAACAGAAGAGCTTCTGATTATTTTTTCCCCTCATATCCTCATAAGAAGTGTGAGATCTCTGGGATGGAAGGGCTTGTAGTGCTGATAGGAGACGCTGCAAGTATGTTTTCTGAGACATGGCTGCATGCTCCAGGCTCCAGTGTTTCTCTACATGGATTTTGGCTACGTGTGGACAAAAGACTTCAGATAGATATGGAGTAAAGGCATATTAATACACTATATTTCAAGACTACACTTTTATCAGAACATAATTAAAGACAAAAAGTATATTCCTTATTATGTAAAGGGGCATCATGCCAGAACACAAATGTCTGCAACATTTACTTAATCTGAAAATTTTCAAGCATTGTGGATACATTTATATTTGTCTATAAAACAGTCATTGACAAACTGTAAATAAAACACACCAGTTTCCACTGTCTCTACATACAACCTAGACAATCCTCCCTTGTACCTCCAGCTATTAGAGTGTATTTACAGCTAATGTGAGTGTGGCACCTTCATGTTTCCCAAAGTATGCAGGTGCCACGCACTGGTGAACATGTGTAAAACTGTTTAATACGAAATTGAGGCCCTGCCATCGAAGAGACAGCTTCTAGTGAGTCTGGCAGATTCATAGCTTTTATACATGTTGTTTAAAAAAAAAAAACATCAACTTATTCCTAAAGTTTCCCCCCTACAGCTTTCTTCTGCCCTGCAGAGACAGCCACAATCTCTGGAGGAGCAAAAGAAGGTTTTTGAGTAGCATTAATAAAGTGAAAATGAGTGTTTAAGTAAATGATTACTCCATGAACATAAATTTAAGGAAAACTGAAAAATAAAAAAGTGTGTTTTCTTACATGCGAATTTTAACCATTTTCAAATGATTTTTTCTCGTGTTTAAGTCAAAACATTAGAGGCCGTAGCTCAAAATTCAGCCAAACCAAGCAATTTCAAGACTTTTTGGAGGTGAATATCACTTTTCTTTCAATTCAAGTTGTTCTGGGCTGTTGTATCTGGGCTTTTTTTTCTGTGATGTTTGGGATATTCAAGTTGTTTATTTGTTTGTTTGTATTTGTTTTTTTACTCTCTCGGGAATGAGTTAAGGTACTCTTTCTTGACACCTTGAGCTACCTTCCAAGGTAGAGCCTGACTGTGAAACTCTGGGTTCTTCCCATCACACACATAAATGATGTATGTATATTGGGATTTCCAATTATGAAATGGTAAGCTCCTCAAAGCCTTCCTTAATGAACTAGAGCATTTTCCCCATGACAACTTTGATTAACTTTGATCAACTTTAAATATTGACTACTACCAAGATTTTCTATTCCTGTGTATGAAGGGGATAGAGGTTAGATATGCGAGAACTTTGCAAAGAAAGAATTAAAAACAAAAAGTATGAATTACAAGATGATTAAAAAAAAGCCTATAGAAAATCTCTATATCACAGTGGTTTGACTTTACTCAAATTAATAAAATAACATATTTAACATGTAAAGTAAAATATTCCAGATTATAACTGTTTTCTTAACAGACTGTGTGATATGTTCACAAAGTAGCTACCAAGTAGTGACCGTTTTTAACACATTTTATAAAACTTGTTTTGTTTATTTCGTCACCCAAAAAGGGGCGTGGACATTGCGCAAAAGCAAAGCACCCGGATGTGTTCTACAGCTACCATATGCGGGTGTTGTAAAGATGGCGTCCATCATGGAGGGGCCGCTAAGCAAGTGGACTAACGTCATGAAAGGCTGGCAGTATCGATGGTTTGTTCTTGACTACAACGCTGGCTTACTGTCATACTACACGGTAGGTTCGTTAACACGGTCTGTTACCTTTAAAGAGACCCAGTGTCAAGAGTAACCCTGTAGAAGTTCTCGCTGAGAAACAGAAGTGGAAAAGGGCCTTGTGTGTGTCAGGAGTTGTATCGGCGATATCAGCTGGCACAGGGAGGAGGGTCTCCGCAATGGTTGATTTGGTTGTTGGCCAATAGCAGCCTTCCTCGAGGACCAAATGACCAATAGGGCGGCAGTGTTTCGTTTTACGCCTCCTCCTAATACAGCTAGCAAGCAGGGCTGAAAGAAGAAATGAACATTATTAGCCGAAACATTTTTAACGCTTACTAGTAGGAGAATTATTGAATTATGTATGTGTTAGCAAAACGAAATTTACCCTGAATTTATAAAACATTTTCCCACGGTAGGCTGTGTTAGGAGTAAAACCCACCAAGATATCGCAAGAGGAGTCCTGGACGTTGCTTTGATTTGTGATTAATTTCAGTTTAATGAATTTACTCTTATGTGATTCATTAAAAAAAATATTGAGAGTAAAGTAGGTAAGGAAATGCCAGAATTACTTATACAACCTATAATGAAGTGAACAACTCAGCTAAATACCCCTCATATATGGTTGCCTCGGTTACCAAATTTATTTTATCGTGTATACATGGACAGTAGCCTGCTCAACAGCTGGTTTTCAGTGACTCGATTATTTTCATGGAAAAAAATCTATATTACGCATAAATGTTCGAGGTCTCGGTATAGACTAATGTACTCAGATTGCTGCATTAAATAATCAAGGTAAAGTTTTGGCGTGAGGATAGTTCTGCTGTCAAACAGGCTGAACAAGCTTAACAGAAGGAGACTTGATATTTAAAACTGAAACAAGTATATACGGGCAAAATCAAATATTAATGTGAATCATTTCTTAAGAAAGATGCTAAGAATGTGGTAGCCCAAGCCAGTCAAATGTGGTTGTTGTCGTCTTTCCTGTGACGATGAAAACTCAGAGATGAGGCCTTTTTAGACTAAATACAAGAATGTTGTTGTTGTTGTTCAATTCTGGGATATTATAAGTGGGTAAAATGCCATTTGTGGTCTGTACTCAGATAAAAGGGATGATTATAGTGGTCAGGGAAAAAAATTAGGAGTCAGTTTTACCAAAGTTAAGTGAATAGGTCGGGGGTCACCAACCCTGGTCCTCAAGAGCTTACTGTCCTGTAGGTTTCAGATGTTTCCCTGCTTCAACACATCAGACTAAATAATGATCATTATCATCTGGACAACTCTGTCAGTGACACAGTCATTTGTGTTATGGTGTCTGGGAAATATTTAAAACATGCAGCACAGTAGTTCTTAAGAACCAGGGTTGGTGACCGCTGGAATAGGTATTAGCAGTGATGCTGTATTTTAAGTAAAATTTAAAGTTTTGATCATATAGGTGATAAATTACATGATTAGGTTTTTAATAGTGGAGCATTTGCATCACAGCAGCATGTTACTGTAACAGATATATAGTTGTCCAGAACTTTTCATCAATCCTGTCTGGAGACATTGCACAGCAAATTTTGATTTGTCAGGGCATTTCTTGATAAATCCAAAAAAATGCCTTAGAGAAGTTAATTTTCTCACCCTTTTTTTATGAAGTTGTTAGAAAGGATGGGATAGAAAAGTTTTTATATAAAGCCTACTTATTTGACAAAATCAGTCAGCTTTATAAACAAGATTTTTCCCTCAACTGTTATCAGATATAAGAAAAAATATATATTTATAACCTTCCTTCCTCACTTTTTGGTTTCAAATTTAGTATATTATTTCCATTCTGTAAATGGTTGTAAATAACGGCCTCTGGCATAAGATCAAACTAAATAAATAATAGCCTATGATATTCTGTTGGCTGTTATACAGCCATTTTTAATAGTCAGTATGCAGGCACTTAAAATATTTTCAAGACTTGTATGTGTACTCTGAATTTCAGATTTGGGCTGTGCAATATGTCAAAAACATCACATTATTAACCTGCACACGATAAAAACAATAACAATATTACAATAGAGAACAGTTTAGTATTTGCACTCTAAACATGAACTCTAAATATCAATAATTTATTTGACCAATCGGATTGAAATTAATTTCTTGATATTCTAATTTAGTTGCTAATGTACATGGAGTGTTGCTGGAGGGAGCAGTTTGCATAGCTGAATTAAACCATGTCAGCGGAATAGAAATAATACATTTTTATTTTGTATTGCCTATTTATTATTACTGAACAAATTTAGCAGCAAAGCAGTGAGACATTAGCAACATACCCTGAAGTATTGATCATATAAATCATTTGCATTTTCATTTATGATGTTGCATATCGCATGTTTTCCTAGAATTATACGGCATTATTTAAAATTTTCAACTCAACTGGTTTATAAGAAATTATTGTATTAGTTATAATGCACCTTATGGATAACATTTTATGGAATATGCAGTGCTTACATAGAATGAAGTACCTAGTTTCATTAAGTTTGGATAATTACATCACAAGATACTTGATAGATTATCTTTGGACCACACCCACAACTGGAATTGGTGCATAACTTTGAAACAAACTGAATTCAAAGTTCTTTTAACAACTTTTTTGTCAGTAGATAAAGTATGCTAAAATTGTGCTAATGTCTTTAGTAGTATCAGTTTGTTCCCTTTACTTTTAGTTTCATGTGTTTTGGGGGTTTTTTCTCCTTTATTTATATTTGCAGAGATGTTTGGAATAGTGGAAATTGGTGTAAATGTGTGAGTTTCAAAGAAATTGGTGGTCAAATATATAAAAATATATATTATAGGTCATACAGTTCTCATTCCCAAAATGTCAGTCTTTTTATAATAGCACCACGCCTGATAAGGTCATCGTAATTCTCAAAGATCATTCAGGGATCTCAGTACTGTACATTTTGTTTACTTTGTGTATTTTCATGTTGTATTCAGACTGTTAACGCTTCATTCATTCTGACGTTGGTTTGCAGTCAAAAGACAAGATGATGCGAGGTTCCAGACGAGGCTGCGTGCGACTTAAGGTAAGTTGCTGGTCGTGTCCTGTCGCCCACTGTTGTCTGTGAACTAATTATATACTTCGCATTTTTTTAAGCATATTTTTTTTTAACTTTGACCAGATGAATTTTGATGATGCCAAATTTCTGTAGCTTAAATACGTTGTCAGTTTTCTGCTGATTTGACAGGAAAGGTTATTTAATGGATGTTAAGGTAGAGGAAACTAGTGCCCTGATTTTCAGATTTGTTGACCTAATTCAAGAACTTTCAAGAGCTTCTTGCAGGCTTATCCATTAACCTGCATCTTCACAGTGAATTAGCCAGTGCAGTCCAGATTTTTACCTGTACAGTATTTCTCACTGTTAAGTCTTGTCCAGTAGATGGCAGCAACTGTGTCTCTACTGCATGTTTTTTTTTGTTTTGTTTTGTTTTGGGGTTTTTTTTCCCTACATATACAGGAAGGTACTTTATGCAGTTGGATTTTCAGGGAACTGAGCCTCAGTACAGCAGGAATGAATGCATATTTCTAGAAAACTATGGTACGAGTCAGTTTATCCAGACAGAAGCTAATGGAAGTTGAAACATAAAGGTAGGATTGTGCATCTTAACTGAAGTTGTACCATCTACAAAATGATTGCGTTGCTTCAGGTCATGTTTATGCTCAGAATGTGAGAAAGTGTTGTTCTGCTTTCTTAACTTGGATGTCTCTCAGATAAAATTAATAACTAAGTAAAAATGACACACCTGGTCTTTCCCCTGTTGGATTGAACCTCTTTATTTTTCAACTTTTTCAATCCAGTTCAATTGGCTAATATTTTATTAGTATTTAAAGCAAAACTATATTGTTACAGTAGAAAGTCAATATTATGCAGTTGCATGCAAGTCTGATCTCATGTAC
>JAOWBL010000019.1:16274217-16291391 GCA_028564865.1 Zenarchopterus dispar | reverse complement strand
TGTCGCAGTAAACTGCACTGACACATGCTGTGTTAGTCATTACTGAATCACCTGATGAAGGGAGCCTTTTGTGCCTTCATTCGTGCTGAGCTGTCTTGCTATTGACAGGATTGGGCATTAAATGTGTGTGTGTGTGTGATTGTGTGTGTGTGCTTTAAAGAAACTCTTTCCTGTGTTTTCATTTGTCAAAACCATTCTGCTGCTTTTGGCTTTGTGTCCCGCCAACTGGATTGTTCCAGGTACTTGGGTATACTTGGACGGATAGACAGACGGATGCCTCGACACATCTGTTTCGCCAATAGTCTAGTAATCGCCTTTTAATGGATATTATGTAATGAAATGTTGTGTGTGTGTGCATGTGTGGAGTCCAGGGACTATTAACAGAAGCTAATTAACAAAATAATAAATCTGAGTGCACCTCAACCCATTTACACACAAAGTCCTCTGTCTGAGGACGAAGACTAAGCTAAGGCTAAGCTCTTCTCCCCGAGTTTCCTGGTTTTTAGTTTTATTGAAGCCTAAAATGTGTTGGCCTCTTGTCAGGTAAACAGACCAGCTGGCTTTTTCACGTAGGCCGGACTTTAAACAATACTATTTATAGAGCATCTCACCCAGTACAGTACATTGCTGGAAGATTCTCCTGAACTGTTGATGTTTCTGTCAACCATTTTGTGTAACGGTTTAAAAAGCCTATCTGGCCAGGAGGTGATGAAAGCAAGCCATTATTTTATGAATGGTTGTTGTGTGAATACACGGCCCTCGGTTATTGATTCTGGTTGTGTATTTCACTTTGAATAAGCAAATACTAGCAGGGCTTTTCACCAGGGATTTGCTTGAAGGTGTACTACTGCTGAGCTCTGTGTGTTTTCCATCTACAGGAGGCAGAGACGGGATTTGTGCCGAGCGTTCAAGACTTTGACAAGAAGCTTGCTGAAGCTGACGCCTACCTGCAGATTCTTATTGACCAATTAAAGGTAGGGTTGAGCCTGCAGAAACACCTACTGAATGTACACAATTCATCTAGTTGATGTTGTTTGTTGCCCATGAATTTATAAAGAGATTTGATTCCTGAAAATTAATGTATCCTAAACTAGAATCTATATTCATCATGGACATGATTTTGCCTGTAATTGTAGCATCCATTTAATTTTTAGGTATTCCTTTGCTAATTGAGATCTTCTTTTTAACTAAACAGAACTTATTTCAACTGATTTTTCATAGCATAGTGACAAAGCAAAATAATAACAGTGCAGCTACAGTATCTTGATAAAAGCACTTGAAGTTTGAGGATGGCTCACGGCTTGCCAGCCCCATCTTCTGAAGCCAGATCTTCTGGTGGCTACACATTCTCAACTCATATTCCATCTGTCTCTTTTCATCTCTTGTTCTCAAACAGCTGTTTGATGAGAAGATCAAGGACTGCAAGGAGGATGAATCGCGCAGAGTGAGTACCAGCAGCTCAGCGCTGAGCCTGTGTCTCGGCTCTCTGGTCACCCTGTCCTCACTGTCATTACAGTTATGGCAAAAAAAACCCCCAACAAAAAACAGATAAAGAATCAAATACACAATTTTATTCCTTCGGCTTTGGTTTAAAGGCTGCTTACCTTCTAGCGTTTGACAGGCTGCTTTTTAATATAGCATTTGAATTTGGTCTCAGATGTAAATGCCACATTTTGGTTTCACTTCAAATTCAAACAGGAGAACAAAAAGTGTCAACCAAAGAGCACGAATACCACTAAGCGAAAACAAATGAGAATATAAAAAAAGTTAGTTAAAATAATATGTCAGTTAGTTGAAAGCAGAAATATGATCCAGACTGCGCTCTGCACAGCAGGTCTGAACAAGCTTATAGACTGTTTGGACCAGCTATTAAAATCTTAGATATGTCTAGTTTGGAGTGAGCCCACTGCTTCACATTTGTGACCACGAACGTTTTGCTACATTTCCTGCTTCAAAATGTGATTTTAAATAGATAAAACTGCAACCACATGAGTTGGTTGCTTTTTTAAAAAAAAAACAAAAACAATTAATAAAGCAAATAACCTTTACTGTTCTGACAGTTAATCTACCCGCTGTGGAGGATATATGACATTCTTACATATTAAAGTAGCATATGTAACATAGATATTTTGTGCGAACTGAAACAGTAATGATCAGTCATAATTGATTTAAGGATTAACATTATAGCGCCGTTGTTTTACGGTTCTTCTGAGGACATTTAAGGAATCTCAGTGGAGTGAAAGTTTTATTGGAGGAAGCAGTAACTGTGTATGTGAGTGTGTTTTCTCAACCAGTAGTGACATAACTGAGTCCACTTCCTCTCTTGAGTTGAACATCAGAACTTGATGATCAGCAGCAAACTTTTCACTGTGAAAAGTGATCTTTACAACTTCCAAAAACTAAAAGGTCATTGCAGTCAGACATCATTACTGGTTTCTATCTCCTCTTTGTGTGCCATTTGTCAGGTTGTGTCTGTGGCCCTGCTTTTTGAAGTTTGTTTTGCTGTAATTACTTTTGGATTTTACAGCCGATATTATATTTTTTGTTTCTTAACAGAAAATAGAAAATCTGAAAGAGACTACTTGTGTAAGTATGGACTTGACACATTTTCCTTCCTGTCAGGTTGGGAAGTCAGTTCTTGTAAATGGATTGCTGTTTTTCTCTTTCAGAATATGGTAGAGTCCATCAAGCATTGTATTGTACTGCTGCAAATCGCCAAGGTAAATACAGTATCGTTGCATGTCTGTACTTCACTGAGCCATTTCATTCTAATCATTGTTCTTGTGTGAGCACATGGGTGTACGCTGTGTCTTAGCGCGGGTCTCTGGGGTAGTTCCCTGCTAACAGTTGCTATGTGGGTCGGTGGATGATGAGGGTGTAGCCCAGTGCTCGTTTCATCACATGTTCCATTCAAGTCTCAAAAAGGAAGTGGAGCAATCATTTCTGCTTCATGTGGTTGTTAGGTGGGACTTGATTCCTTTTATTAAACCAGCGGCACTTTCACAAACAGATTTTAGAAAACATGAACATGACTTGACCATTGGCAAGACAAAAAAATAAAAATAAAATCTATTTTTTGGGGGGAGCGAAACATCTTTTGAGTTATGAACATTTTACCATGTGATGAAAGGATCACTGCATTTGACAAGTTGTGGACTATGATGAAAATTCGATTTGATTAGAGGGATGGAGATCACCACAGATGCTCAAGTCAAGATGCTTTTTGAAATGATTCTTGAACCTTCCCACACAAGCAGTCTAACACTGTCTTCTTAAAATTTTAAGGACCAAAGTAACGAACAGCAACACGCAAACGGACTTATAGTAAGTCAAAACACCTTCTGTCCATGACAAAAAAAATTAAAAATTAAAGAAACTGCTAACTTTCTCTTCTCGCATAATTTTATCCTCTCCTTTAGAAAAGCTGTTGAATCAGATCTTTAGTGCATGCCATCTAATTTGGAGTTGAGCTCTACCTCAAGCTTTTCCCTTATGTCTGCCACTGCTATCTTCATGATTAAGTCATTACTTTCTTTATTTAATCCAAGATTTAAATTCTTTCCGGCAAATGTTGGTAACTGTCTTTTTTTTAATTTTTTTTCTTCAATCAAAACACAAAAATGTTTACTTGAAAAAAATGTTCAGTTGTTGTGTAACATATTGAGTACATGGACTACACATGTGCTTGCATGCCTGATGTCAGAGTGTCCCACATCACTTCGCACAATTTGGAGTCAACTAGTTCATCATTGATTCCTGCTCATACCGCCTGCTTATTGAACTGCTGAGCAGTAATAGCAGGAAAGCTACAGAGAAAGCAGTTTGCAGGCTCTGCAGGGGCACCGTGTTCATGCTGAAGACTACGCCAGGAGCTGTGCATGCTTTAACTAGAGCAAGTCTATTTAACATGGATAAACTCTTAACAACAAAGTGTTTGGCTTTTAGACTGATTTCTCATCTGACAGGCAGGTTTTGCTCTTCACTCCTCGAGTACATTTTTAACAGAGATTTACTAGTATTCAAATTACCAGTATTCCTCCCTTCACATCAATAAAACTAAAGGGCTGATCACAAGCCAGCGTGGGAATTCAGACAGCAAGCCAGCCACGTGACGTGATCTGCACCAATTGCGACTGCTTACTCTTCTTGGAGTTTTTTTTTAATGATAAACATGGTTGGATGTCGGTGTAGACGGATACTCTGCAGTGATATGAGAAGCTTTAAGTGCGACAGATGACTAAGCTCAGTCGTATCGTCACATTTTTTTCATGTTACTGCTGTGTTGAAATCTCTTGGTTTGTTTCAGGGGAAGGGTACCAAGAGAAGAAAGCAGAGACTGTAAAATATAAGAGGAGGGGGGTTTAAGGCCAATGAAACATGAACAGAGATATCTATCATCATGCAGTGACCAGAACCCGATGCTGCAGCTTCCTCGGAAGCAGAAAATCAATCGAAACCTTTCTGCAGGCTTTGGAAAATGTTTGTAGTTTCCAGGTTATGGTCTGGCACATAGAAAACCTCCAGTTTAGTTCCTGAAGCTTGAATCCCACAGGGGCCAGACAGCTCATACAGTAGGAGTCTGCTCTTACTGCAGACATAATCTCATAGTCATTAAGTACAGTATTACGTAGTATAAATAGCACAGCATAAGCCCTGTCTACTCTCATAACTGCACGTTTTATATGGCACAAGCTTTTTGCTTAAGACACTTAGCAGCTATATCACCTCTAAATGTCTGTTACTTTGTCCGTGTTCAAATAATGTGAGGCAAATTAGAAATAAATGTTAATTTATTGGCTTAAATCGCCAGCAGCATGTGTTTATCCGGAGAAGATTTATACTCCTGGGAAACTGCTGTTAAGTACAAAAATCATCTGAACTAAGCAGAGAAAGTCCGATCAGTATTTTTGCCAGATGAATTAAATATTATGTTTATTATGATTGCTCTTCTACAAGAGCTGCTCATATTAATATCACATTTACTTAAGAAGAGAAGTCGATCATGATGTGGCTGAAAAGCCCGTTATAGCGTTAACACTCTGTGACCAGCTGTTTCTCACCACCCTGCTTTTGCTTCAACTCCTGCTTATGAGTCCTTGGACTGGCAGCCCCACCACGACAGGCCAATATTTCTGCAACTGGCTAACATTAGCAACCCTCGACTTACTTTTTTCTTCTTTTTTTTTTGTTTTGTTTTGTTTTTTAAGGCATGTGGATGAAGGGTTCGTTGGGCAGCACGTTGCAGACAACAAAAAGTGAAGGAATGGAGACAGGAACAATGTGAACAGTAGACCAAATACAATTGAATTATCCAACAAATGGGGATAATTGAATTCTCTGATCACAACTTCAGATGTTTTGGTGGCCTCTGGGAGAAAAAAATTTAAAGCAACACTTTAGTGGGATCCTGTAGCATCAGAGTAAAATATTAACTTCTAAAAGAAAACAAAGCATGTTCTCTGTCAAGTATTGGCTCACTCTCCCTTTTGCTCATTAACCTTAAATTATTTCAAACCCTTAATGGAAAACAGCTGTAAAATTCACTACTGGTCAAGTGTAACTAATGGCATATAACATAATAGCTAAATGCCATTTCAGTGCTACCAAGATCTCTGAGGGTAATCTTGTTGGCTGAGAAGTGTCGATATGCTTTTGTGATGGTGCTCATCGTCGTCAGCGGTTCTGTTGGTTCAGTTAGTGGTGGCGGTGACCCCACTAAATGGAGCCAACTGGATGCATTTCAAACCAGTGTGGGGTTAAGTTTCTGTAATCAAATGCATGGACACATGATGTAAAGGTGTTCCTGTTGATGGAAGGTAACTGGGAATAAGTATCCACAGATTTTTTTTATTTATTTATTTTTTATTTTTTTGTCTTTAATGGAAAAAACAAGAGACAAGAGTTAACCTGTTTTTCAAGAGAAGATGTCAGTTGTGCTGTGTTGCTGCTGGAGTTTAGGGTTTCAGGCGGTGTCGGTGGTTGAACATTGATTATATTGGTGAAATCCGGTAACAATACTTTTTACAGGACATGGGATGAATGGAAATTGATCTGCCTGAATTGGCTGGAGCATTTTAGTTCACTGTTGTCACATAGGTGTTCCATTAATCAAATCCAGTACACGTTGTGACTAATAAAAGGTAGGAGCTGGTACTGACATCAGGCTCTGATGGTAAAGAAACTGAAGGGCTGTCCATTGTGGTAAATATGGTGAAACGTGTCAAAAACACTACTTGTGTTTTTGAGTCAGTATACAAAGATATATAAACCTGCAGAGCAATTATGGATCAAGACTGAATTTAAATGTTTATTTAATTTGAATGACAACATATTAAAGTGGTAAGCAGGTAGTGGTGAGGGTGTCTGGTGTTTTATGTCTATTTAGTCAGGTGTTTTGGTTGTTGACGGCAGTGTTGTTTGTTTTTTACTTTTTTCAGAGTACCATCAACCCAGTGGATGGGATCTACCAGCCCCCCCTGGTCACCAGTGTAGCCAACACCACAATGCCAACACAGACCACACTACCCACAGGTATGGATGTATAACTCACTACTGTGTCTCTGTATGTGCATAGTCTGCTTTTTTTTTTTTTTAATTAAATCGAAGGAGACAACAGCACCCCCTGTTGTTCAAATAGATAAGTGTACACCATTTGTGTTATGAAAGGGGTTTTCTTATTTTGCCATTTAACCTGCTTAATCAAAATCCTCTATCCTTCAGTGCAGTCTTAGTTTTTGCATTAAATGCAGAAGGATATAACATGTTCTAGTTGTCTTTGATAAATCATAACATTTCTTGACAGTTAGATGTTACATTTCCTAACTACTGAAGCTCAGCATAGTTGACTCAGATCTGATAAGTCGTTGCCTGTTTTGACCAGATGACTCTTTCTTGGCTGTTAAATTTTGTCATAATGAAAATTGCAAAGTGGGCCCGTCTAATTTCAGTCTTTTAATATCCTGTGTAATCCTCCCTCTCGACTGAAGCCTCTGTCCGCAGTGTGTGGGATAATTATTTTTAGGCCTGTTGGCTGAATGGGGTGAGATCCTGGTTTTAATGCGGCTTCATGTTGAAGCTTCATTGCTAACACCTGCTTTCTCTTTGTCACTGAAGACGCTTCTCAGGTGTGTAAACCAGACCAACGACCCTCCACATTACCTGTTGGTCCTGTCGTCACAGTGATGGGAAGTCTACAAACTCCGACTCCCAACAGCACAGGTAAATGTTAACAAAGTGCAAGTTGAGTCTTTTTATGTGTAAGAGTTTAAAAAATATGAGCAACACTAAAGTTTTACTGCTTTTAGGCTTTAGAATATTTTTCAACACTCTGGCAGAGGTTCAACAGATCATATGAAATACTTGACTACTTGTTTATTAATGAATAGATGTGTTGCTACTTTGCACTGTTTTTTGGTTGTTGTTTTTTTTTGTTTGTTTTTTCAACAAATATCCAGACCAGCTGGAACCTCTACAGGCTATCATCAAGGAAGAACTCACTGTCTTCTTATACTCTTTCAAATGTGTAATATTTATTGAAGTTCCATTTTCAGTTTTATTATGCTTCATTTTATTTACACTTGCTCTTGCTTGTTTGTCAGTATATTTCTGCATTTATTTAGCAAATTTCAGTTCCATTGTTTAATATTGTTTTAGAATTAAAAGTTCACTGCTGAGAAAGGGGGAAAAAAATCTTGTAAGATCTTGTTGGACTGCTATTACAAGATGCCCACCCATGTTGTAGCATCTCATTCAGTTTGATTTTTTTTTTTTTTAGAGAAATAACCTCGTATTTTAAATATTTATAAAAATATAAAGGCAACATGAAGAGAATGTAATGAGAACTTAGATGCTAAGGAAAAGGCTGTAATAATAGTAACCGTTTTCCTTTAGTGTCGTATGAACATAAAATAAATTAAAAAGTCACGGGGAAAAGAAAGCAGGGTTTTAAAATATTCCATGCTACAACAGAAGGCTGACATCATGAAAAATGTTTGATTTCTGTTTTTGTTGTATTAGGGAGTGGCCCCTCAGGCCCCAGCAGTGGCATTGCCTCCCCTGCTCACATCCCTCTGCCCTCACACTCAGTGCCAGACTTCTCCTACTCTTCCAGCGAGGATGAGTTTTATGATGCTGATGAGTTTTACCAGAGCAGCACTTCGCCCAAACACTGCATAAAGTGAGTGTATTATTGCCCCACCTCCTGCAACCAGCACTGCCTGTAATTGATTTATTGTTTTCTAGCTTGAACGCAACCATATTCCTAACACAGTTGGGGGGAATTTTGCTTAGACTGCATGAAAATGTAGCTGCATAAGCGTCTTTAGTCGGAGAAGGAAGCTGGACAATTGCCAGTGAACTTCTACTTAATCATCTCATCTCTCCGGCTCACCGTTTCCTCTTTGTCTCCTCCTCTTGCCCTCAGCCCCTCAGGGCCTCCTGCTGCCTCTTCCAATGCTAACGAAGAAACAACGTTGAAACGGCCTGACACCACAGAGTCCCTCAACTCGTCTATGTCCAATGGCACAACAGATGCAGGTAAAAAAGGGAGAAATCTGCAGAAGGTTCACACAGATGGATTACAGGCATTTGTGAGGAGGAGATAAAAGTAAAAGACTTAATGAACTGAAGATTAGTAAAGATACAAGACATATGAATACCACCAGAATGTATGAACGATTGTTTTCCTTACATGAATATATAATATTTAAGGAAAGTGACTGTGAAAGTCCTTTTCAGAGAAAAATCAACAACACAGTTCCTTTACTCTGTGCTCCATAAACATTAAAGTTGACCCAAAGCAGAGCTTTAGGTTCTCTAGAGAGTTTGTATTTCTCAAAAATACAAGGAAAATTTTAGAAATTTCCTTCAGAACCTGGAGGATGAGATTAAATAAAGGAAGTGGTGAGACTCATGCTCTAATGCTCCCCAGATCCATTTGATAGCCTTGATGACCGTGATGATGAAGGTGAGGGGGAGTCTGTGGAGGAGCACAAGAGTGTCATTATGCATCTGCTCTCTCAAGTTCGTTTGGGCATGGACCTCACGAAGGTAGGCACTTCTGTATATATGTGAATCTAGTCTGAATGTTCTCTGTTGTTCTCTCTCCAGTGGTTCCTCCTCATTTTACTTTTTAATACTCTCTGTGTAAGGTGATCCTTCTGAGCACGGTCCGCCTTTGTTCTGTTTCACAGGTGGTCCTGCCTACCTTCATCCTAGAGAGGAGATCTTTGTTAGAAATGTATGCAGACTTTTTCGCACATCCCGACTTATTTGTAAGGTACATCAACACTTTAATAATCTACTCTGCACAAGTTCTCTCACTTCCTCAAGATGATATATCTGTAAATGATCATTTAACACTGTTGTACTTGATTTTTTTTTTTTTCTCAAAGCATTGCTGAGCAGCCAGAGCCAAGAGAGCGCATGGTTCAGGTGGTAAAATGGTACCTGTCAGCGTTCCATGCAGGGAGGAAAGGCTCAGTGGCCAAGAAGCCTTATAACCCGATCCTGGGTGAAGTCTTCTACTGTCACTGGGATCTTCCCACCGAGACAGAAGAACCCTCCCCACCTACGGTGAGCCAGTGCACTGTTGGTGTTCAGCTTGTCAAACCAGAGTTCTTTTAACTTTCTTTTTACATTTTTAAGGCTCTAATGTATTTAGCTGTGTTTGGTATTTGTCAAAGGAAGTAAACTTATTCTAAGGAGCAAGGCAATTTTCCAAAGCAAATACTTCTCAACCCCTTTTGTTTTTTTTTTTACAAACTATTTTAAGTGTTTCAGAGCAGACTTATTTTTGCACATCATCACTAGAGATGTTTTCAGTTTAACATGTTTTCTTTGACCTCTTGTGCCCTCCAGGAAACTGTATCAGATGGTCCAGTTCCCTGGTCTTCCCCCAACAGTGTGTGCTTCGTGGCAGAGCAGGTCTCTCACCACCCACCCAGTGAGTGCAGTGGCATAAATATAATTTTTAACAGTGACCATTTGTTTCTCTCATTTTATGCAGTTAATATCACTTTTGCACCACTCTTCATTATTTCCTTTCTTCTCTCTGTAGTTTCTGCATTCTACGCAGAGTGTTTGAGAAAGAAGATCCAGTTCAACGCTCACATTTGGACTAAGTCAAAGTTTCTTGGCATGTCCATAGGCGTCCACAACATTGGTCAAGGTAAACGGGACACTTCCTCATATACTGAAATGCAAACAGTCGTCTGTAATGGTTTGTAACAAATACTCTGTAATTATTATCCAGGTTGTGTATCATGTTTGGATCATGATGAACATTACATTCTCACTTTCCCTAATGGATATGGCAGGTACGTATTACGAGCGCTGAACCCACGTCATCTGGTCATCATTGTCTGCTTCTCTGACCTGAGCCTGTTTGTCCAGATCTATTCTCACCGTACCTTGGGTGGAGTTGGGTGGGGAGTGCAACATCTCCTGCTCGAAGTCAGGCTACAGTGCTAACATCGTGTTCCACACCAAACCTTTCTACGGTGGAAAGAAGCACAGGATCACAGCTGAAATTTTGTAAGATGAATGTCACTGTAGACCTTTTAAGATGACATAGTACAGCTTTTTTTTTTTTTTTTTAGGTTGACATGGTTTTCTGAGGTCTTACATCTGTGACATATTTTGGTCTAAAGGTCACAGAAATACAGTTCAACACCACCCTAAAAAAATGCCTTTTTAACTGGCCAATTCTGTTCATAGCAACTAATTTAGGAGGTAGAGTCAGACACTCAACCTGGCTCCAGCCCTCTCCACTGTGGGGTGTGCCTTGTGTGGCATCTTCTTCTTTTTTTCCAATTGTTGCTACCCACTTCAGAGCTGTAACAAATGCACAATGTCAGATTGGGTGGAGCTAAAGATGGTGAGGCTGAAAAATCTTAGTCTGATCCGAATCTGTGATGTCACAGAACTCTGAGCAGCTCAGTAATTGACTTATTTTCAAAGTCCATCTGCCCAAAACAAAGTGTGTTTGTTTTATGTTTGCGTTTTGGATTTGCAAGTCAGGTCAGATGTCTTTTAATTATATCCTCTAAAGCACAGAAAAAAAAAGTAGTGTCACCTTTAAAATTGTGCCTTATAGACTCAAACTTCTTCCATAATTAAAATGGCACATTTTCTTGTGTTTTTGCAGTGCACCGAATGACAAGAAGTCGTTCTGTTCCATTGAAGGGGAGTGGAATGGAGTGATGTATGCCAAGTGGGCAACTGGGGTGAGGCCTTTGTTTTATTCTTTCTTTACATTTTCTGTTAAAATGAATGCATATCCCTTGTTAATTGAACCAGGCTATAGTAATTCAGTACACTTAGTAAAGAAAACTTCCAATAAAAGTACAATTCATCGCTCTGCCTTACAATATTAAAGAAAGTGATGCAGATTTCTGCCAGAATCCCCCCCCCCCCTTCATTGAACACCAAGTTCGATGAAAATTGGCCTGCTAGATTTTGCATACTCATTTTGACAGATGTGACTGAGAACACTTCTTTTACTTGCTCTTGTTAGAGGCATTAATGTTTATGTTTTGGGGGGTTTTTTGGTGATGATAGGAGAACACCATGTTCATAGACACTAAGAGGTTGGGCATCATTAAGAAGAAAGTGAGGAAGCCGGAGGACCAGCTTGAATATGAGTCCCGAAGGTGAGAGGAGAATCTGTTACTAATATTAGAAGCCTTGCCTTTATTTGACTGTAATCAGATATAAACCTTTTTTTTTACTATGAAACCTCCACTCTTACTAGGCTATGGAGAGATGTGACTCTGAACCTGAAGCTAAAAGACATTGATGCAGCAACAGAAGCCAAACACAGGTTGGAGGAGAAACAAAGAGCTGAAGCCAGAGAGAGGAAGGAGAAGGAGCAGCAGTGGGAGACCAGGGTGAGGCTTTCTGCTTTTGTTTTTCAAGCTTCCAGAAAGATCAGACCACATACTGGCAGAAGACTGATGAATCGATACATGTCTCTTTCCACACGAGTTGCTATATATTCATGTTTTATGAGTATGAAATGGCAACATTACTATTTACATTGTTTTGATTGCACTCAGTTTAATTTACTGTTAAATTCACATTAAGAACATATTTTATAAATGTAACCTAGTAAATGGGAGTCAGAAATTTTGTTCTGATATAGTCACTTGACATAATTCATTATAATAATGGCTATTTATTGTGTTGCTTTTTTTGTAGCTTTTCCATGAGGATGGGGAATGCTGGGTCTACGATGAGCCGCTATTAAAGAGATTAGCCTCACAGAGGCACTGAGAAGACCACACCAACCCAAAATAAACACGTATACATATGCATAAAGAAGTGCACACATACAAGAGTCTTCATAAGAACTCTTTTGCAAAACCACTTGTTATCCAAGCCTTGGAATTACTGATGATTGAGTATGTACACTGCTTTGCATTTGACTTTAAAACAATATGGAAATGAATGAAAGCATCTAAGATGTAACATGAATATTAGTAAAGCTCCTCTCCTTATTTGGGCAATCTTTGCTCCACCGCCACCGATACCGGCCACCTGCCAACAGGAGACTCGGCAGCACAGAGTGGAAATGCTAGAGTTGACGAGCAGCGTGTCTCCTAGCTTTGTCTATCAGGCTCAAAACCACGCCCTCCAACACCTCTGCAGGACAGTCAAGAGCAGCACTTGTTCCCTTACGTACGTGATTTTTTTTTTTTTTTTTTTTTTGGTCCTGGAGGAAGGGGGAGCAAGAGCTCTGTGGTTGACTGTTCAGTTCAAGTGAGTCTTGACAATTAAAACAGCGCTCTACATCTCAGGGAATCTGGTGACTGAGGAAAGAAAGCTGCTGCCCACTCCCAGAGTCTGACAGCCTTACAATGGTGGAGCGGATGAATCTTAAATGGGCGGGAGAGATCTTCTCTGCTTGCCTGCAACTAGATATAACTGATATTTGATTTTTATATATATATATATATATATATATATATATAAAAGAAATGTCTTTTTTTTTTTTCTTTTTTACGTTTAATGCTTTTGTTTGGCAATAGTGTAAAATAAATACATCTTTAAGAATTTAGAAACCATTCCATTTAGCCTTTTGCTGTTTCGTTCCCATCTCAGAGGTAACTTTGCCACCTATTGCGGTCACTCACACTGTTTTTCATCTCAAGTGTTATCCAGAAGTAAACACCTACGCGAGCCATGGCATCTAAACACACTGATTGGAAGAGATGAGATGGATTTATTGATGATTTGGGTTTCAGATCAAAGTTTAAATACAAGTTATGCCAAAAAGGTTTAGAAGGAAAGGGTAAAGGAATTTTCATCTGGACAGAGAACAAATAGCCCTTTTGATGAGGTTTTATGTCACCTGAAGACATTGATGAACAAAATGATTGTTTACATGTTTTTGTGTATGTGCACAGCTGGTCCATTATGAGGACGTGAGGCTAAAGCTTCATTTGTACAACCTACCATTGGTTCTGTACATCACCTGTTCTTGTTTAGCCTTTTGTTTCAGTGAATTTCGACCAACCAGAGCAGACCTTCTGAATCACTGCTGTGGCTTCAGAGAGCTGTGACAGTTCAAACTTTGTTCACCAGGTTCAAGTCTTATAGCTTTTTTTTTTTTTTTTTTATTAATATATATTGTTACTTTAATATTAAGAACCACACAAAGGGCAGTATCTACCCTGCTGTATTTGCCTTTTTTTTTTTTTTTTGTTAAATTTTTTTTTTTTTTTTACCATTATTCATTTTCATATTTACATTTACAACTTACAGTTTGGATCTAAATGCAATGAGATTTGGATATATAGAATAATAAAAAAAAAAAAACAGTACACCTGGAAATGCTGAAGCAAGTGGAAAACTCTTGTCTGTGTGTTTAAGTTTTGATTATTGTTAAATCGGCTATTGTGTAAAACTAGAGGATTAATTAAATAGAGTAGTCCTACTGAGTTATTTGATATGGTGGAGGGATCTAAAAAAATAAACATACTGCTGGTGCTGTATGTGAATCCAGTGGTGTACTTTTTGAAAATTTCAACTGGTTGTAGCTGTAAACTTTAATCTTCGTTTGAACACGAACAGTAATGCCTTTGGAAATGAGCCAAATGGAATAAGAATTCTAACTAAATTTGAAGCTTTGACCTTGTCTTTTTTCCTTCTGTGTTCTGTCTTTGTAAAACCTTTTGAATAGAGGCCTTGCCATCCATTTCAGTTTGCTCAATATTTAATGATGGAGAGCAACCAAATGTATTTTTTTTAATTATTTCTTCTCAACATAGCCATTGATTGTATCAGATTCTCCTGTCAATTGATGCATAATATTAAATCTCCATGACTTTATCCACCTACGACTCCGTCATGGTTTTTTGAGGTTGGCATCCCATCAAAAGGCTTATTGCTCAAAACATGCACAATCTGTTTTCAGTCAGCCTTGCAGGCATGCTTTGTTGGTTTATCCTGGAAAAAAGGTCTTAGTTTCCTTCAATTATATTTTTAGGAAATTATTTGCTTAAAGATAATCTGTAGTAATGCTTCCCCTAACGTCTTTGGCTTTAGATATGGCAGAGATATGTACGCCATCGTCATTCATATTTAGCGCTTAATTTCAGTCATTCGTAGGTTGGCCAACAGAGGGCGCTAGTTGATTGAGCTGCTTTTTCTCCCATCGGGCTTTGCGACAGCTTCTATAAAAAGGCCCTGCGCTCTTCCTTCTTTCTCAGTCCTCCGTCGTTTGCAAGGTGAGTGATGTGTGTTTTGTTTAGTGCCTTTTTTCCTTTTCTTACGTTTTAATGTGTGTGTAATGTGTATATATTAGAGTTAATTTAGTGCGTGTATAGTGTTTAGCTGTAGGAGAAGTGAGTTTAATGTGGAATAACGCCAGAGTGAAGGACTGTTAGCGGGCCTTGACCACGTGCTATTCCTTACGTGTTGCTAATAAGCCATGTATGCAGTTTTTATGGGGTAAATAGGTGGGAAAAGACAAATAAGTGGAAGTTTTGTCCCTTGGCTATATGATGAATAAGTGTTGGTAGGGACATCTGAATCGATGTGAAGAAACGCCAACATTTCTGACACCATGGGAAGATGCTATGGGGCAGCTATCTTCAATTAGCTGCACACTTCCACTTGGTGAATGTATTAAACACTGAAAATAAGTACTTACTTTAAAAAGCCTTTTTTTTTTTTTGTTCTCCACAGCCTCTTTGTGGGACTTTGTCTTGGATGTTTTAAACAAGGAAAGTGGCTATTGCATGGTGAGTCATCAACTTCTTCAATGTTACCACGATTTTAAAGTCTCCTCATACTATTAAAAATTCAATACTCTGCATTTTAAATGTTTTTTTTCCGTATTTTTATTTAGGTTAACGATGCAGCCTTCAACTCAAGGAAAGCAATCACTCCACAGGTATGTTTATATTACTGAAGTTTTACCTTTTTAGTCAGTGATGATTCAAGTGTAAGAGTAGTGGACAGAAGTCATTTCTGACTAACTTAACACTGAGACTATTCAGTTCAAGCAATGCTTTTTACTATTATGCTAAATGTAAAAATGCTAATGAGTATATCTTCACAGGTTTTGGACCTATCCAGAGATGTGACAAAAGATAAATATGGAGGTGAGGTTGCCACTTTCATCTTTAAACGGGTTCAAAGGTGACTTCTGCTTGTCTGAAGTGTCCCCATGATCATAAACTGGCTGTAATGATATAATCAATTAATAGATGTGGTGGTTTGACATTTGTTGAAACCCCAGTAATTTCCCATAAAAGAAATAATGGTGTAAATTTTGTGGGGGAAAATCCTTTTCCTAATCCCATGCGATTACGATATTAAAGAGGAAACGAATAACATGGAGATGACACCTCAAGGAAGCATCAGTCTGCCTCTAATGGACTTTTATCATGTGCTGCTGTGATGACAATTATTTGCTACTCTCGACTAGCTGGATGACGATGCTTGTAACCACCATGTTGAATTGCCTGAGGCACAAGACCCCTCACATTTGTGGGATTTAGCTGAAGGACTCTTTAATCATTTTCTATTTCTGCAGGTGCAGTCCCACTCGAATCTGCTAAAGATCCTCTATGATGAGGTAATGAATGAAAATGGTGAAGCTGATGATCTGTGAACAAACTGTCAATGATGATTTTTGTTTTAAAACAATGGGAATCTCTCTGAAAAAGAGTGAAGATGAGTTTTTACCTGATGCAGTTCAAGTTGAAATGCTTGCTTTAGCAAAAACCTTTTTGAATATTTTAGTAATGTGTATTTGTCTTTCAGGTGAATCACGATGCGCTTGCTTTCTGGTCGTCGTCTTTGGATCAGTCAAAGGTGGGTTTCTCAAAGAATGGGCCTACAAGTTAAGATCAGTCTGATGCAGTGATGATTGCATAGTTCAGCAGATAACCATGACGAAGAAGAAACGTCTTTCGCTCCTAACTGATGCACCAGCCTCCATAACTCAGTGGGGGTTATTTTATTTTTCTTCTGAAGGATTCATAATTTGGTTCTTTATTTTTTTCAGAAATGAGAAGAATCCAATCAAGGGCTGAAGGTGAGTTGAAGAATGGAGATGAGATGAGCTTTTTAGATCACGACACAATGATGACTGCATAGTTCAGCAGAATAAACAGTGAAGAATATCTATTGTCTTTCGCTCCTAGCTGATGTGTGTACTACAGATATCATTTAGCCTAAAAGTGTTTAAATATCACCATTAATCAATACTTTACTCATTTCCTCAGGCTCTCCACTGTGATGGACTGAACGTAATGTCCGGTAAGCATTGTTCACTTCTCAACACTGCAGTGAAGTTAAGTCAGATGGGATGAACATGAATCAGGTCTCTGATACAGTTGAGGAAATCAAATATTCTGATCTGGATTATTTTAGCAGGTTAAGTGCACAGCATTGTTGCATTAGTAAACATTAACTGACTTTTTTTTTTTTTTTTTAACTTCAACAGATCACATTAACTGGTGTGTGGACTCAGCTTGCATTGCAGAATTGTGCAGAAAATCAACTTGGTGAGTATAGGGGGGAAAAATGGTTCCAGCGCCCCAGATTCAGGTTGTATGCAGATCTGTGCTGTCCTAACATTAGAAGGTGTCAGGTCTAAGCACCTTTGACATCAGACAAACAAGGAAAGAAAGGCAAAGAGTCAAGATCTTGGTTTTCGCGAG
>JAOWBL010000019.1:16260913-16274117 GCA_028564865.1 Zenarchopterus dispar | reverse complement strand
ACAGCAGACCAGCCAAGAGACCAAACTTGTAGGATTTCTTTTTTGGGATCAGTCACTTATTGAGCATTGATCACTATTATTATTATTCATTTATTATTTTTGTTGCTCTGATTATTATTATTATTATTATTATTATTATTATCTTGTTTTTCCAGATTTCGTCACTGCAGTCAGAGCATGAAGATCAGGAACAGAGGATATGTCAGTATGAGGAGGAGCTGGTTCAAGCACGAGAGGAGCTTCTGGCTCTACAGGAGGAGAGCAGGAGGTTGCAGGAGAAGGTCCAGGCTGCTCAAGAACAACTCACTCCACTTCAGGAGTCTGTGCATGATTCATTCACACAAGTTTCACAGGTCGGAAACTAATAATTGTTCCTTACAGATTGTTCACACTCCTTAGAGAGGGAGTTTTAAAATCTTGCATGCATTGGACTGAAATAATGCAGCCGTGGTGTAGTAAACTGTACTGCACAGGCTCTGCAAGTACTGTGTCCGTCCTGTTTTATGTGTCACTGCAGTAAACTGGATTTACATGATGTGTATGGCAATCTTCTTTTTTGTGTGTTTGTAGTCACAGATGTGACAAATTCTGTTGCCACAGCTTTCACAATGTTCATATAGTGTTTATGTTTTACATAGTATCTTGGGTCTTTCGGTGTGCTTTTTCCTTTAATCACAAATTTATTTTTCTTTTCTGTAGGTTCAACAGAAACTAAAAGACCTTCAGGTGGAGGAGAGGTCAGTCACTGCCCAGCTCAGCTGGAAACGAGCACTTGAGGACAGCTCTCCTGTCATGGTCAACGGGTCAGCAGGACATACAGCAGAGCTAAACCAGGGAGACTCCTTTCACCAGGACCTCTTCCAGGAGGACCAGCCAAAAGAGCTGAAGGCGGAGGAGCCAGCTGCTGTGTGCAGTCAGCAGAAAGAACGGTCAGATGAAAAGGAGAAGGAAGATGTCAAGGAGAAAGAAGCGGAAGAAGCAAAGAGGGAAGAAAGTCCAAAGACTCTAGATGATGAAAAACAGAAACCTGATGCTCTGGATGATCTTTATACTAGCCTGGCATCCTCGGATTTGTACAACAATCTGGCAGTCCTTTCTAAGCCGCGAGAAGGCACTTCTAGGGTAATAAATACACTGACCTAAGTTGAAATTCTTTTACAGAGAGAATCTAGCTTACAGTCAACAGGATTATGTCCTAAAACAGCAACAATAGATTATATAAACAGTAACAGCAAACCTAATTTGACGTCATCATAGTTCTACGGAAAAACAGCCATTATCCTGCAGATTTAAAATTGCTTCTCAAACTATTCATCCTGCAGAAACACTCATCATTTCTGTTTTCATCTAAACTTAACAGGAAAACGTCAGCCCTGCACCTGATGCCTCCTCAGACACTATTGATGACACAGAGGAATCCCCAAGAGATAGCCCACTAAAGGTAAACTGGAAATTCTGAAGTATACCTGAGTAAAACTAAAGGCTTGTTATTCTTTTATTTTAAAATTATAGCATTTCGGTCATATTTCAGTCTTTTTTTAACTAAGCACCATCAGCCTTTGATTATCCCATAACGGCTTTGTCACATTAATTCATAGTGCAAAATAAAATGTTAACAAATGAATGACTGAATAACAAAATAAATGAAAAATGGGTTAATTATTAAAATGCTTACTGTTATTACACATTAGCCCTGTAATTTCCCAACAGGTTGAATCCCCAGAGCCTGAGAACAAACAGGAACCTGCCGAGTCCACGGAAACAACCACCTCCTCATTACCTCCTCAGGTTGGCCCTCGCTCCGCTCCTCCACAGAGCAGCCCTCCATCCCTACCTGAGATGGACTTCTTTCATCAAGACCCCTTCACTGATCGTAAGTACCTCCATGTTTTGTACTGATGTTCCACCTGTTCGGAAAAGACTGAATCTATGAAAAAAAAAAAAAAGAATTGAAAGGTCAGGTGGAGGGCCAGTGGATTTACATAAATAGTAGTTAGTGTTGGGGAACCAAATGACTGAAGATGCCATGCAGATTTTTTTTCTCTTTCTCTTTCTTTGATTTGATTTTTTTTTTTTTAATTTACTTTTTGTCTTTTGTAGACGATCCATTCAAAGATGATCCTTTTGGAAAAACTGAAGTTGGAGGTAAGTTCTACATTTCATACTCTTATTTGAAGTGATGCCCAGTGGAACCAAATTCTTTAATGTAAAACAAATCTCACACAAGTTTGTTTTTGCCGGCTCTCTTTAATGTTGTATCAGATCCCTTTGGAGGCGATCCGTTCAAAGGCACAGACCCTTTTGCTGCGGACTCGTTCTTTGCACAGACTTCCAGCACTGCCTTTTCTTCTGAGGACCCCTTTTCTGCCTCAGCGGACCCATTTGGTACTACTCCTGGGATGCCAGAACCAGACCTGTTTGCAGCCAAACTAAAGGATACAGCTGCAGGACCAACAGCAGACCCTGATCCCTTTGCTACCAAACCCACAGCTCCAGCTCCAGCATCCAAGGATCTTTTCAACTCCACAGGAAACGACGGGGAGAAGTCAGACCCATTTGGGGTGAAGATGAACACTGTGGGTGGGGAGGTGGATCCATTTAGTTCTCAGGATGGAAGGAAGGATCCATTCAGCAGCTCCCCGCCGAGCTCTGATTTGGCAGTGGTGAGTGTGTTCGCTGAAAAGCCCCGTCACATTGCACTGTGCATTGTGGGTATGAAACTGGAGACAAAATATTAAAGAAGGCTGATAATGGTTGATGAAAGTTTAATCTTAAACTCAAAAATTTTAAAAGACTTTATTTCCAATAGACCAGTTTTTAAAAGAACTGGTTTGGCCTCTGTCAGTGGTCAAGCTGAAGTTTAGACTTCAGCTTGGTAAGAAGCTCTTTGACACTTATCATTAACATTTTCCCTGATTTAGGCCTGTGCAGGATGTTTACGCTAAATTAAAAACCAACAGTTATGCAGTGAGTCATTTATTCACCAGGAGCATTACACTGTGTGGAAACACTAAAACATATCTCTAGTGTTTGAGAATTTGATGTTATTTTTAGCCTAGTAATTGATTGTATTTGTGTTGTTTCTATTTCTAACTCTAAGCTTTTTTCTTTAATCACAAAATCATCAAACAAATGTTAGTATCCCATTGAGGCTATAGGACTGCCCTTTCATGTCTTGTTTGTTTGTGTGGCTTGAAGTGGCCCTTAAATGCTTGTTGTCCTCCAAATGGAAGGTTGCTGGGGTGATAGTTAGCCACATCATGAGCCCAAGTGTTCCCCGGGTAGGGCACAGAACCCCACTATGCCTCCAGTTGCTCCAGCTTATTGTATCAGAACCAGTATCTGATGTAAAACTTAGGTCAATTCAAACAGTTAACCATATACCTTTCAGCGTATGGTTAACTGTTTTTTTTTTTCTTCTCCCAAGAAACCTCATCTTTGGTGAGTTATAGTCAGTTTATATCCTTTTAAACATTTAAAACTTGAGTTTAAGCACGATTGATATATTTATTTTTTGCGTGCCTGCACTTTTATCACTACTGTCAAGGGGGATTTCCTTTACAAAAACGTAAACCAAGATAGTCAATCCAGTAGTGCGAATAAAACCATAATGAAAGCTATATTTGCTCGTGGTGTGGGTTAAAAATGCGTGGTCTCACTCAGCCTTAATATTGGTGTTATTTTTGTATATGACAAAGCACTTTCAGTTGCAGTGTTACAGTTAATGATATTTGTCTATGACAAAGTTTGTTTGATATACACAGCTTTTCTCCCTTTTTTAGAAGGACACTGCAGCAACCAATGACCCCTTTGCTCCAGGTGGTACTACAGTAAGCAGCACCTCTGATCCAGGTATGACTTGTGGTATGGTGCCACCCTCTGGGAACAAAGAAAAACGACAAATGTTTCATTGAAAATAAGTAAAATTTGTTGTATAAAAAACAAGCAGTGTTGGCAGTGTGCTAAGTCACTTTTTGTTAATATGTTTCAGATCCGTTCGCTGCTGTGTTTGGTAATGAATCGTTTGGAGGTGGTTTTGCAGATTTCAGTGCCTTGACAAAGGTAATTTTTAATTATGACTCTGGTGTCCGCACAGAAGCGTAAAATACTGAAAAAAATGAAACTGTAGGAGGGACTGGTAGCAGAAACGACTGTGGCAGTGAACTTGCATCTCGAACACAAACCAGAGCATGAAGTGACTCAGGCTGGAAAATGAAGTTGGTGGGTGTATTGTGGTTAGGGGAAGGAAACAGCTGGGACACTTGTTCTGGGAGGAAATGTTTCACTCAGCACATCAGTCATTTCAGCAAACGTGACACAGTATTTGATGTGGAATGTTGTAGTTGGGTGACCGACGGGTCCCTCGGATGCAGCATATATTGTAGTTATTTAGTCATGTTTGATTTTTTTTTTTTTTTTTCCTAACATAAAATGTCCTAAATAATTTTTCTTGGAAAGTATTGTATGATACATTAAAAAAAAAATCACAAAGAGCCCAGAAATGATTCTATATTTAAACGTGGTGTATGCAGCACTGCGTGATTTCTAAGAGTCTTTTTGTAAGCATGCTTGATGTCAAACTGATTTTACTGTAGTCATATATGAGCTTTTGTCAAAGAGATCCTACAACAATCCAGCTACCTTTTTGTGACTGACCTCACAAATATTGATTTCATGTGGCGTGAACTTCCTGTTCCAGTCAAATGGTCCGGACCAGTTTGGCATCAACAACAAGAACCTGTTCCAGGAGGACAATCAGCCTGCCAACTCTGATGTGCCCCCAGCCCTGCCCCCCAAAACGGGTACGCCAACCAGACCTCCCCCTCCTCCTCCAGGTCAGTACGTGTAAATCTCGTCACGAAAGCGGTAACTATTCAGCTGTCAGACATTTAAGACTGCTTTAACATCCATGATATCAACACATCCTTGTCTGTGCCTCATCAGGTAAGAGATCATCCATCTCTAGGACGGAGTCCTCTGACTCCTCCCATCGAAGAGGACACTTCCTCCCCCCAACATCAGGAGACTTCTCCTCCTCTTCCTCCTCCTCCCTGCCTGCCAAGGATCCTTTAGCCGACCCCTTCGCCCCTTCCTCCCCTCCTCGTCACAACGTACGGGAAGCTGACCGATTTGCCAGCTTTGACAAAGTGAGCACCTCCCTCTCGCCATCTCCCTCACCTCCACCTGAATGTCAATAGTCACACCGTCTTTTCTGTCATTCCCTCTAATGAACATCTGGTTGTTCAGTAATGTTGCAACCGCTGAGCAAATCAAGCCGTCTTTCTAAATCAATCCATCCACTGCCATTAAAAAGCTCCAAAGCAGCAAACTAATACATTCATGGAAAGTTTAACACAAGGACCCAGCAGAAACTTAGGAAACTTGGTTTGTTTTGGGCTCATTTTTCTGAAGTCCTACGTGTCGATTGTATATTTGAACATACTACAAGTGCTGTTTCTCTGCTTTGTAATATTTCATTTTTGTTTGTTACTGTTGTACTGTAAATTGCATTCCACTTTTAGTGCCATTTAGGACATTTGTACACAAACATCCTCCTAGAAAGTATTGATTTACTAAAAATAAATTAATATATTAACTTTTAGCTACATGTGTACATTGTGTGAACAAACTAAATGTTTGGCAGTGAATGGACAGATGAGAGGCTGCTTGCATTTGGCCTTTGTTAGCCATCCCAACTCCGCACATTGACATCACCTCCTGTCCACATGCAAATACATTAAACAGGAATCTCAACTCAGAACTTATTGCGCCAGAATAATTTTCTTGAGGATTTTTTAAAAATGATGCTTTTAACAATTAAATTGTGTGATCTAAATTTTAATTGCTACTCTAATGGATATTCAAAACCTCGCCGTGGCTCGGCTCAGTGTCCCTAAGTTGCCGAGTCTGCATGACTAACAAAAAACAAGTTGCAGCATGTTTGCCTTATGAGTGAAATAGCATTTCATACCTCAGCCTATAAGCTTAAAGTTTGATCTGCCTTTGTTTTACAAAGTAG
The DNA here is from genome assembly GCA_028564865.1 of Zenarchopterus dispar. Classification (NCBI taxonomy): domain Eukaryota; kingdom Metazoa; phylum Chordata; class Actinopteri; order Beloniformes; family Zenarchopteridae; genus Zenarchopterus; species Zenarchopterus dispar. The sequence goes on along the minus strand of JAOWBL010000019.1, from coordinate 16,268,098 downwards.
TGAATACAGGCTTCAGGTAAAGTTGTGCCTCAAGCCTTTTTTTTTTTCAGATGCATTTCATTTAGCAAGTGCAAGGTACTGTAATCACTGTGTTGCTTGAATTCAGAAGAGCAAAAGGTTGTCTTTTCTTCTCACTCATAAATATACTTAAAAATAGCATTTAATTGTTTTTTGTCATTAAAAAAGAGTAAAATTTAATGACTATTCATTGTTCTCAACTGGGATTGAGCTGCTGTTGATATTTAAGGAATAAAGTTATGAGTATTAATATGCTCTCAGCTCCTTCCCTGGTAACGAAGCATGTAAATGAACCGTTGAGCTGTGAATTTGGGATGGACTACACGAAGACGGTGTTGATTTTAACAACACACCTGCATGTCTCTGTCAAAGCCTGACCTGCACGCACTAACTGTGTTTGATTGGCTGGCTGTCGTTCACTTACACAACCGCCTCCACCATTCCTCAAATCAGTGTTCATTTTTCACTTTTTTTTTTTCCTTTTTAACTCACACCGCCGTTCGTTTATTTATGCATCCCTCTGTCCATCCATCTTTCCATCTGCTCAACCATTCATTCCCATTCATTTCTTTATTCCGGCCTTGTGCCTTGTCTGATCTGAAGTGTGTTGTGTAGATGTATCATCTCTGTGTTTTTACATCTGTGTCAAAGAAGTTAAATAAAGTGTTGATCTAAGGGCACCGCCTGTGGCTTCTATGTGCATCCATGAAACCATCATTTCCAGTTTTTAGTCCAGTTTAGTTTGATCTCTGGATGTTGATACTTGTATATCAAGCCTGGCAGTGTGGTAAGCTTTTTCTGTAATATAGCACCAATAAATTAATTTAAAGCATGCAAAGAAAGTACTTCTCCAAGATTATGTCAAGTGAGCCAACTCACAGAAGGGGTTTTTGAAGTTTTGAAATAAAACTCACCATTCCTATTGTATTTTTACTGATGTCTGACATTTAAGATAAGAGCGACATTGTCTGCATGATCTCTTAGATTCATTACATGCTTCTTTAGTACTCATAATGCATGCTCTACAGAACAATCATCTGCTGAAAAAAAAACAAAACTGCTTGATGTTGTCATCCTTGCACTGCTGGGTATGCTGGATGACCTGTGTGGCTTCTGTTTGTCTGTCAGTGAGAATAAGTCGTCTGCTGGCAAACTGCATGTCCAAATCTAAGATGCAATTAACCTGATTAACATGTGGACTATTTATTTCAAAGCTCCTCGCTACTTATTTGTTGTCATGGCCTTAAAAATTTTGATTCAGATGATATCACTTCTTTTGTTTTTGTGTGTGTATATGTATGTGTGTGTTTGCGTATGTGTGTATATGTATGTGTGTATGTGTGTATATATATATATATATATATATATATATATATCTCCTTAGAGAAAAGCACAACTTGCATGTTTTTTTTCCTCATTTCAGCTTTTGTCTTCATCACAGGCATTTGGGCAATCAATAGTGACAGATGCCTGAGGGACAGAAAATCAACAGTCATAGCATGAGATGGTTGTTTTTATGCAAGAGAATATTTCTTTTTCCTTTCAGGATGTCTATAAGGAGTTAGTTACAAAGAAACAGAACCCTGGGCTTTCCAAAGATGGACAATTTGACTAGCAAGTAGTTTTTTTTGTTTTTTTTTTAAGATTTGACTGATAAAACACTGCATTTATGCAGTGGTGAGTCAAAATGTCCACTTTGGGATTGTCTGCAAGTGTCTGGTTTTTCAGAAGCAACTACAACGTGTGCCTGTGTTTTATTTGTTTCTGTTTTCATGGAGCAGTATCCAACCGAGGAAGACATGATAGAGTGGGCAAAGCGCGAGAGCGAGCGAGAGGAAAAGGAGCGACTTGCAAGGCTCACGCAACAGGAGCAAGAGGACTTGGAGCTCGCCATCGCTCTAAGCAAGTCTGAACTCTCCTGAGGAGGCTCCTCCCCTCAACTGGCCTAGCTTTGCACAGGCTGGCCTGGCCTGGCCCGGCCCAGAAAAACACCAAAGCAAAATGGGGGACTGTATAGGACTGACTCAGCATCTGCTGACCCCATACACAGGCTGAAACTGATCCCTGAATCGTTTAACACCCTTTTTCCACAACTGCTTAGTCTTTTTTTTTTTCTTTTTTGTCAGTGTTTTTCCATCCTGTTGGTCCCTGCAGGTTCGACTGGAGGAGGAGACCAAGATGGAGATTTAGTTTCAAGGACTGGATTTTTCATACAGAACCACAGTAAACAGGATCCTGAGATTCTAAAAATGCCACGTCACTTGTCCCGGATGTGATTAATTTAAATGTGCATTTACAACTAGACTGATGTCCAATTTTTAGCCAGGAACCAAGCACACCACTTTATACACTCGCCTCCTTATTACCTTTACCAGGTGTACCTGATAAAATGACCTGCAGGTATATTTGTTAGGAGATTTTAGGGTAATTTTGTCGAACCCAGAAGCTCTCAAACTTTTGTCGTGCTCTATGAAACACTGAAAAATACAGAAAAAAAACAGCTGGGAGAGTTTAGAAAGTAGTCACTGTAAAATGGGGTGACCATGCATTTATTTTCAGATGATGTGAGATTTCTTTACCACTTCAGGGCAATTTAATTTAACATGTTTATCAGAAGTTAGTCTGTCCTTTGAGATGTGGGGATTAAAAAAAAAAAATCAACTTTTACATTTAGCTTCTGAAATAGACACTTTATTTCTGTTTTTGAAATTGTATTTACATGAAACTACATCCAGATTACACCTCTGGTTAGCATTAAAAATGATGGCACACTACAGTGGGTTGCAGAGCATTAGAGCATCATCACATTTTTTTTAAAACAGAATTTAATATCCTAGATTCACACATGCAGTCCTAATCTTTTAAATTCTTAAACATTTTCAGTTCAAGATTTTGTTAATGTGGCCTAATAAACGTGGTATTTTCCTGAGAGATTAACAAAAAACTGGAGAGTTTGGACATTAAAAAGCATAAATTTGAACATTAAAGTGGGGTTGTAATGATTGAATGTAACAATTTGCTTTTAAGATGCATAAAAGTGTTGTTTAATGTGATTAACATCTTAAAGTAAACTCCCTGAAGGAGAGTCCTACTCAAGGACCTAACTTTTTTTTTCTTTTTTTTTTTAGATTTTTCAAATTGCAACTATGATTCTGCATAAAATGTGCACGTATCTTGTTTCGTTCCATTTCAAAATGTGCCATGGTGGTGCTTCCTTTTGTTAACGTTTTGTTCAAACTTTGTTTTTATTTTCCAGAATATTATTTTGGGTTTTTTTTGTTTTTTAAGGAGACTTTTCTTCGCTGTGAGACTTACTAAATTACAAAGTCTTAGAAAAATTCAGAGAATGATGTCTTTTGTGCCTGTGCTCCTCGGGCTCTGTTGGGATTTAACTTGCAAAAAAAAAAAAAAAAACAACCTCTGTGCGGTCTGATGAGAAAAGCTCACGTTGCAGCACATCCTCACGCCTGGTAACACCCACACAGCAGCCTCCTGGCCAGCCGTGACGACTTCTTGGCTAATTCTTGGGTTTCCCCCAGAAAAGTTACTTTATACTAAGCTGTGACCGAGGGTTTTCTAATGAGGGAACCGAAGCGCAGGATGCCTTTTTGTTTTCAATTGACTCACTCATTTCTGACCAACGACAGTATGTACAGCTGTTCTCACTCTGGCTTCTTTTCTGTTTTCAGCCTCGAGTCATCTCTTCATGTTTAGCCAGTTTACTCTTTTAGTTAACACAGCACTTCCAGCTCAGTGCAGCATCTCTTTGAACTTAATTAATGCAAGAGCAGAAGATTTGCATGTTTTTCCTGAGTCTCTTGTTATACTAGAGGTCATAGTTTCTGACTTTCAAAGCCTACCATCCAGTCCGTGTTATTGTTGTTTGTACAGACAAATCCAGAACCACTTATGTTTGTAGACTTACTCATAAAGGCTTTTTAAAACTTACGCTAATTAAAATTTATTTTATATTTCTTAACTTGTAAAAGAAATCATTACTGGGCGGTTTGGCCAGATTATGTAATGCATTTAACTGAAACTGAATAAATATTAAAATGGGTAGATTTACTGTTTGTGAAGCTTTATTTCTGACAAATGTGGAGGAACTATCCAGACATTTAACATGTTCAAATGAGCAAACCTTTTCCTTCAAGGTTTTCTTAATTTTTTTTTCTGCCAAGCCCTCGAAATGTCTCAGGAAGTGAAGTTTTGCATTAAAATTGAAAAATGAAACAGGATTTTTTTTTCAAGCCCCATTTCCAGAAAACCTGGGAATCTTGCTGCATGTGAAAATTATGTTTCCTTTTATTTGCATTCCTTAATCATTTGTGAACTGTGGATGGTAATTGTTTTAGTCCAGAATTGTAACACATGCTTCTTCATCAGTGTTGAGTCTGATCAGTTATCTTTTTACACTTTTTGACAGAAAGACTTGTCGTATTAACTTTGGTATCACTTTCAACTGATACAGAAGAAAATGTGTCTGGACACCAGTCAGAGAAACAAAGCAGGTGATGTTGGCAACCAGACTAGTATCAACAAAAAACATTTAAAATGGCATAAAGAGTTAAAAAAAAAAAAACACCAGTTAATGACTTTTGTTGGCTTCACAGTTAAAAAAACCAACAAACATGTTGATCCAAAGTTAAATTTGCAATCCTGGCACCATCTTGGCTTTTGGACACACCTGTATGAGTCATGCAAAAAGCCTGCTCCATTGTCCGGTGTCACCTTGTGGTGGTAGTGGCTGTCTCACTCCCTTTGGCTGTTATTGAATTGGGGAAGGGGGGGCAGGATGAGTGCTGGGGGCGAGGGTGGTTGCTGTAAGTGGGGCGGCGGCAAGCAGGAGCAGGTGGCCTGGCTGTGGAGGTGGCTACGGCTCCTGGGGTTGCCCCGGGTTCTCCTGCGGGGGGGGTGTGTGTGCTCTGACCCCTGACCTGACTCCCTCCTCCATCCCAACTCAAACCATCTCAGCTACAGGGAAGCTGTAGCTGCTTCCCTGTAGCTGCACGCCACGTCTTTCTATTCTTAACACATTCACACACATATAACAAATAAACACAAACAAACTAAAAGAATAAAATAATTTACAACTTTCTTTTTTAATGAAAAACACACATTTCAAAAATAAACAAACCTAGATATAAAGAATTAGATGTACTTAACTGGGGTGAAGGAGGGCTGGCTGAGAGATCAGGAAGTGTTTGGGCTCTGTTCTGATGGGTGGGTCCAAGGGGGCCCACGGAGGTCTAGGTTGTTGACACAGGTGTCAAGACCTCACCTGTGGAGGGATCCATAGGCGGCTGTGTGGGGCTGAGGCATTCCTTTGGTGGTGGATTTGGTGCTTGGCGGGGCCCTGGAGAAGTGGGGGTGGAGGGTGTTAGGGTTAGAGTACAGTGGTCTGGGAAACCCCACTTGTGAAACGAGGACTGGCCAAAGTCCTTTACTGTTGTTCTGAAACCAGTCCCTGGCTGTCCGTGGTACTGTGCTTCAGGTTACTTCCCCGTCAGCAGCAAGACTCAGATCTGCTGATTAAATCCACCTTTTGATGACGGTCTTTCACATTTTTATTAGGAAGAACTCGATGTCTGTTTTTTTTTCCAAAAACAAGCTGATACATGGATTCATCTGACCACAGAACAGGTGTCGACTGTTGTCTTGTCTGTCTGACATGAGTTTGTGATGTTGGAGCTGAAATCTAGTTTCCCATTTATGGATGCAACACCAGACTGTATGAAAGGAAAAAAGCTTTATAAGATACTCCTGAGCCCATGCAGGTATATTGACTATAGCTAAATGGTTACTCATGTAGGTCCTGTTACAACGTGTCTGTGATATGAATCCAAATGTGGTCGTTTAATTCATTTCAGTTAAGTTCAGTTCATCCATTCATTATCTCAACCCACCCTTAAAAATCAATAAACCATCCTTTAAACACTCAGATGTGTTCCAACTCCAGTTATGGAAATGTTTAAAGTTAAAAGATTTAAGTTCTTTGCAAGTTTGCTTTGGCTTTTTTTTTTTTTAATCTTACTTTTTAAGAACTGATCAATGATTCCTTAATGGTGTTTGACAGAAACTGGTAACCCATACTGCCTGCTTGCAAAGACTGTCTTTGGTAGTTGATCTTTTTATATCCTGACACCAGTATCTGCTGCCAGGTGATCTTTCTGTAGACTCTTCCTGAACAGTGTCTAATGTATACTCTACAAACCTTTTTTGAGTCTTTCTTTTGAATGTGATGCTAACACCCAATTCAATATTTGAACACAAAAGAGTAGGTAATTGATTTTCATGAAAAGTTATTTACAGCAGTTTGACCTTCCCGAAGAGTAATAAAAGTAACTGGTTAATTTCAATTTTTTACTTTACATAATATAGACTGACAACAATGTAATTTTCCTTTGGGGGTTTAATAAAGTGGTATTCAGTTAAATTGAATTTCTTCTATACGTGTACATTAACGGAACGGCCGAATATTTAAACTGCATAGATATGTTTTTGTTGTTGTTTAATAAACTTCCAAATGTTTCTAGAAATGTTTTTAAAGGAAGAATACGTCTATATATGTATACTGTACTGTAAGCAGTTCTGGATCTTAGTCGTTGTTGTAAACTGGGAGGGCTTTAGGACCCAGGAGCGACTGCTTGAACTCCGTGTATTTGAATTGAGAGTCTTGTGTTGATGAACAACACACCTTTTCACGTCAGGAAGGAGGAAGACTCGCACATCTCTGTCACTCGTGTCCGTGTATAGTGAGTGTGGGCTGCTTCTGACCGCTCCTGTCTGCCGGTGTGTGTGTGTGTGTGTGTGTGTTCGCGTGTCGTCCTCCATGCGGGCTGTGTAAAGCTGCTCCGTCCGCAGTCTTCTGCTGTGAAGGACCTCAGCGCTGTGGGATGAGTTTTATTAACTGGAGGCGAAGCGTGAAGAAGGATGACAGCAAAAAGTGAGTCAAGAAAAAGAAAGAAAGAAAGAAAGAAAGAAATCATTGTCAGCCCAGGCCTCGTCGGTACCTGCGTGTTTCAAAGCGGAGCAGCCAGCAGCGTCAGTTTAATCGCACTTTACGGTCGTCATCATGTGCTTTTTTATGCCCGCCGGGTATCTTGTCATCACACTGTAGACGTGACTGTTGAGGGGCCTAACTGGCCCTCCATCACACACACACAC
>JAOWBL010000019.1:16220082-16260813 GCA_028564865.1 Zenarchopterus dispar | reverse complement strand
CAGATGATGCAATCTCAGTTTGTAAAGTATTGTTGTGTCATTATTATGAAATACCTCATCGGCTCCATCACGACTACGTTATGAGCACGTTGAAGCTTTTCTACACTGGAAAGCCCTGTGTTTCGCTGGAGCTTTTCTGTGGTTTTATGGTAGATTTACGACAGGCGTTTGGTTCCTTTTAAAGGTCTTCAGACCTTCCATGACCTCAATAATCTCCTCCTAACATCATCGTGAGATTGTTTCTTATGTTGTCTTCGACTTCTTCACAGTGGTGCCATGCAGGTACAAGGCGACCCCGTCGGTCCGGACTCCCCAAGCCGGTATGTTCACCTTGATTGTACAGTTACTTTTCACAAACAGTCAGGAACAATAAGGAGTACGACAAAGAAAACAACCAACCCTCTGCTTGTCATCAGTAACACTGTAATAAGGCATGTGAGCCGTTTTCATCCACCGGTTCAACCGCAGACACTCAAGACTGAGCGGTATTTCTTGTTGCAGGTTGTCTGTCATAAACAGTCCAGATCTGGATCCCAACATCATTGACTTCAAGTAAGCATCAAAAACCCTCCTGCAGCATGCTTCCACATCAGACAGCTTTCACAGATTTCCCCACACTGTCCAGTTAATATCTCAAGAAACCATCATTTGAAATGTGCAGCCTGGGAGTGTCCGTATATATCGCTGTCTGTGTTCCTATGGCTCTCACGATCGTGTTGCTCAAACAAAAGCTGAGCTTTCAATGGGTTTCATCCCTTGAGATAACTTCATTTTCACTGAACAGCCTTGGTTTTGTTCCTGTGTTTCAGGTTACAGCTAAATGACAGCAAAGATGCTCAAGAGTCAGCAAACGCCTCAAATGGGTAAGATCGAGCTCTGAACTTTACAGAATTTAAAAATCATCATTTACATTATGTGAAACCAAGAATCTTGAAACGAGACAAAAAAACAGTTTAGACGAGGAACAAGAAACACTAAACCAGTATCGAATGAGCAGACAAAACTCTCTGGCGGAAATAATTGCACTGGACCAGGAACGCCTCTGAAAGAAACATTTCAGGGTTTTAAAAAAAAAACCCCTAGATCTGTTATTAGATGGTAAGGAGTGTAGACTTTTATTAGGGACCAAAACAGCTTGAATCAAATCAATTCTGACTGAGAATGGGATATGTGTTTGCAGTAAAATAGTAATCAATGTTAGCACATCGGGCAAGTACCATATGTCAACATTAACTCCTATTTTAACACTCAAAAATGTCACACCACTTAAGTGAAACTGTTTGTACAGGGATTTTCTCCTGTAGGCTGCCTTCTCATCACAAGTCTGTACCTAAACTATTTTACTGGATCCAGCTCTAGAGAAGAAGAGGACAGCAACTTTCCTCCTGTTGCGTCTGTTGACAGTAGTTTGGACGACATTTGGTTGTTGACTTGTCTGGCAGTGATGGGAAGGAAATGCCTGTACAAACAGTTTTTTTCAGACACTTTCTGTTTCCTTACGAAGTTAAAATTCCTTGTTTGTCTGCGGGGACCTCATCCACACTTTCATTTAAGTGGAATTATATTTTTGAGTCTTAAAATAGCAATTTATTTTGCCCGCTGTGCTAACATTAATTGCCCTTTTTCTGCAAACAGATATTACATTCTCACTTGAAAGTGCTTTTATTGAAGTCATTTTGGCTCCTAATGAGGCTTTACAAGTCTTATAATCTAATAATAGAGCTGCGGTTGTTTTAACTCCAGAATGTCCCTTTAATTTCATTGCCAGTGAACAAAGAAATCTAATACTCTCTTTGGAAATTATGGGCGCTGACGGGATGGCCTCATTTTTGGCAATATGTACAAAAGCCAACATCTGTTCTGGTGAACTGTTGTAACTTGAACATCCATGAAGACATCCTCTTCAGAACAACGTATAAAGGCTTTGGAGCTAAATATGAAGAGATATTTTGAGAACGTTCTGTTTCTTTGGTACTAGATGATAGTTGGCTCATGAGGCACTTTAGATTTAATTTTCGTTTTTAAAACTCAATAACCAGTCTATTTTCTATTTTCAACTGTGCATACGTATCTCCCTCCTGATGGTCTCCATGCTAGGTCACATGACCCAGCATACATGCGATCTGCGTTCATCAGTCGCAGATAAAACAGCTGTCCCTCTCTTGTTTTCAGCAGATGCACTTTTTGACATGTCGCTTTAATTAAACCGAGCCCATCACCTTTCCTTTTCCTCTTTCTTTCTCATTCAACAGTTCATTTTCTCCAGGACTGAGACGTCAGACCAAACACTTTTAGTTTTTTTCTGCTTTGCTGATGAACGCCTCAGTTTTATGTTCAGTAAATTTGCGTTGCGGTCATTCTCACATGTATTTAGCTGTTTCCTGTATCATGAGCCTGGCGCTGAACTGACCTGCCTGCATTCTTGAGTCATCACACTCTGACAACATGTGTTTTGTTAAAAAGTGAGAGGCGATGCAGCACAGAGATAGACATGAGCCTGTCCTGCCTTTTTTGAAACATTGTTTTTAGATTTTTTAAAAAAATTTACCTTCTCCTCAGCTGACAACAGGTGGATGGTTTTTGAAGTTCAGACTAGTCTATTTTTGTACCTCTGTTTTAAATATTTAGGGTATTCACTCTGTTGTACACAAATATTATTAAAATACCCGTTTTATTAAAATTGCATCTTTGAAAGACTGCAAGCTGGATCTTGAAGCTGACCTGAAATATTTTTCAATTTTTCAATTACTGCATAAGAACAATGGTTTAAATAAACAGACACTCATTCGATCTACTCACAACAGCCACAGGAGAAGAGATGAAGGTGGTAATTATCTTTTTTTGGTAGCTGAGACTTTGTTGTGCTGTGCAGTCACATTTGGTACCACCTTTTCTCCAGAGTTGTGCAATTTGACCAACAGAGCCTGTGATGAAATAGTGTCTTCTTTTTCCCTCAAAAGATCTCCTCATTTCAAATGACAGATGTTTACTGAAGTTTTCAGTTGTTAGCAAATGTCGCTTTATATCAGTAGGTTCAAAACCAAAGATTTGCTCTCAGATATGTTGAAGAAAAGGCAAAAGATTTCCATTATTTTGCAGATTAGAGCAATGACAAAAGAAATGACAAAAAAGTTGGCAAAAATCTTAATAGTTGCCAAGTGATTTAAAGTAATTTTCAGCTAAACCCCCAAATTTCCTTCTTTTTTTTCCCCCCTCGTGATGGAAAACTTGATCATCTATGGATTTTGGGTAATTGGGAAGAATTTACATTGCATTGATTAAGAGATTTGTGTGTTTGTTGATTGACTTTGATAGGGTTTGACAGACATAAAGCTCAAAAAAGACTTCATGTAAAAAATAAAAAATGAAAAAAAATAGTAATCTAGAGAGGATGCCACCAGGGATAAAACAATCAATTACGTTACAAAGAGATAACTAAGCCAGATATCCTGTATAGGAGACAGTCTTGTTTCTATTAATTTTCATTTTCCCAGATGGAAAAACCCTGTAATGTTGTGAAAATTTTAAAATACGTTGAAATGTCCTTAAATGGGGATAAAAGTCATGTTTCTTGTTGATTAAATTAAATTCATTTTAATTCTAGTCAGTGTATTTGCATAGCACTGATTCACAACAAAATTCACAATCAAGGCACTTTACACTAAAAGTAAAGAAGTTATATGCAGTCCAAATAAAACAGGCCCGTTCAGTCACATTATGGTCCATTTATATTCCAACTGAATCAATTTTGCTATAGTCTATTTATAACACAGTTTAAACCAACTCAAATTCATGTAGTAGCGGTTGACAAAGCAATAGATTGTACTGAATAATCCTCACTTGGGTCTCTCGTCCGGAGCATCTAGGAGCTTGGTAATCGGAGGTTTTTCTTCCCATTCCTGCAGTCAGTGACACTGAAGCAAACACTTCAGCACTGCAGCCAGTCCCCTCAAATGATGAATGCAGAAGAATACGTGGTTATGTAAACGTGAAAAATACTAAAAATGTAAACATTCTACATGTTTTGTGTTTACCTTTTTTATATTACCTGATGTCCTGGAGACGATTGGATAAAACAGGGATGTGTTATTTATGTGTGCCTGTAAAAGAGAGTGTGATATGGGTGTAGCTTGATCAATCATACCTCTTCACTGCACACAAATTCTTGCTCATGAAAAGGGTCTGCTACCCGTCCCATTTGCAGCCATACGCCCAAACATACCACAATGGAGTAGGAGCTGATTGTATATAATAATACAGGACCATCCAGGAAGCACTATTCAAAACGAGCTCAGCATCTTCAGCTCCGCTACCTCCACTTCTGTGTCCTGCCTCCTTTTGACTCTTGCTGCTACTCTCTGGTCACACATGACTCCGGACACTTTTCTCCACCCACTCCACCCTGCCTGTACTCTCCTCTTCGCCTGTTTTCCACACTCTCCATTGTTCTGAACAGTTGACCCCAAGTACTGAAGCTCCTGCACCTTCTCCACCGCTACTCTGTGTGACCTCACTGTTTCACTCACCTTTCATTAACACACGTGTTTTACTACGACTGACTTTCATTCCTCTTGTTTCTAGCACATACTTCCACCTCTACAAGCTTTCCTCTGCCTGTTCCCCTTTCAGATCACTGTGTCATCTGCAAACATTATAGTCCAGACGGATTCCTGCTTGATCTCATCTGTCAGCCTGTTTATCGCCACCGCAAACAAGAAAGAACTCAGAGCCGATCCTTGATGCGGCCCCACCTCTACTTTAAATCTCTCTGTCATTCTGCTCTCACACATATCCTCCACCAACCTCAAACCAAACTTTTTTTTTCTTCTAATTTTTGACAACAGAAATGCAGAGACACATGCACACACAATCCTGCACACATACTTGAACAATGGGCTGAACACTTGGTTATGCTATAGTGGCATCATCCTTACTTTATTCACATGTTTTGGATTAATTTAACCCTGCAAGCCACTTCTCAGACAAATAAATCATTGTCTTTACATTTTGTTGACTTTTAAAAGCAGCATTTTAGCAATAAAGTACAATGTGGTAACAGTCAGAGACAGAATGTTTTTTTTTAACTTTTACTTTTTAAGTTTACTCGTGAGCCTTAAAGCTAACAGAAGACAAACCTTATTAATATCAGTAAATAGATGTGCTCTTCCTGCTTTGTGTCAGGTAACGCTGTGAGTTGTGAGAATGAGCTATTAGTCATACAGCACATCTCTAATTTCAGTAGGTATTAAGTTCAGCTCACGTGACATGTCAGTAAAGTGCACTCTGATATGTTCAAACACTTACACTGTCTCACTCTCTCTTTCACTCATGCACATCAGCTTTGTGAGTATGCTGTTTAAAGTAATCAAATGTCTGTACTTCATTCACTGTATCTCAGTTGTAGCTGCTGTGCTGCATCTGTGTGTCCTCTATTTCAGGACTTGCTGCAGTGTTCAGTCTCTGCCACTGCAGCAGACTCCAGTAAGCGCTCTCCCTCTATCTCTCTTTTTTTTTTTTGGTCTTTTAGGTCATCTTTTTTCTACTATAGTAGCAAGATAGGGTTCCTATTTTTATGCTGTTGTGGTTTTATGATTGGTACATACTATATATGCCTTCTCAGAGCATTGACTATTTCATTTTCTTTCTTGGAAGTTCCTTGTTTTATATAAAAGTCCTCTGGCTGTGAAGTCACCTTAGCCCCACCTCTGCTTTAGCTTTAACCAATCAGAGCCGAGACTGCAGTGAGCGGAGCATCAGGCCGACGATCGGAAGAGGTGTCACAGGTTTCGTGTGTTTGTGTTTTTGTGTGAGCCTGTGATTGAGGCAGCAAAGATGGGCTGTGTGGTCTCCCCTCATGAGGCACAGTCATCCCAATCTTATTAAGAGCTGCTGTTGCTGCTGTGTCCTCCCTCCCTCTGCCATTCATTCTTCCTGCTCTCCCGCCCTCTTTCCTCTGTCTCTCTGCCCTCCTGCTGCTTATGCTCTTGTGTCTGCAGCTACAGAAAGAGACATAGATCATTACTCTGCGCTGCTGGGGAAGGCCTGAGGCTCACTTCTGCAATTTTCTGAACCTCACACTTCAGTCTCTTTCTTTTATACACACTTTGCCAGATGAAAATGTCGGGAGAGGAAGACACTCTGTCAAATGGGTAAGACTCTCGCCGTGTGTCATGACGACGTGTTTGCCTCTGTGGGATACTGTTTTCTTGGGACGCATGATCACATGAGGGGAATTGTGCATATTCTAACCGTGAATCTCAGCCATGTGGACAAACTTGATCAGTTTGTTGTTGGAGATCTTATTTTTAATTTTTATTTGCAGCTGGACATGTCTAGGTCTTTGAACATCAGCAGCAGCTGGAATGACTGTGTTGAAACCTCTGTAACGCAGAGTCAACAAACTATCTTGTTAGACGACTTGTGTGTGCATGATTGCTTATCGGTTTGCATGAACTCTTGCAGTGCTGGTTTTATGTCTGTGTGTGCTTGATAATGATCATCATTGTGCAAGCTGCTCTCTGGAGAAAGGAACCCAGAATTGCTGACCTGGAGCTCTTATTAGATTATTTTGACAATGTGAGGCATGCACATACTGAACCGAACTGACTGTCTTTGCTCTGGTAGTCCACAGTTCCCTCCATTTAAAGACCATCTCCGTACTATATAATAATTTTTTGCTCGTGGCTTAATTTACTTTTCGGTGACCTCAAGACTCAGATTGTCCCAGAGGTGTTTTCCCATCAGTCAGCACCAGTTGAGTTGGTTTCCAGCTTTAAGTAAATAATACGGCCATTGTTTGTTTGTCTTTTTTATCATTATCTCTGGGAAAACACTGACCATTGTTAGTTTACTGATGAGATCATCTAAACAGTTTGAGCGGTTACAACTTGAAATGTTTAGTTTTATCATCCTCTGTGACTGAGGTCTGAATCTAACAGGTGATTCAACTCCAGAAAGTTTGAAATCTGTTCACGATGACTGAACAATATGAAATAAATGGAGTCAAGTTCTGTTTTAGAGTTAGATGCTTTTTGGTTACAGAGTCTGAATCGATAAATAAATACGACAATAACTTTTACAGGTTTAATGCAATAAGTCTCTTTAGTCTCTAATTTTATTTGCCATCACTGAGGTTCATATAATACTCCGGGATTCTTGTTGACAGTGAGAGTGAAATCTCAAGGCACTGTTAATGTTTAAGCTGAAATTTTAATTTAGTTGTGTTTTGACCAGTTTTTTTGTCTTTATACCGTTATCGTTGTGGATGAGTCGTGTTATTTGCAAAGTTTGCACGACTGATGACATTTAGCTATCAACGGACCAACACCAGTCCCGTAGGGGTCACGATGGTCCATACAGGGGTTTTCTTGTTGTGTCCTTGTGGGGCTTATGCTGAGAAATTCGATAAGCAGATATCCATTACAAGTTTATTAGTTCGTCAACATTTAGTTTGAATATTCAAGTTGGAAAAGTAAAGTTTAACAGAAGTCTTGATCAACTGATTCAACATCTATAATTTTATGTGGAGAGTAACACCATATAGCTGCTCTAACGAGAGTGGTACCAATTACTCTCCATGACAACCACACCATGACACCACAGGCTTGTCGTTCATTCAGAAGCGTTTTACTGTTAGACAGTTTGCTGCAAATAAGATGTGTGACATCCACTTCGTAGCAAGATGGACTCTTGGAGTACCTTTTACCTCAACAGATGAGCAGGCATCCTGTATACAGAGGGCTTTGGTGCTTGTTGTTCCCCCCTCTCTCTTGCTCTGTGGCCTCTTTCCCATCCATTTTCACTGAAAGACCACTCTTGCCAAAAAAAAGCAAATCCAAATAATAATAATAATAATGATAATAATTATAATAATAATAATAAATATATAGGAACTAAAGAATGTCAGAGTAAATTGTTCTCACCTTCTTGGTGTTCAGGGTTTTTTTCCCCCTTTTTTAATTTTTTAATTTTTTTTTTTTAATTTTGCCCAATTCAACATATACTAAACCTAGAAAGTCCCTGGATGGTGAGACATTATGTTAAGATGACATCTGTTGTTCAGGGAAACGTGACTCAGGGCAGCGGTCCTGTACCAATGTGAGCTAAGCGCTGAGTGCTGCAGGCTGTGACACTTTCAAGCTTGCAATTGTTTTTTTGTTAAAAGTTTAAAAGGGTAAGAACACAAAGGTGATATGATTAAAAAGGACAGCAGGGAGTCACTCCACATTTGTTCACATCATTTGGGAAATCTCAGGTTGGAATGGCTGAGTTTAGCAACACATGGAAGGACACGTGACCCTAGATGTACTCTTTGCAGCGACATACTTGAAATCAATGACATGAGTGTGTACACACTTTGTTCCCTAGTTTTACTTCCCTCCTGGCACTATTAATGATTGTGTTAATCAATCCTTTCAGTACACTGTAAAAACTAATTTCTAAGAAAATAAAAAAGGCCCCTTTTTATGACTATTATAGAATATTTTGCTGGTTTTAAGAATTCTAATCAAGATTTTTTTTTTACCCCGTTGACAGAAATAGTTTTGCTTAAAAAAAAAGACAGTTTTGATTACATTGAGGAATGTTAGGCTTATCATCTGTAGGTGACAAATCATTAAAATGGGTGAATGTAAAACAAGTTGTTCAATTATAGTTGTAAATAATCCTATAACAATATCCATTGCAAAAGTTTTTTGACACACATCTTACACGAAACAGAGCACTAAGTTGCTCCATGAATCTTTTCATTGACAAACAAGCCGTTATCTGGAAATGCTGGCTCATACTTTGTCATCAGAACCTTCCCCTGCAGCCTCGGAGGCCGATCAAATAAGAACAGACAATGACTGAACATTTGTGCGTTTCCCTCAACGCTTTTGTCATTGTTCTGTAGTCGGACAGCTCAGTGAGCAGCTGGTCATATGGGGAACTCGGCAGTCACCCGCATGTCATTAGCCAGTGTGTGCTCCTCAGTCGTGCTGCTGCTGGTGTGTGTATGTACGACATGAGTTTATTGTTCCTCTGCGCTCCTATTGGACAGGAATGTAAAGTATATTAGTCACTGCTGTTATGCACATTAGTTGTAGCTGTGTTTGCTCAGCTTCTGTGCTTCTCCTTGTATTTCTCTGTCTAATGTTTGCCGCAGCAGATCGAAACTGTTGTGTCAAAGGGGTAATAGCTTACTGTCTGACTGCATTTCAGCTGTTGGATGTAAATTAAATTTACATTTAACATGCATGACTCTCAGTCATAACTTGTGGCTTAGTTTGGCCTTACTATGGACCGGTCACGTGAGGATCATGTGAAGGATGTAAAAAATAGAAAACAGTTTTATTCAGGAGTCAGTAAAGACCCTGTTTTGTCAGCAGTCATGAAAGATGATATTCAGAGCTACTCCCAAAGCTAGTGATTTTGTAAATGTTAGCGGTTGTACAAGATTTGTAATTTATGTCGATTCCTTCTGTAAATTGCAGTGTAATGCAAGCAGAAACAACATTACCAGCAAACCACTTTCCAAGACTGGGCTCGCCTCTCTGGCTCAGGCTGCTTGTGTTCCTGTTTCTGTTTCTCTCCTGAAACATTAGATGTGTGCAAAGGCTTACAGACCGGAGGACCATGTAAGTAAACAGTGACAGCTTGAAGATTTGACGTGGGGTTTGACGACAGCAGTGTGGCTCCACTTGAAGAAATGCTACTTCCTGCATTGTTGTACAAAAGTACAAGTACTGTACTTGCTTTCAAAAGACTTTGTTTGAATCTGATTGACGTTTCTCATGCAGCGGCAGAGTGGTGTGGTGGTTAGCAGTGTTGTCTCACAGGTAATGAGGCGTTTCTGTGGTGTTTGCATGTCTGTGGAGGGTTTGTCCAGTCACTTCAACTTCCTCCCGGAGTCCAGAAGCATGCATGTTTCTTGACACACATCTGTTTTATTCACACATCACTATTTTATAGTTGAACAAATGTTCAACTATAAAACAGTAATATTGTTATTTGTCTCATTTGTCTCAATGTGGTCCTGTGATGTATTGGCAACCAACCTGAACAGGATCGAAAACAAATGAATTGTGCAAAATTTTACACATAAAATGCGTACTACTCATCGCCCGATGTTTTTATTTGCAGGTGCTCGCGGTCTGACCTGTCGCTGGCTCTGGAAGACTGCATGGCCGCCTTCGATCTGTTCCTCACAAATCAGTTTGAGGAGGCACAGGCCCTTCTCAAATGCAGGTAAGATGTCAGGTCTGTTAGGAAAACTGCACATGCATTTGAGACATTTCGACAGAGTAAACAGACACAGTAGGTAACCTCTGGTGAAAAAGACAAAACAGCCTAAGTCAATTTTCTCATCTGAGTTTTGGGTCTAATACAGGATGTGTACTAATTGTGAACTAATACAGAAGATGACACTGCAGTAGCATGTTCAGGGTTGTGAGCTGTTGAGAGGAACATTTAACATGACACAGTACTGTGCTATAAAAAGTAATGTAACTCCTTTTGATTTTTTTTCCCTTGTTTGGGTATAACTGCCTATGCTGTTTGAGATCTTCAAACTAAATTTGACAAACGTAGCCTAGGCTACCTATATAAATGTAACATGATGTATTTACTGAAGCAAAATGTAATTTAATACTTAAATCGCTCATGTAAAACGGTAATCTTCCCTAAATAACCTGTGCAGCATTTAAAAACAACAACAGCGGCCAAATACCTCTGATAACACCATGAAAGCCTCTGTCATTGTCTGTGGTGGTGTTTTGCCTCACTTCTTTGCAGAACTGTTTCAGTGCAGCCACAGTGGTAGTTTGCATCTTTTTTGATTAGAACCAGAAGTAAACAAGTCCAAAGGGTTGTTGTGCAAATAGATGTGAGTGCAAAACGTCTGGAGGACTGAAACTAAAATAAAAAATAAATACAAAAGCACATCAGTCAGGCTCAGTAACAAAATTAATATGAAACTTTATTTAGCACATGTGTAACCTTTGGCACCTGTCACATTGAGAGAGTGTGACATATCCCGCTTTATTTCCTTTTAATCATTGTTGATTGGCTTAAAAGTAAATTAAAATTTCAGTGAGAATTGTAAATGCTCATCTGAAAGAGATCATAAAAGACAGCAGCAGACTGTAACAAAACAACCAGCAGATGATTGACATGTAAAAAAAAACTAAGGCTAGTTTAATGCGACACCAAGGAGTTTTCTTTATGTTAAAATATCATTTACAACTTGATTTGAAAAACTATTTCATTATTCTTTTGTTTAACTCTCACAATCTCCTATTCCTGTTAGAAAAAAACCCCCAAACAATCAAAATAGCTTTGGACTTCTGTCCTTGTCGCCTCACGTGACAGCTGCTTTGCTCTGCTGTCTCACACCACCAGAGACGCTCAACGATGTCTGAGATGAACTAGCTCCCAGGGCCAGGAAGAGACAAAATCCCAGGCTATGTTATAAAAATGACTTAACCCCCGCACCCTCTGAGCTAAAGAGTTCCTTTGTGTTGCTTTAAAATGACTCCACCACAGCAGGATCTTTTTATCTTGGTGTCCCTTCTTTGCTCTGTCATCATAGGTGATGGGTAGTAAGAGGAAAGAGGGTAAATGGAGAATTTACAAACTGAGAAATGAGAAGAGGAAACTATCTGCCCTGTGCTAATGTGTACTGGCCTCATTTTTATCCCGTTTATGTTTGTAGTAATAGCCCTCCTCCCTTTGTCAGTCTCTCTGTCCATTTTCTTTGTCCTCTGGCAGCACTATTATTTATTTTTTTTAATGTCTTCCATCCACCTACGTTTTTGTTTTCTTCCTTTAATTACCCTTCTTGGTTCAGACAGCTTCCTCTTCTCTGCTGTTTTCTGTTAGTCATTATGAGCTCCTTGTTTACTTATCTGCCTGTCTGCGTATCGTCTTTTTATTCGGCTCTCCTCTTGACTGTCATCCTAACGCTTTATTGGCCACGCCACCAACGACACAGCAGAAAAATAAGTCCCGGTCGTCAGGAAACAAGCCTAAAAAGACTGAGCAGAGGAGGGCTCCACAGCATGACAGCAGCGTTAAACTCATATCTGCTCAAAGAGCAACAGTGGTGTCTTGAATTTTTTACTCATGACCTTAAAGTCATTTTCATTGCAGAATACGTCATTCTGATAAACAGGATTTTTAAAAACCAGGCAAATGCCTGTTCAGTGCATCAGCTGTTGAACTTTGAAACAAAGCAACTTAAATACATCAGAGTGTAAAGAAGACTTAAAATGCTAACTTCTTTATGAACTGGCTCTCACCAGGAAGTTGGTCCAACATTCCCAGTTTGGTTAATCTCTCTCTCCTTTAACTTGTTTTATTCATCCCTGTATCATAAAAGTAAAAGTACTGCTTAATATCATTATGAAGAAAATGTAGAGATTAAAAAGAAAAATCTCCTGGCCCTCTTGTTGGAGGATATTCTTCTTTCTGTCACATTTATCAATCAAGCTGGGATTCATTTTCCAATAGTCATTTTTAAATTAATAATCTAAGATACCATATAAAAAGAATTCAAAGGAACATAATGGGCTTATTTTATAATACCAAAAAATGTTGTTTTGGTTCTTTCTTTCGAGGTTAAACACGGCGGCTGTCATTCATCGTCTGTATTAATCGTCATTACTGGAAAGTTTTTGACCCAGTGAGCCCAGGCTGCCCACTCTGACAATAAATAAATAATCTTAGAATCTTTCACTGTGTTGGATCTGTTGGGTCAGTTTCAGAAATTAAATTTGATTTGAATAAAAGTGACATTTACCCATTTGATCATTGAAGTCCTTCAGTCTTTCATTGAAGGTGGCTAGGAAAATTTTAACTAATGTGGGATTTCTTCTTCTGGAGAAATAAGAAACAACTTTAAATCCAATTCCCTCAATATGCTTCATCAAGCAAAACAAATTTGATCTAAATGTTGTCCCGTGTCCTTGCCTCTTATTGGAAAAAATTAAATTAAATGAAAATGGTTCAGCTTTAAAAAAGTTTTTGTTCAGTGTCCCTATTTTCTTCCCTTTTTGAGCCCTTTGAATTTTAATGACTTAGCCTTTGTTTTGTAACTTTACTCATAAATTATTTTCTATTTTTGCAATATTGAGCATTGAAGGTGGAATGATGCTTCTGTGAATTTATTTTCTTTTTACTCATACTGGGCTGCAGATAAGTGCTGTTTTGTCTCTTGGAAGAATTTCTTCATTAAACGCTCCAGCTCGGGTAACAAAGATCTGTGCTCATAAACCCAGTTCTCCGGCTGACCTTTGAGGTCCTGCACCTTCGTCTCGCTTCTGACGTCTCCATCAGACAGTGTCAGTATCCCAGTTGGCAAAGTGGTCTCTACAAATCTGAGAAAAAGTGAGGTCTGCAGACTTACTTTCTCGGGTTAAAGAGAAAATAAGTCTCAGTCTCTGATGGGGTATTGCAGATTTGCTGCATTAAAAAGCTTAAAATTCTCTTTTCATTTATAATCACTTTCACAGTTTAAGTATTTTTTTAAAGCCAGTTTTCCTTTTAAGCCTTTAGCTCTCTGTCCATGTTTGACTTTGCCAGTGTAAGAACTGCTTTAAGATTGTAAATTTACTCAGAACGTCCAAGACTCAGACTTCAGTCTCACACTGTCATCTTCTATGTGATGTCTAAACTGACTTTTACTATCATAGTTCACAGTATCCACGTCTCTAAAGCCAAATGAGCTTGAAATTGGCCCAGATGTAATCTTAATGTAGATATAAAAGTACCGCAGCGTCACTGTGTCACATCTATTGGACATGCACATTTTTTTTATTTCAGTTTCTGGCTTCATGGGGGACGTATACTTGATCCTTCATGTCGAGGTACATTTATTGCTCTTGGCGAACAGCTTAGTAATATTTTGAGTAACATGCATTTGTTAGAAATAACTTTTGTAACCTTGCATCTTTATGGAGTTGTAACATGGAGTTGATCTTCCTCGTCCTGTTACAAGAAGATGAGCCAGAAACAGACTGGCTAAAGTTTTATGTGACTTTGTGGTATGGGTTACCTTCACAAACACAAATTGAATCAGAAGAATCACATCCTGCCTCAAGTGCAAGTTCTCAAGTTACTTCATTGTTCAAGTTTTAATTCTCTGCACTCTTATCAGAACTTATAATCACACTGTTGCTATTATTTCTCTCCCCGACTCGACTCTAGAGGCCTGAGGACCACTCCTTAGCCCCAGTTTCTTCTCTCAAATAATCGCCTCCTTTGTGTTGGTAATTCTGTCCTAAGGCTAGATGGTAGACATAGTTTGTGTGAATGCTTTTGTTATAATGATTTGATGTTTAGAAGAATGTGATTAATTTGATTTCTTAGCTGAGAAACAGTTTTGCTGAATCAATTTTGCAAAAATAAATACTCTGTTGTTAATCATCTCTCTTGGTGTTAAAAACATGCATAATTAGCCTCTAACAACAACACTGGTAACATCTGATGCTGCTGCGAATGTCCTGATTTCTTTTTTGATACTCTTCCTTTCAGTCCCTGAGGTGGATCTTCAGCAGGAGCGTGCACGTGTAGATGTGCACACCTTACTGGGGCTGTTTTAGAGCAGATAGTTTGACTTACCACATAAATGAGAGCGTGAATGTCAGACATCAGCATAGTGTAAAAATAATACAAGGAGCTTTATGAAGCCTTTTACCTTAGTGTAAATTCATCATAGATGATTTGTTGAACGTTTATTTCCACATTCCTTCAAGCCTCATTTCTATTTCAGCAGAATAATTCACGATACAGTATGTATTTTTCTTGGTTTGCTGAAAACCGAAGAACACAAACAACCTTATGCTGGTTTTTTATGGTTTGCATCTTAGAAGAGGGTTGTATAGGGAAGCTGCATGGCCTGGGGTCTTAAACTTATAACATGTAGTATTGTGTATAAAGTTACTTCACAGTGTGACAGAGCGAAACATCAAAAGAGAAAATCTGGGAACAAGAAGTCCTTCGGATGTAAAATCCCAACTTAAGCTTCTGTTTTTAGTCCATGTATGCTTCCAGTTCTTCCTCTCTCCAGTCTGTCCTCTTCCTGCTGTCACCATCTGTTTGTGTCGCAGTCTGGTGGGACAGACGCACAAACACACAGAAACGAAGTTATCGGAGAGACTCTTTTAAGAGAGAACGTCTGTTCTGCTGCAACAGCGCCTGTGAAGTAACTCAAGTTTTTAACTTTAACATGCTCCTCTGTGAAGGAACCTGCGTGGACATTTCTACAGCAGCTGGACCTCTGGTTTACTAGAGACAGTCTTAAAATCACAGAAATGAACCGCAAGGGATTGAAATGTCACAAGCCAGAGGAATCAGTCCTGTCAACTTGACCTCAGTTTTTAGAGTTTGTGTTCAGGAGTAATGTTTATTGAGCATTAGCATTTGTCAATAAAATATTAGCTGTGCAATAATATAGTCAAGTTAAAGGCTCACGTGATCTTTTATCAGCGGTTTCAGCAGTGTGAGAGTCTGTACTGCTGTTTCGTTGCTCGGTGTTTCACATGTGCAGTGTATTTGCACATATCTCACACCGAGTGCTTTGTGTCAGGGAGAATCAAGCCTTTTACTTTTTCTTTGCTGTGTTGAGCAGCTCTGTCTTCAGAGCGTCAGGACAGGCGGACAGAAGCCAAACCAGCCTTACAAGCAACAGGCAGAGAGTGAGAAATATCACACCCTGATATTCTCATAAAAATGACTACACTAGCATTAAAGTAGATGATTAACATAATTAATGAATACGAAAAAGTAAAGGTAAAAAAATTTAGTTATCCCTTTGATTTTCTTCCATTGGAATTTAAAAATCAAAATGCATTAGTAACGCATGATCAAGGTGAATGTAACACTTCTGGTTTATAGTAAACAACATCAACAGCTACCTTCCAGGGGGATCCATCAAAAGGCTTTTCTGCGTTTGCGAGCTCTCTGCTCAGACATGCCTCCAGGCCAAACACAGTCCTAACGGTACAATTACTCTCTCATTATCTCTTTCTGTCCCTTTAGCACATGACGTGCAGTACAGTAAGAGACTGGAGTGCCTCTTTGTGAGGCGTCAAGACGTTTGTTTTCAAGGCGTGCCTTAGCCCTCAGCATGACTAAGTGTGTGTGTGTGCGTGTGTGTGTGTGTGTTTTAGTGGTTAATCTTTGTTTTTTTAACTAATGTAGAGCCTTGGTGTTTTCAATGTTTTTTTCTTTAATTCTCTACAAGAGCGCTGTAGTCTGCATATATGAGAGCACCTGTGCAACCAGGTGGGCCAGAGAAAGACATTCAAAAGTTCATAATTAGTTAAATTAACTCTACTGATTTGTAATCTTATTAAACTGTTACCCTGTTTCAGTGCATGTATAAATACAACTTCAGTGAAAGGCCCCAGAGTCTGCAAGACCAGTGACAGAGGAGGACAGTAAGAACCACGGAGCTCTACAGATGGATCAGGACTGAAGAACAACAGATCAGTCTTTGGATATAAGAGGATATTGAAAACTCTGAGTACCCTGAGGAGCCCCACAGAGAAGAGAAAGGGGAAACAATATGACACGACAAAAAACCTGCCAAGAGACATGGCTCCGAGCCATTATTCCAGGAACACCGTTCCCACAGTGAAACAGGGTTGTGACGCACCAAGCTTCGGGATGGAAAGTGCTAAATACATTCAAGTTCTCTGAAAAAATCTGATTCAGTCATTGGCTGAATTGAGAGAAGCAAAAGTTCACCGTTTAGTGACTTTGACGCTGTGCTGAGTGGTCATACTTACTCATGCTCCTGTTTTCTTTCTTTTTCTTTTGTTTTACGTTGGGATGTTTTCATCATGGCCGCACCGCTTTGTTTGCGCCAACATATACAGAACCGGATTCAAGGCTCGCCTGCCCTCGCTTGTTTTGCAGAAATGACATCTCAGCTCCTTTCTTGCATTGTGGAGCTTTGTGGAGATTATACATGGGAGACCTGGCTTTAGAGCTGCAGAAGACGGTGGAGGTGATGTCGTCTGTAGTGCTGCTGTGAAATATTTGAAATTCTCAGCCACTTCCAGTGTTGCTGCAAACAATGCAATTTACCTCACAGCTTCATGTTAAAAGGTTTCTCAGCTTAAGTTCGGGTTACTGCTCTAGTACTTAAGTAAACCATGACGCAATGGAAATGTAATGCAATCAAATCACTGCAACTCAGCATGTAGCTCTGTCTTCTCTTGCATCCTGGTTTTTACTGGTTTTGACACCCAGTCAGAGTTAGAACCAGGAATAAACTTATTTAGGTTGAAGTTTAACCCTTGAAAATTCAGAAAAAAAACTGAAGACCCATACTAGCTACTGCAAGTGTTTCATTTATGGGTAGACTTTATAGTCCAGTCCACTCTCCAGTTTACAGTGTTTGTTCTCAATTTGAGGGTACTTCAAAAAAACAAAAATTGTTAGTTTATGTAGCAGTTGACTGGTTTTTGCTGACAGATCACACAGGCGGGTCAAGTGAGTCAGTGTGGTGAACCATGGTGAAATGTCAGCCATGCAGACTGACAACATTCCTCCCTGCACACCTCTGTGTGTTGACAACACATTCAGAACACAAAAAAATGCCTGTAGATGGTAAAGAAATGAATGTTTATAGACTTTAGTGTGGCTTCAGTGGCAAAGCTCTGTGGCTGAAATCATTACAACTTTGTTTTTCTGAGAAATTCCTTCTAATGATAAATTAAATGGAACAACAAGCTTTGTCAAGTGGTTCTGCAAGTAAATCTACTAGAAACATATAAGTGATACAGTAGGAGTGGTGGTTTAAACAGAGGGTGTGATGTGAGTTGTCAACAGCCGAAGCTATAAATAGACAATCATCCCTTAAGTAAAAGTTTTTTTTCTTCATCATCATTGTTTTTTTGTTTTTTTTTTAAGTCTGACCAGTATGTTGTAGAACAACTATCACACTTGCACCAGTAGAAAAAAAAAAGAGACATGCCTCCTTATAACTTTTTTACTTTGTCTTTACAGAACAAAAGACAGCATGTATCATGCTTTGACATATGCCACCATTCTGGAAATGCAGGCCATGATGACTTTTGACCCTCAACACATTCTGGCTGCAGGGAGCACCATGAAGGAGGCACAGGCTATCTGTCAACGGTGAGACTTTCCCACCACTTCAGAATAGTAATAGTTAAAAAACAATAGCAACAAATAAAAAAAGCTTTTGACTTGCTGATAAACAGTGACATGGCATTATTAGTACTTCCTCTGTAGTCAGTTGCAGAGGTGTTAGTTTTTAGTTTAAAGAGGACTAGATATCAGTTTAAGTTGTAAAAGACAATAAAAGTGGTGCTATGAGTACTTATACTGCGTTCAGATATTTGATATTAATTCTTCTGAACCTCTGATCCATTTAGTAACAGTATACCAAAACCAAAGAACATGCTGAGATTGTGTCTTTGTGCAAACTCATAGACACAAAGAATTTCACATTTACCTGTCACCGTTTGTCCTGAACACTCTGTGAAAATCCACCATCACCTGAGTGGAATGATGAGACATCTGATCAGCCCACTCTCCCCCAGACTACTGCTGATCTGACCTGACCTGCAGATTTCCATTTGAAAGCTGTGAGGGCTGAAAGGAAATCTGAAACATGCTCAGCAACTTGTTTCGCGGCAGCGTCACCTTACAGTAGCTCAGCATCCTGTCTTTTCTGGGAATGAGGCTGAGTCACTTTTTGGCTTGGAAACACGATGATAGAGGAAACGTAGGGCCTTTTGAAGCCTCAGAACAAAACTGTAGATGTCCCTATTAACAGAAAAGACTTTTAAATGATGTAAGTTTTGTGCGTTTTTAAAAAAAAATTTTTTTTGTTTCTTTGTTTTTTTTTTTTTACCCATCAGGTACCGGAGGAAGTCAAGCTTCTCCAAAAACTTCACAGAAGGTCAGTAGAGTCCTTTTGGACAGGATAAATCTGTCACCACAGTTTCATAGCGATGGGGAGTGAATGCGTTAAGTACCATAAGCGCATGTGCATATGTGTACGTATGTATTTATGTATGTGTCAGGCCGTCATGGGCTCTGCTGTGTTGTCAGGCTGTCTCGCTGAAGATAACTGCCATAATCATTTTTTACCTCAGAGGAGCTCCATGCTGAGGTTTGCTATGCTGAGTGCCTCCTTCAGAGGGCAGCGCTCACCTTCCTTCAGGTCAGCAGTCCGGCTCTCAGCCTCACAAGTCTGCCAGTAAATCTGCCGCCTCTTGTGATTGTTCAAACCTATCCCTTGCTTCTGTGTCCCTCTCTCCTCAGGATGAAAATATGATCAGTTTCATCAAAGGAGGAATCAAAGTGAGGAACAGCTACCAGACATACAAGTGAGAATCCCTAGTCTTTTCACCTATGTTTTAGTAAAACCTAGAAAACATCAAAATCATAATTTAGTCTCACCTTTTCTTTATTTTTACCTCACAGAGAGCTTCACGCTGTCCTTCAGTCCTCTGGATACATTCACGGTGACAACCATGGTCATTTTGAAGGTGGTGTTAAACTGGGAGTTGGAGCCTTCAATCTAGTAAGCTCTACCTCCCTGTAAAAGAGTGCATCAATGTGCTAATGAATGTGCTATTAGCCTGATATAAACTGAGAACCACTTGCATGCATTTATTCTGTTTTTCTTACCATGCAAGAAAATAAGCCGAGGCTCAGAAAAAGCTAAAGGTAAACATATGAGGAGCTGCTACGATCAAATGTACAGACAGTTGGTCTGTTATGAACTCTGAACTTGGACTGCAGTTCTAAATATATTTCCTTGGAAACCACCGCTGTTTTAATGACAAAGACGAGCCCTGTAATCCTGTTGCTACCATTTCAATTACCTAACTGATCTACTTCCTGCAGATGATTTCCATGTTGCCCACACGGACACTCAAGCTGCTGGAGTTTGTCGGTTTCTCTGGAAACAAGGTGAGGGCCTGTTATTATCTGACTGAAGATCGTAGCTTTTTGAGAGACATTTAGATAGAAAATGGATCCTTCTGCTGTGTGAAGTGAAGCATCTTCTTTGTTTATAATAATCAGAAACATGTGTGACTAACTAGTAAAACTTCTGAATGTTACCACAACAGTACTGAACCTGAACTGTTTAGTCAATGCAAGAAATGAAACTTCGCAGCTGCACAAGTGGCTTTGAAGCAGTTATCATGACAAATGACTTTACCATTCCTCCACATCGTGAACCTTCTTTGAATTAACTACTCGAATGATTCATGAGGCCAATAGACATGACAGACTCAACAGCAAATCATGTTGTTGCTTCACATATTGCTCTTGTAAACAACTTGCCATCTGGCTAGCATTATGTGCTTTCACAACTTGCACACAGATCAGCTTCTGACTTTTGTGTGTTGGGACTGATTTGCTTAAAAGTACCTATGATGATGACAACATCTCAAGATCCATCTTCCTGCACTCAGTGACTGAACTCAGAAAACCTCTCCAGGCTGTGTTGCTGAGTTGACTACATTGGTTTTACTTCTAACTAAGACAGATTTTCTATGAACTGAGGTCTAATTTGAACTCAGATGTGTTTTCTTTTTTTTCTTTTTTTTTTTGTGGTTGTGCACATGCAGGAGTTTGGTCTACAGCAGCTTCAAGAGGGTTCTGCAGAAAGCACATTCAGGTCATTCCTGTGTAATATGCTGCTGCTCTGTTATCACACATTCATGAGCTTCATATTAGGTGAGCTATGACACACAAGGACACCTGCAGCTGCAAACAACTATAAAGCTAGACACAAATCCTGATTTTGTTGTAATTGTACTTCCAAGGCACTGGAGAAGGAGACGTTGAGGATGCAGAGAAACTTCTGCAGCCATATCTCCAAAAATATCCTAAGGTTCACAAGAATAAAAGTTTTTGTTTTCTTTAAACATCTGCATAATTTCGAAGTGCAATATCCCCAAACTTGCTCTTGTTCTGCTTCCTCCAGGGATCCATCTTTTTGTTTTTTGCTGGTCGAATAGAAGAAATCAAAGGCAACCTGGATGCTGTAAGTACTGTTTTTACAGTGCTCCTGCTCTGTATAGTAAAATTGGATCACTGGTCTTATTTTTGCAAGACGAAGTGTTAAAATCTCACAAGTCAACAAATTTAATGCAATGAATCATAAAGGTCTGGTAAGACATTATCTGTCAAATGCAGATTGTGAATATGATTACAGGAAACCCTGCAAGTGCATGAAAACATAAGTTTGCTGGATATGTGTGACATAGTTATGAAAACTGAAACTAAATAAAGAGAACACACTCATATTTGACGTGTTTCAGTAGTAGTAATTATGAATAACTGGAACAAAAACTGTCATATCTGTTGGAGCACATACTCAAAGAAAAAGTATTACCCAGAGTTGAGCCCTTATTGTGATCCATTCATGTGTTTTGTATATTGCCTAATCCTAAACAACACATATGATAGATAGTACATTTATCTGAATTTGAGCTTAACGTCGACCCATTAAAACATGAGTGGTTTTGTGCGTTTCTGGCAGGCTATCAAGCGTTTCGAGGAGTGCTGTGAAGCTCAGCAGCAGTGGAAGCAGTTTCATCACATGTGCTACTGGGAGCTG
Source organism: Zenarchopterus dispar (assembly GCA_028564865.1). NCBI lineage: Eukaryota > Metazoa > Chordata > Actinopteri > Beloniformes > Zenarchopteridae > Zenarchopterus > Zenarchopterus dispar. The sequence continues at coordinate 16,239,218 of JAOWBL010000019.1, read as the reverse complement.
ATGTGGTGCTTCACGTACCAGCGGCACTGGAAGATGGCCTACTTCTACGCTGACCTGCTGAGCAAGGAGAACTCCTGGTCTAAGGTGGGATGCCATCCTGTCAGATACAGTATGAATGTGCCCTGGTAAACTTCAGTGAAGTATTTCACTTTTGCCATGTCATTTAAATTGGCTGTAAACATGTTAAAGAAGTAAATGTTTAAAAAAAAATTGTGACACAAACTGACCACAGGAGGCCTCTGTTGTCACATCACATCATTATCAGTCACTCAGCTTTTCTTAAAATTAGAAACTGTATTCAGGTATTTGAAATTGTTTAGGCTATGAGTTGTTTATGTTTAATCTCTTCTGAACTCACAAGTGAAGCAAACAACTTGTTGAGACATCCCAGTTTTATTGAATTTATGCTTCTTTTAGTTATTTGAAAAAAAATGAGGCTTTGCAGGAGTAAGCACTTTTTTTTTTTTTTTTTTTCAGGCTACTTACGCGTACATGAAAGCAGCCTACCTCAGCATGCTGACTGAGGACGACTGTCTGACGTTTGGGGAGACGGCACTAACTCTGTTCAGGTATGAACTCAGACGCTTCTTAAATTACAGACAACGCGCTCAGACAGAAAATAATTAACTGTGACAGATATACAGTTTGTGCAGCGCTGCAAAAAGGCTTTTCTTGTTGTGAATAGCTTAGCAAATTCTGCAGAACATAAATGTGCTCCTGAAGACATAGAGTTTGGATTGTTTTTGGGGTTTTTTTCCCTTTTGTAAACTTTTGAAAATTGTCTTCTATAAATTTTTAGAGTTTGAAAAAAACAAAGGAAAAGGCATCATGCAATAACTTGGCCTCGGGGAGGTCAGACAGTGTTTAGCGTTTTGGTGCTATTGCTTGTTTTTTAATAAATGTCAGGGACAATTTGTTATCCCTTCTCAAAACTTGTTCCAATGATCACTAAACATTCTCACTGAATTGCCGCCGAAGCCTTTAAAATTTAAACTAATAACAAAGCAGGAGAAGGAAGTAAGAAAATTAGAATTTCAATTTGATGTCATTTATAAAAAGAAGTTACCAGGAACAGCGGCGATCAAGTTGAGCTTAGCAGGCTGTGAAAAGTGTTTAACAGAACTCCTTGCATGATTGCAGGAACGTAAATCAAAAACCCTGTTTGACAGCAAAACATCTTCAGAAAGATTAAGATAACAGCAGACTGTTTGGGCACTAACGTGAAGCAAAACTTGTGAAGATATAACATTTATGGAAAATTGTTCTCTCATCTGCACAATAAAAATCAACGTCAGATTTCTACAAATTTATCGTCTAAAGTCCTTTGCTGAAATGAACAAATATATATTTTTAAGGGAAAGACAAGGCTTTAGAATTTGATGAGAAGAACACATCCATCAAATGTTAACAGTGGAGATGGCTCAGTCCTTCTTTGAGCTTGGGAGGAAGGAGGAATAGATTCAGTTACACAGCAGAAAATTCTGACAACATCACCATCAGCAGGAAAAAGGAAGATGAAAAGAGAATGACTTGTACCCCAGGATGACAATCCTGAGCACATCTCAAAATCTGCAATAGATTACCGCAATCAGAAGGTTTTTCTTTTGCCGAACCTGAATGTCACTGAAAATCAGTGGTTCACATATCAAGAGAGCAGAGCATGCAAGAAATCCAAAAAAAGTTGTAGATCTAGATTTTTTTTTTTACAAAAGAAATGAGCAAAAGGTCATCAAACTGTGTGACTCTAAAGTTTCTAAGATGTGATACATGCCAAAGGGTATGTTAGTGGGCACCGTTCATGAAGAAAACCATATTTGGTTTGGATCCTTTTGTTTTTTTGTTGTAATTTGAAAGCTGGACATAAAAATTACGTTTGAATACTTCCTCCATACTTCTCTATAATGCTCCATAAACAGATATATTTCTACATGAAGGGCTACCAGGGATACAATCGAAAGATATTATTTGATACCAAGTGTCAATTTAAAACAAAAAAACTGTACTAGCATTTATGTTGATACTGTATTATGTTTCAGGCAGGTCCCTGGGCTGAAGCAGAAAATAGCTGGGAAATCTTTACCAACAGAGAAGTTTGCTATCAGGAAAGCCCGCCGCTACTTTGCAGACAATCCAGTTCCTCTTCCCGCTCCTCCTCTGGTCAGTTACAAATGATGCTTGTGTGCAAGGTCAAGCCGCTCCAGCATTTCTTGTAGCATATTGGGATTTTTCAAAGTTTTCAAAGTTTATTCCAGTCTATGTCATTGTTTCTTTGCTGCAACTGGTTAAAATAGTAAAATACTAGGTGGTTTACATGGACTTCCCCTGTAGTATATTCGTTAGCACGGCAATACCCTGACATTTGAATATACCAGTCTTGTGGTTTTCTTGTCAGATATGGTCCTGCAATAAAGAAAGAACACCCTCTTTAATGTATGTGGTGACAGTAAAAAAAATATTTGTACAATCTGGTCTTTAAAATGTAGTAAATCCAACTTCAGAGGAACAACAACACATACAAGTGCTCTTTATCAAGTACTTCAGACTAATTGATGAATTAACTGATCATCAGCAAATGTGACCTCCTCTATAAAAGTGCAAGTTTTGGTAGTTTACTGTTCTGGAGCATTCTGGTTTTTGAATACAATAACTAGGAGGAACAATATTAGCGATGATGTTAAAGTAGCAGTTGTTGCTCCCCAAGAATCTGGATTGTTGAGGGGTTCACAAGAGGGAAAATATTGAATTTGTAATCTTCCAGGTAGTGAACGCCTCATCAAGCTCAACTTAGGTTGTGACTGCATAATGATCAGAGAAAAGAAAAAACAACTCATAAACTACATCTTAGACTCCAGAGGCCTCTGTTTACATTTTAGTTCATTTAAGCTCTGAACAAAAGACAAGACAGCTGGACCAATGTCATGTAGACAGAGAAGACCAAAGTGAACATACCTGGGCTTGATGCATGGCATCAAGCATTTGGCAAAAAGCAAACGCGGCATATCAGCACAAATATCTTATGCTAACTGTGAAACACGGTGCTGGAAGGATGATCATTTGGGCCTGGTTTCCACTACAAGGATTCAGGCAGTCTTCTGTATTCTTGAGTATTCAAGAGGTAAATGTGAGGCTGGGTTATACAACAGGACAACAATGCCAACAATATCAGTAAATCGCAACAGAAAAGCTGTAAAAAAGAATGGCCCAGTCAAAGCCGGGACCTGAACCCAACTTGAATGCTGTTGCGAAATAACATCAGCTCGAAAACGTCAGTGAGCTGAAATAGTGTTGTAAAGAAGAGTGGGCCAAAATTCCTTCATAATGATGTGAGAGACTGATGACATCATTATGAGTAGGATTACTTCAGGTTCCAGTGGATCTGTACCTTTTTTTTATCTTCTTGGGTTTTAGTGGCCTTTAGTCAAATGTGTTGAGTCAGGAAATCGGGAAGAGACATGGGAAATGACGTGCAGCATACAGTCACGAGACAGGAGTGTCTGATGAGGACATACAGCATCTGTCCATGGAGTACCTGTACAACCAGTAGATTGACACAGCACCTATTACCAAATCTGTTTTTGTTAAACATATCACTGGTACAACAGAATATGTCATGAGCTCCTTTTCATCTGAGGTTATATATACCTCATTTTAAGATTAAGTAAAAACTTTTTTTTAGGTCCTTTCATTTAAAACCTATTTCTATTTGCTATTGATGCTATTTGCCATTGAGATATGACACAGCATGGCATATCTTTGTTTTGTTTTACAGATATTTCACCCTTTAAAAAGAACCAGAAATTGACTTATTTGAGATTAAAGCTGTTGTAAAAACCTATTGAACCAATTTGCATGAGCAGAGGCAGAGCCCTGCAACCGATCTACCGCTGCTCAAGCTGCTAACGCTGTGGCTGTCAAATAAAGATGCATGGCAGTTATGCAAAGTCACTTATTTACAGGACTTCACAGCAGTTTCCAGTGAGAAAAAATGTTTTAAGAATACGATTAGATGAAGAGAGGTCCATGTACAGATCCATACCATGTCAGAGAGAAAATACTTGATATCAGCAGAAAATGACAGATTATTTGCTGTACATGATTTGTGTTTATGTTTTATTGTTGTCAAGGAGATGATGTACATCTGGAATGGCTATACAGTTATTGGCAAACACAAAGACCTGACTGAGGGCATGCTGAAAACCCTGGATGAGGCACAGGCTAAACTTGAAAGCGCCCCAAGTATGTGTAACCATAAATGTATTAACCAAAGGCGTTTCCTTCAACATGCATAAGATACATATTCTTAATTAAATCAAAGAATAACAGTATTTTGAATTTTATCTTAACTTTTTGTCAGGAACAGAGTTCTCCATAGATGATCAGTGTCTGCTCAGCCTCTTAAAGGGGCTGTGCCTCAAACACTTGGGACATCAAGAGGAGGCTGAACACTACTTCACCCTTGTTCTCTGCAAGTAAGCCTTTCTTAAAATACCCTTCAACCTCCTCACACACACACACACAATATAAGAAACTAAAGAAACTGCATCACACTTTCTGCAGCTCTTTAGACCACTTACCAGCTCCAATCCTTTTTTTTTTTTTTTAATATCTATTGAAGATCCACAACTGTCCTTTATTGTGTTCTGCAGTGAGACTCAGATCAAATATGACCACTACCTGGTTCCTAATGCCCTGCTGGAGCATGGTCTGCTGTGTCTGGAGCAAGGAAGAAGAGATGAAGCTGTCAAACTTCTAGAAGCAGCAAAGTAAATCTTCCACGCAGCATTTTTATATTACTGATTTTGCTGCGCTTTAAATGTTTTCTCTGTGTTCTAACTCCTATCATATCTCATTTAACTCATATCCCCGCTCATTTCTTTTTATATGTTCAGTTGTTCATATATTCAGATTGAATAAAAGTAAGCTTTGCTGTGTTAAAGTTGACCTTTAATGTAACTCTAAATGCCTTCTCTCTCTCTTGCTCTACTCCAGAAACAATTATAAAAACTACTCCATGGAATCACGGACGCACTTCCGTATACAAGCTGCCTTGCACAAAGCCAAGGGGATCGGAGAAAATGGCATCCATGTCCCCTCAAGCCCATAACAGACAAAGGAAGACAAATAAAGGAAGACACAGCTTAGTGTTTCTGCATTTCTGCAATGCAACATTCAGCCAGACCAGCCCTGCCTGTGAGGGCGGGTAGATTTGTTTGTTTTGTTTTTTTTCATAAAGATTCTAGTTTCTTCCTGCGTGTGGCACCGTCACGGACAGCTGCAGCTCTGTGTGGCCTTTACTGAATTTGATGGATCTGCTATGCACAGAGAAATATTATAATTAACTTTACTTCTTCACATGATTTTTAAAAAATGAAGTATGAAATGTGTCCTGTATTTATGAAACATTGGCTCCAGCAGGCTTTTGCATCTTTTACTGGCTACACCCAAAAATCTACACAAAAGAAGAAAACTGTCATATTTGTGAAATATAAACTTGTCATTGTTCCTACTACAACACATGGTATAAATATAGCCCATTCAGGGAATCAGGGATGGGTCTGATGGAGTCAAAACACAGCTTTCATGTGTGAAAGAAAGGTAAAAGATCTTTACTTATAATAGGCCTTTATAGTCTTATCTAGGTATTACAATGCACTTTACAATGTGTTTCTCGGTCATCTATTGACACAAATGTATGTGTAGTGCTTACATGACAGACAGACACTCCTCCCAACCTCCCACCCAGTGGCATTATTTGACCTACTGGTTACTAAGCGCTCACACTTTGGTTGAACTTTTATCAAAGATTATTAAGAAGGTGACAGGGAATTTTGTGGTGACACAGTTTAACACAAGGAATATTTCAACACAAGCCACTCAGTTTGGTCTGCGAGGACTGTGACTCGGTTATTTTGCAGTTTCTAATGACCGGCATAACTAAGTTAATATAAATTCTGAATGTTGGGTTTATGTATTTAAATTGCACAATCAATGATTATCGATTGACATCATATATTTCAGAGTGGGTGAGACATGCTGTTGTGCTTTATTTTTATTTCGTCTTTTCCCTGAACCATGTTCAAACAATGAAATCCACAAACTTCCACAATCTTCTTGTGGATTACACTTTGTTTCTCAAGAAATGTTTTTTCTTTCAGAATCTTGTGTATCAACACTTCCTTTCTGTGGCTTTTGCACAGAGCTTTGTAAAATCCCTCAGACATGCCAGCTCTCTCTATACAGTTAAAAGAAAACCTTTAAGACTTGCATTTAGTGATTTTATGTGACACTCTGAAAGGCATCTTTTTACACAAGTTGTCCAGGTTTAAGAGGACAAATGATTCTGTCTTATAAAAAAGCAGAGTCCTTGATGGCTTTTTATTGTTTGTTTGTTTGTTTTCATTCTCCAGAACTTGAGGTTGTGCACATGAGCTATTTACAGCAAGTAGAATAAGGCTGTGTGCATATTTCTGCACTGCTTTTTAGGAGGTGACGTAACTCTTTACCACTGCAACCACAACAGTTAAGTCTTTGAAGTTTGTGAGCATCACCTGAGAACATTTTCACTTACTCCTGAATCAGCTGCTCTTTCTTAGAAAAATTTGAAAGTAATCCACATCCTGTGTCGAATGTTTTGTTTTGCTTTTTTTTTTTCTATGACCAAACTGGGCTCATCATTTTCGTGGTTAGCTCGGGTAGTTGTAAAAACTCCATCTGTAGCAGAGCATTCAAAGCAAATGAACTCAGATGGTGTCTCAAGTGTTGGAATTGGAGCACTGGGGATTTATTTATAATTGAGTGAGTTTGGTCACTTGGAGTCAGTTTCAAATGTTCTTTAATGGTGAAGGAAATGTATTGTTCTTATTATTATGGCTGTAGTCAATATCCAGATTATTCCAATGAAATGTCAAACATTGCTTCTAATAATTAATGTTTTTTTTTTCTTTTTGGCTTAAGGTTATACACAAGAGCCTGAAGAAATGTTAACTCAACTATTGTGGTGTTTACAGAATGTGTATGTAAATGACATATCTATCAAACACACAAAATGACATTCCTGTACATGTTTCTCTGATAATTTATGGTGAAATTATGAGCAACTAAACAACCTATTTTGCAATGTGTTCCTCCTAGTCATTTCAGCAAACATTTATTCAAGTTATAATATGTACAGTACAAAATAGTATTATCTTTGGAACAAAGAGACAGTAATTCATGGCAGATCTCTTCTTTGTGGTCGATAATTCCATGGTTTTCTGCGTGTGATGTAGTCTGGGTTGGTAAAAGTAAAATATCTTTATTTTGTTAATATATCAGACAGTTGCAGAAGGTGATAAGATAAACCATCATACAGACTTTAAGTTACACGAAGAGAGCCTTAATTTGCCAGAAAAAAAAGAGAAAGATTTTACAATTCGGTTATCGTTTAAAGCTAATAGGTGATTTTTATGGACTGCTAAAAAAAAAAAAAAAAGTCCAGACATTTCAATTAAAAGCATTCGTTTATCGATTTCAGCTCAATGTTTATGTTTTCAGCACAGGGCAATGTGACCAGAAATCTGATTGGCTGTCAACAAGACCATCTTGGACGTAAGCGAAAGCCCATTGGTTCATTGCCTAAGAAGGCGTTGCTTATTGTTTTTTACGTCACCGCCTTTTGTCGTTGCTCAGCAGCTGCCTTCAAACTGGAAAGTCCCTGTCAAGGTAGATTACAGGGAGTAGAACTGCGGCCGGCTTTGCCGTTTTAAATGAGGGACTACGCCGTCTCCTTCCCTTCGTTGTGTTTGCAGACATACAATTCTGGTTGACTGTCTGAGTCGCTACTTTGCTGCTAACTGAGTAGATGCTCCCCTCCGGGCGCTAGCTGGTGTTAGCAGGCTAGCTCTTTGTGTGGCTAGCAGCTAGCTGAGCGATGTTTTGTTGTTGTTGAGCTGGACAGCCCTCCCGACGTCTGGGAGAGGAGATCCATCAGCTGTGGATGGAAGTACGCCCTCTCGACACCTTCTCGTCCATTGGCATTTTTTGCGAAAGCAAGCCGTGAAATCCAACGTTAGCAAAGCGACATAGGTAGAAGGAATAGTTTTATTGAAGAGGAAGGAGATGGGAAACTGTTTGAAATCTCCGACCTCGGATGATATTTCTCTGCTACATGAATCTCAATCGGACCGGGCCAGCTACGGAGACGGTGCTGACCATGATCAGGAGCCACCGCCCCCCTATCGGGTAACTGTAACCAACTGTTTTAGACTAGCACCGAACCGGCTACCTTTTTCTGTCACTAGTTTGATTAAAGTTCATTAAATATGTGCACTTAAGGTGATTAACGGGGGATGCGTGGCAGGTCTGGCCCATTTAAACCATCTGTTTTTGGTCATTCCTGCCTTTTAAGCAGCTGAATGCAAATAATAGTGCGACAAGAAACTGTTGTTAGACAAACAGTGTTTGAACTTAGATCAGCTGTTTACAGATCCAACATTACCCTTGGGCAGCAATCCAGCCCAACCCACTGACCCCGTCCCTCCACGCATAGAAACTAATCCGCTTTGTTTTATCCCAAGGCCCCAACGTTGCACAGCTTCCCTGAAGTCATATCATAATTCATCCCCCACGGATATGAAAGAAGCACGACTTGCAATAGATTTAATTAAAGTCACGTTTTGCCTGATATGTAGCGGAAATGAATGAAGAAACGCATACATTTGTCGTGAACTGTAGCTTCTCGTAGACATTTGATTTAAATGGACTAGAAATGGTCCTGAATAATCCCTTGGTAAAATATTCTTTTGGAAAAGTGAACTTTCCTAACTCCTCCTTTAATCACCTTTAGACACCAACTTTATTTGTTTGCTGTCCATATTACATCATCTACAGGCAGACCAGGTCATGTTGTAACTGGAAATGTAAGACTTGGTGTTAACCATATTACCCTTGTTTTTCTATGTAAAGAAGAGACTGGCGTGTGTTATTTAAGGCATTGGAGGAGAGTTTGCCAGTTACTAGGTCAAGCCAAGACTTATCTATTGGTTTAAGATGCGTATTTTTAAAGCATGGGAGACTGAGCACAGTGTCAGGCCAGTACAACTGCAGCTTGTGTTGATAGCCAGTACTAATTTCAGAAGGCTTCATCGCCTTGTAACTCACATTCAAGATAATGTACAGCGCTTTCCTGGAAAGTATTTCCAACCGAGGTGGAAACATTAAGTTGAAAATGTACATTGTTTGTCCGTATGAAAGCTGTTTTCCATTAAGCTTGATTTTCATGAACACACCATAACGATATTAATAGATATACACTGGTATACATTTTCTTTGCTAATGCTTATTTCAAATGAAAAAATATCAGATTTTCTTTTATATAAGAACTATAATTAACCATACACATGATGCTCTAAGTTGTCTATTTTTTTTTTTTTGCCATCCATCTGTTTTTTCTTCCATTCATTACATATACCCATTTATTCCATTTATTTATGTCATTTGGATCTGTTTTCTAAGTCTATACCAGCTCTCTTCAGGCGGAAGACATGGGTAAATAGATCCAACATGGGGAAACATATAGACCAATAACAATACACTGACTCCTATGATCAATTTACAACCAACAATTAACCTGACATGCATGTTTTTTGGACTATTGTAGGAAACTAGTGTAGCACAGAAAACCCATCCAAGCCTGGGGAAAACATGCAAACTCCACATAGAAAGACCCTCGTTGGAAATGGAACTAAAAACCTTCTCTTTTTTTGGCCATTCAGTCATTTTTTTTCTTTTTGTTCTTTTGTTTCGTTTTTTTTAAAGACCGCTTTTGAAAGCTATTAGTGAATACTGATTTTGATCAAATGTAGTACACAGTATGAAAGCAATTGCCCAATGTACATTCTGTGAGAAATACCCTGGTGTTTCCCACAACCGCCTAAAGTTCCATTGTGCAACTGACTAGTCTTGTCCCATAATGCAATGCTTCTCTGCAGCAGAAGCTGGTCATGGCAGTCACGTGGCCTTCTGGTTGTGCCATAGCTCTTTGCTCTTATGGAGGAAACCATGACTCCTGGTCCATTATGCAGTAGATGTATGCTGCATATTGCATTGTATCAACAGTACACCATGTATGATTATGAAAACAACCATTGTTGATGAATAAGTTGTGATTTATTTCAAGGCAACATTTTCTCTCTGTATTCCAAGATATCATAAAAAATTTTATATTTAAAAAGTTCAACAGGTTACAACTGGGATATGCTGCAGCCCCTGTATGACCTTGAATAGGATGGAAACAGGTATACAGGATGACTGGATGAATATCAACATATAACTATCCAAGTATTTTTACATAAAATTACTAAAATTAGGCTAGAAGCTCATTTATCAGAATATTACCATTTGATGTTCATTCATACCAAAGAAAAGTTCTCTGGAAAGAAATTCTACAAGAAAACAAAGGTTAAAATCATAATTACTACACTCCTTTCCTTATCTTGTACTAAATATATGCATAAGTATATTGAGGTGAGCTTTTAAAAAAAAAAAAAAACAATTCATTTCTATATATCTTGAATTGTAAGCTACCTTAGAAACATGCATGTATAGTTCTTAAAAAGGTAAGTGTGTGTGTGTGAAAGTGTGAGACTATTATCTCAAGTGTTGCAGCATTTCCAATATTTTTGGTATGGATGTCTAGCTGCTCTTCATCAAGAAAAGTCATTACTTGAGGCTAGTGTTTACTCGCCTTTATCTTTGTATTTTTTTTTTTACACTTGAGGTATAGCCATCTCTATTTGAGAAAAGGAATTACAATGGTACATTGTCTGACCTTTGGTTTTAACTTGACTCTTTGGGCATGGGTCTTCTGAGAGGAAACGGCAAAAAGATTTTTTTTTTTTTTTTTGCCATTTTGAAAGAGCTTCAAAGGTAGATAGATAGACTTTGTTGTTGACTCAATGTCCATAACACACACACACACACACACACACACGTCTTCTGTCAAGTTGAGACTAAGTTAAGTCTCCTACCTCAGAATACTGTAGAACCTGAAGTCTACCCAAATGCTTGTCATCACTCTGGCTGTGTTTCCTGTTGAATTACTTTCTGCTTCATATTAATTAGAGAACAGAATTTAAAAATAAAAGCTAATTTTAGCATCAGTACAGAAGCCAGAGACAAAAGGTAACTTTGCCAAAAAGAAGTAGCGTGCTGAATCTTAGAAAATGAGAAATGCGATTCTTTTTCTGACTCCTCCTGATACCCATACTATGTACTAATAATAGGGATGTCCCAAACGCAATTTTTGCTTCCAAGTCACTTAAATATTGACTGCCAGCTGATATCGAGTCCCAATCCAACACTTTGGCAATGCACAAAAAAGAAGCAGTTCTGTCCTTTCCATCCAACCAGTTTCCAAACTGCAAACACTAGAAGCTGATGTAGCACTGCATTTGCTGTCCAATTTGAAATATCTCTGAATTGCAGACATCTCTGTAACGCTGAGGAGCCCACTTCAAGTTTGCTCCACGTTTACATCAGCCAGTGTTGCCAACTCCTCAGAAAGGAAAGTAGCTATTGGCTTTAAAATTTGTATATAATTGCAATGGCTGCTGTAGGACAGAGGAATAAGATTGTGGGAGAGATACAAAGGGAGTTAACAAAAACTCTAAATATGTTTAGAACTACAAATGCACTTTCTTTTGTTAATTTTAATTTTAAATTTTTTTAATGCCACAATTCCAACACTCTTCCTTTGTCCTGACTTTAGGCTGTGCAGCGCCACTGGATAATTATAATAATCATTACATTAATCAAGATTATATATTAAATTATTAAGTAAATATTTTACCCTCAGGGATTAATAGATTCTTTTTTAACTGAGTTTGATTTGAATAATTGTTTGTTATTATTCAGTGGTACTGGGCCAGTGCAAGATCAGCCAGCGGTGGATATGCGGATGCGCAGTTCATTTGCAGTCTGAAGGTGGAGGGGTGACTGTCTCCTGTTGGAGGACTGAGATGGCTGAAAGTGCTTTGGTTCAGAGGAGGGGTCCACAGCAGCACCGGCTGCTTATTCAGAAGAGTGAGGATGATACAAATCTTAAAGTTAGTTTCAACGTCTTCCACTACAAAAACGTTGCTGAGTTAGCAACAGCGATGTCAGCTCACTAGCTACAACTGCTACTCCAGGTTGAAGGTTACCGCTACTTTCTGCCTGTAATTGTTACTGTGACCTTGAGGGTAAACAGTAAATAAATAAAAAATGTAATTTAGAGAGAGAGAGAAAAAAAAAGAAGAAACATCTCCAGTAATTTCCACCTGATTGTGATCACATGATCTGCCCTGATTTTTTGATCATGTGATCAGATTGGGACATCACTAACTAATAGCAGTAAAGCGTTTTTAACCTTTTGGAAAGTGCTTTTTACAATTGCTAATCCTTGCAGATGCTCAGAAACTGAATCTATTGTTTTTTTCCCCCCCTTTCTGTTATTTTTTTGACCATTTTTACATCTAAAATATCAGATGTGATGTGGAAAATTAGAGGCAAGTATGATATTTCCAATAATTGTTTTTAATGTATGTTTTCTTCCTCCTCAGCCTTTTGTATCAGAAAAGGCAGTAGTGTACTGAACAACACAATACTTATGCAGTTTGAATGGAAGAGCTCTGACAAAGCTATCTATTGTGTTTAGAAAGCTTGTGTACAGTGTGCAGTGTGTATACCGTGTCAGAGTTTTATAAGAGGGTTAACTTACTTGTTAAAACTTCCTTATAAAGGACTCTTTCAAATTTGCCAGCTTCTGGTGAGCACTAATCAGCACTTTCACAGTCTCAATACTGCCTGAGAACAAAGAACATATTTTTGTGTATTCAGCTTAACACACTTCAGTGGTGTGTGTGTGTGTGTGTGTGTGTGTGAGGTAGCTGTAGTGTAAAATTTTGTATGCATTTTTGCTAAAAGTTATCATCTTCTGGATGTTGGTAAACACTCGATCTTCAAACAGAGTGGGAGATTTACCAGTCATGGTGCAACTTGATGTTTGCGATATCAATAATAAAGTCCAACGCTGAAATAACCTGAGACCTGTGCTGCTTTTTGGGGTTGGCCTCAGACTTATATCAGCTGTAGTAGAAGTGCTTTCCTTCACTAGAATCTAACAGAACTGAATAACCTTTGCCTTGTTATGCTCTATGCATCAAAGAATGCATGCTAACAGCTCAAACGCATTCTTTGAATACATTTTGTCTGTTTTGTGAAAAATGGCAGATTTTTTTTTTTTCCTTCTCACCATTTGCTCTGTTTGAATAGCAAATCACCACAATAGAAATATAGTAATGGAATAAATTATTTTCAATACTATTCAATCTTGGGACACCTGATTCAAATGATCATTATTGTCCATTATAATATGATGATCGCTAATTTAATCCACATGTCTTAGAGCAGGGAAATATCCAAAACATGAGTGAGTCCTGAGGATCTGGATGGAAGAACACTGATTATTATTTACCTTCATAGGTTTTTTTTTTTTTTTCCTTTTTCTTTATGGACCCATTTTCATTTTGGCTCAGCTAATCACTAGTAGTTGATAACCTTTTAAATATTCTCTGATCAGGGCTTTTGGAAACATGATCTGCAAATACTGATGGTGATAATGTGATGTGCTTGAAGTCTTAGATTTATGATGTATCATTATTTTCCAGTTTAAGTTTTCACCCCCAGTGTGATACATATTAATGTCAGAGATGCAAACATGTTATGCTTTGAGAGCTGTTGATTAATTTTCACGTAGCATGTGCATCACGTTCCCTCTTACACCAAAGGAGCATGCGTTTGGTTTTATAGTTCTTAGCTTAGAACTGAAAAAAGTTATTTTTTTCAGAGATGTTGATCTTTGTTACTTATATATATATTTATACATACATACATTGAAAATGATTTTGTGTATGGCATAGAATGTACAGTGCACAGTTTCACTCAGGGTTGTAAGCTTATCTGTTTTTTCAGGTTGAAATGCTTTGTGGAAATACACGATTAGCAGTGAATTAGAGGAAATTGAATGCATCTACCGGGCCGTCGACTGCCTGTCCACAGGCTGCATTTAGTGCTGTGGAACACTTAAAGTGTTGTTTTGAGGCTGTGCAAAGATCTGCACTTAAGGCTCAGTGCAGTCTTAAGTCAACAAAGCAGATCTATATTCAGAAACTGACTGAATGTTTGGATGTGTCACAACAGCGTTGCTAAGCTTACCGTGATCGCTGCAAAAACAGCACTTCCAAAAATAAGCCTAATATTCCTTAATTTAGTCAAAATGGTCTTATTTTAGACAAAAATATTTCTGCCACTGGGGTAAGTAAAAAAATCTTGACTAGAATTTTTAAAACTAGCAAAATAGTCTTTTAATTTTCTTGAAACAAATATTTCTGTTTACTCATAAAGAGTTTCTTCAGTGATTAATACTGGATCTTTTTTCTTTATAATCATGGTTTGGCTTTTTTGTTTGTTTGTCTTTGTTTTGTTTTTTTTATCTTTAAGAGATTTCTCTTGCAGTGTAATTTTTTAGATGACATTTTGAAGAATTCACCTGACCCACGTTTAAGTATCATTGAACCAAAACCTTGGCTTTAACATGTAATTATGACATGTCATAAATATATATTTTCAATGTAAATATAGCTGTTCCCCTGGACTCGTGTTTTTGTGTGCAAACACATGTGTTGCATACAGCAAGCTGTTTGTTGCATGTTGTGACTTGGACAATAGTGCATGAGCTGGGTGCTGAGTCATCACCGTGGGACTACTCAGTGGGAGATAATGGACCCCTGTCCCTGTTAGACTACTGTAGACTATATTTTCTGTGAAAATGAGAGTTTGCTGTAAGTAATTTTACTGAAAATTACTTACAGAAAATTACTCAGAAAAGAAGGAAAAATGTCTGGTTTGTAGTTGGTGTCTAACTGTGGAGATGAGTAAGGGTGGTCTGAAAAGACCCCGGGTTGTTTTGACTGGTGAAGATTCTTCTACGTACTGGGGGAAAATACATTTCTATTTCAGTTGCTGTAATCAAGGGAGGTGGGAAAACAGTGTAACTTCCTTGTTTTGTCACGATAACTAATATTTTTGGGTGGATAATCTTAACATAAGTCAAACAATTACCTTGTTGATCTTTAACCTTATTTGGCAATGACCCACCCATTTTAAGACCCCCTGTGACAGTTACTTACTGAATTATCCAAATATGGTATCAAACACACTTGGTGGGTGGGAAGGGCAAAGATAAAAAAGCAAGTCATTGTGCTGCAGGTCAGTGACATATTCTGTGGGTGTATGGCACACAGAGAGATTGCTGTTCCTGACTGTGTACCGCAGAGGCCTGCCCTGGACTAAAATAATCACTAGATGTGTATTTTGTCTACCCATGATTTAATTCTTAGTTTGCTTCAACAAACACCTTATAGTTCAGGCTTAGTGTCATAGTGTTCAAGGTGGCTATTACATTACACTGACACAGCTAAGAGTTACAGGTCTGTGTAATGTGGTAAAGACAGTCAGAACTCTGCTTTTGTAACTTTACTGGTTGATACTACTTGGAAATTACAAGTTTATAGCTGCTTTAATGATTAGTGAACAGAAAATGTTGTTATTGACCTAATTTTATGTCTTACACTTGGCCTTGTCATTTTCCAATGAAAATATTATTCATAAATAAGGGTTGCTACTCTTAGTCCAACTTTTTAATTTGATGAAGTAATGAGATAAGAGAGTTTTGTTACTTTTATTGTCACATCATCAGGCTATCCTGTTACCACATCAACAAGCACATCCTGTGATGCTAATTTTCTTCCTTCTATTGTTGGCCTTGTTGCTTGTATTGTTTGCAGGTGTCCACAGACCTAGTTCTGACTTTGTTATTGTGCAGTCCCAACATAAAAGGCGTAAATGTCAGAGCCTGCAAACACTGTGCTTCATGTGTTGCCTTGGTTTATCGATGTGTTACCATTTTTTTTTCTTGTCATCCATCACATATTTGATATTATCACAAAATGTAATTTTGTAACTTCTGGTCCACAAGAAGAGCAGAAAGCAGAAAACCGTGTCCTCTGCAGTGTAACTCGGGGGCTGGAGCTCACAGCCAAAGTCCAGTTTGCTGCTAAGCTCAACTGTGAGGATGGAGAGCTGCAGACAAAAACACAACAGCAGGACAGTTTTGGTATGCCCCTGTTCCACCTTGGAAGACTAGAAAAAAAAAAGAGAAAGAAGTGGTAGGTGAAAAACATCAGAAAAGAGCTCTGTGAGTGAGTCAGTATCTGTTTAATCATTATAAAGTGTTTGGTGATTATCAGAACAGCACAATTTCACAAAAAAATATGAGCAAAGTTTATCAAAACTACTGAAATCTTACCACCCCTTTCTTCATTTCAAATTTAAATTTAGATGTAATTTGCAAGCATTTTCATCTCTGCCGCTATGTGATCCTTACTTTCAGTCTCAAGTAATCGCTTATGAAATAATAAATGGGAATTTTGTGTTGTGGATGATGTTTGGTGACAGTAAGATGGGAAAGTGATAAAACATGGCTCCTCTCATATTAATAATGCCTTTTTTAAATTTATCATATCACATGACAGTTTATCACTCCATTTTTCACTTCACCCCCATTGTAACTGCTCCATTAGTTCACTTCACATGCAATTTTATCACCCTTATTTTTATCATTTCATTTTTGCCACCACCACCCCATTTCACAGCCTCATACGGCACAGCTCAGAGCCTGAATGAGCTGTCCACTCATCCCACTTTAAAAATGTTAACAAATTAGACTGTTTGCATGAGTACATGTTATATTTTATCTTAATTTTAAAGGTCTTGCCTTTTGGACAAGTAAAAAAGCTTAGATTAGAGCGTTAGATTTCAGTATTGTAAATGTGTGTCGATTCCAAAAACGTATAATAAACAAATGTAGTGTTGTTGTGAGTGAGGGGGCTTTTTGCACTCGTAAGCCGTTTTCTCTTCTTTCTCTTGGTTACTCACTCATACATAAATACACAGTTCTTTCAAGAATCTTTGCTACTGCGTGTTTTTTTTGTGTGTGTGTGTGTGTGAGAGAGCACCTAGAGCTAAATCTGTTTCTTGTTATTGAACTTGTGGGTAGATGATGCCTCTAGTTTTCACCAGTTCCTTACCTCTGAATTTTCGTTTGAGCTGTGATGGCGGAGGAGGAGGAGGAGGCATAAATATGCCTGCCCTCCGTGTTTGTTTTTCTTTCACATGTGTGCATTGCCGTGTATCGACTTTTCTTCCTTGATACCAACAATTTTCACCTCTTTTCCCACTCACCATTAGCAGCCTGGGCCTGGCAGGCTGACAGTTTCTGCTGGTATGTGCTTGGCTCAGCAGCTTACAGCATGCTTGGCAGAGAGAAACCAAGCTCTGCTCTTCTCAGTCACCACCCTCCTTCGTTCCCACACTTGTCTGACCCCCCCCCCTGCCTGCTCCCTCAGTCTTCCTCTTATGACTTTTGTCTTTCTGGTCACCCTGTGGGCCTTTAACAGTTGTCACAGCTGAGTTAACATGTCGTGCGTTTGAGAGGAGAGGCCCGTGAAAACAATTAAAGCGCTGACCACCGAACTGGTTAAGCATTAACACAGAGTACAGCTGCTGACCCCTCTGAGGCCCTGTCTGTAGCTTCTACCCTTGTTGTCTGGCTGCTCTTCCCACCCTGTGCCCCACGCCTCCCTTTTCTTTTTTTTTTTTTTTCCATAGCGAAATTGCTGTCAGGAAAGACTGCAAACAGCCTCAACTATTAAAAATATGCTGACTCATGGCTTTAAATGCTGTGGCACTAAGAGTCCAGCTGCCCGCTCAAGAGCTGAAGTTAATATTTCCAAATCGGTTCCTCTGCCCATTATACTTACCTAAGCAAACCAAACATATCATTAGAACATCTATGACCACATTGAATGTGCTTATGAAGGTACATTTATCTTTGACTATTTTTTTTACTGACGCGTGTCGCCTTGGCTTTCAGGAAGCATCTCTGTGTTTAACTTCACCAGTATTTAAAGCTACATTTTTGACATTTTTGGACTAGCAGGGGGATTTTTTTTTTCAGCTAAACACAAACAAAAAACCATGTTTCATTTGAGAGCTGCTGTTTATGTTTGATTTTGTAAGCAGATCTGAAATGTTGGCTGGTTGATGAAATATTGCTTTTTAAATGCGCATTTGTAGTTGTGTGTGTGTGTTTTTGTGCAAAGCTTTTTTTTTGGGGGGGGGGTATGTTGAGCTTTAAAGATCACCTGTAGAGTGAGCACATATTCACTAAGTAGATGACCATTCCAACATCTCTGTACAACATGACAGTCCTGTTAACAGTCTTGATATGAACTGTGGATGAAATGAGTAGAAGATGGCTTATGCAACATCGCCACCATCACACAAGCCAACGAAAAGCTGCACAACGTCCACCATCTGGCAGCGCTGCCCGTCTGTCCCCCCACACAAGGAAGAAGCTGAGCATTTTAGTTCTATACTTTCGAATCATACAAGTTTTCTGGCTATTACTTACTCCACCTTTGATTCCCGTGGACTTAGGCTAATCTTTGACCTGGCTGCTGGATCTTTCCAGCTACCAGGTGGGTGGGTTAGTCAGCCATAAAAAATAGGGGAGAAGGTTGTCAGTGGGCTGTATTGCATTCAAATAGATGTCAGAAACAGGAACAGGAAGAAGTGGTGCACTCTACAAGTGATTGCAGTAAATGTGAGGGAAAAAGGAGGCGATGCTCAAACCGCAAAGTGACTGAGCGCCGTTGAGCAACTCTACCACACCCCAAACAAGTAGTGGTAAAAGGGGTGTACTCAATGATTTACTGTCATCCTTCTTTAAAAACAGGATAATAACAAAGGATTAGATGAGGTCAAACAACTGAAATATGTTGATTCATCTCTCTTAACACCTATTTCATAGAAAGATTTATTTCTCACATGTGGGACACTTTAACATTACAGTTAACATAATTGTAGTACAGTTTTGATGTAATGAGACAACTTTTCACTAAGGATTCCAAGATTGGCCTTTTTTATTTATATATATATATATATATATATATATATAGAGAGAGAGAGAGAGAGAGAGAGAGAGAGAGAGAGAGAGA
>JAOWBL010000019.1:16166358-16211182 GCA_028564865.1 Zenarchopterus dispar | reverse complement strand
TATATATAAATGTGTGTGTATATATATATATATATAAATGTGTGTATATATATACATATATATATATATAAATGTGTGTGTATATATATATATACATATATATATGGATAGTATCTTCTATAGGTTACCTTCATTAAAAGAAAAAGAAAAGAAAAAAACCTGCTGGTAGCTTTAGGTCATAATGTAAGGAATTAAAAGATGAAAAGCGCATCATCAACCTTTAAAGCGCAAAAAGGCAAATACGAGGAAAGCAAGCTGAATAACCTACTTTACATGAGATGTGGGCCGTAAACGTCTTCCTCCGTGTTTCTTGTCTCAACAGGTGCCATACTTTTCTTTTCGACTCGAAAAACTGAACAAGCAACAAAAAACCGGAAAAAATCATAATCATAATAATAAAATAAATCAATTAACCCATAAAGCCGTATAACGCCGCTCACTATCCAAAGATGTGATGTCATTAACAGTCACTTCCCGCTCATTTTCAAACATATTTCCCAGAGTAGACATGATTTTTCGGTAGTCAGCCTGAGTCCTGTGAAATAAAGCGCTGCGGAGATCAGCCTGGAGATCGCTTATTCATAATGAGACTCCTTTCATTTCCAAAAATATACTTGATCGCTATGCAGAAGCTCCCACGACCACTGCAGCAGCCTCAGCAATGATGCGCCGCGGAATATCGTCACTACTGATGTTCAAAATAATAATAAAAAAATCTCCTGCTCAAATAACCTCGCTGACGTTAAATGTTTTCCATTTGCACGGTTTTGCTACAAATAAACTAAAAGGATAAACGGCAGTTTTTGAATTTGTTACCCAAAAAGATGAGATCCTGATTGGATAAAACAAAAATGATAGGCGGGTCGTCTCTTAACGGAGCAGCGACAGCCTGTTTCTGTAACAACGTGAGGATGAAGATGTCCGCACTCATGTCTGTGAATTGGAGGTTTTGTCATAGAGAGCGCGGGCGCACTGCAGAACAGACTCGTCACATCGTTTATCTCATTACATATGATCACTTTCAGTAGCAGACCTATAAACATATTTCTTTTTACAGTATTACCAAGCAGAATCATTTTTCAGTTTCAATTCCTCACGTCGCCCTCTGGTGATGAGATATATTAAAGCTTTTAATGCTTGTAGGGGTTTGTATTTGCACTGCAGGTGTGGGACAATAAAGTCTACTGTACCCTCATTTCAGGACGCAAAAGCTGTCCAAAAGTGCTAATCTAGCATGAGATGCATGTTTTGTCTTCAGACTGTATCATTCATAAACAGACTAATAGAAACAGTGTGATGAACTGTAGGATATTGTGTACCACAATGCAAAATACATTAGTGTGTGTGTTAGCTCTTCAGCCATACAGCAAGATGGTTTCCATACAACAAATCTGGACTCTGGAATAAACTGATGGTTAAAATTAGCCTAATTTTGATGTACTTGTAAGAGCATCCACTCTAGGAAGGAGTCAAAGTGGTTCATTTTTAACATTTCTCAGGATTTGAAACTTAAGCCTTGTTAACAGTGGCTTGTGAATCAATATATATGCAGATACACCATCTCTTTCTCCTCTTCCAAGAACCTAGAAGCACTCTTTGCTCCAAATATTAATTTTGAAGTAAAATCTGTCATTATTAAAATGAATATTTATTCACTCAGTGTGTGCTGTTCTGCTATATAAACAGTGAATGTGTTGTATTTATATCACACCTTTTTAGTCTTGTCTGGAGTTTGTCTTACTTTGCCCAGTGGCCAGACTGAGGTCATGACTCCAGGCAAGTTCATGGATGATCAAATAACGGGTTTTCTGAAATGCACATGAGGCACAAAATGTATTGTTGTTATCCTCTATTTTACAATATCAGCTCACAAATCATCACTGCAAAAGACTCAAACTACATTGGTATACATGTTATTTTTTTACTATTAATAGCGTAGATGCAAAAATGCACTTCTTTGCCTACTGCAAGCTCTGGTCTGACATCTTCATCCCCTGTGCCATACTTTCTCAAGATCTGCTGGAATCACTCCCAGTGTCAGAGTTACACCCTTAGGTCACAGTTCTGGCCGAACTGTTGCCTTCACTTTCCACATCTTATACTCTTCCTCTTTTAATCAATGGCTTCCTGTGTTCCTTCTTTTTAAAACTGCCTGTAACTTGTGATCTCCATCTTTTGAGGTTTATCAACCCCAACAAAGTTCAATTGCCTAGGTGTCACCATTTTATGAGTCTTGTTTTGAAAATCTAACAGGATCTGAACTCTTTTATCCTCTATCATTTCACAGAGGTGCAGAATCTCCCATTTTGGCTTTTGCATTTCCAGCCCATACTTCGCTCAAATGATCTAAATAATAAATGAGTTCCAAGTAATGTGTGTGTAGTATAGCTTACAGCTTATATAAAGAACACAGAGTTTTGCCTGCTGTGGTGGAGCCCAGCCTCCATAGCTCCTCTGGTCAGAGCCCATTCTTGTGGTGTTGTAATTGGTGGCTCTGTGCTGGTTTTGCCTTCATGGGAGATTCCCCTTCAGTGATGGTTCCTTCTCATTCTCTTCTTCCTCATTGAGTTTCTACTGCATGAAACGTTCATTTAGGACTCTCTACTTTGGGACTCTCCATGCTGTCTGATGACTTTTCTTGTCTTTCCATCTTCTCTTACTGCCGGGTACAAGTCAGATGTGTGATTTCTTGACTTGGCAGACATGATTGATGGATCAGGCCTAAGACCCCTCTCCCCTCTTTCCTTTTCATCCTCAGATTTATGTGGCGGTTGGAGTATTTTCATGTCTTTCATCTCGGTCTGTTATGTGTGTGTGTTTTTTTTTTTATAAGTAAGTGAAGTTTATTGGATGGTGGGTGGTTATGTTGTGTCTCTGCCAGCCTGGGTGTTTTAATTTTCTGTAGTGGTGGTATTTTATGATCCATCCACGATTCTAATCTCTTTCCAGTGAAGATAGCATGAAAAAGTGTGATCCACTGAAAAATGTAAAAGTCATTCTATTCATAAATGAATAAATAAATAAATAAATGAATAAATACAAACCACGTCCTCGCTTCAAGCTTTACAACACCCGGAGCTACTTTACGTCAGCCGTAAAGCAATGGGCTAGCTGACAATAATGAAATGAGATAACTGAACACAGCAACGTTACTTTACTCAGTTTTGTCTTTTTAAGGCCGTTATATGTCAGTTCATTTCACTATTTCGAATTTGCCAACGTTTCGCCCGCGGTCACCTGTGAGCACATCGTTTTATTTATGCTCAGTGTCCTTTTGTGAGGCGAAAAAGCGACGTGAGCCAGTGAAGAGGAATCGCTTTTAGCCAGTCATTGCCATGGCCTCCGAGAGCAGCGACAGCTACATGGACAGAGAACTGATTCTGGCCGACTTTCAGGTGTGTCCGTTTTGTATGTGTCAAATATTATATCGAGTAGGTATTACCCTGCCCGCTGCTGTTCAGGAAAGTTGAGTCGCTGTCAATAGCAGCACAGATAGCGTCGTAAACAGCAGAGCCGAGCCAGACTCTGGGGTTAGCACACTGAGCTAGCACACTGACAGCTCGCTACATGACTGTGAACTCACCCGCTGACTGACAAGATAACGGTTTCACTCAAATGCAGATATAAACGGCTTAATGGTTTGTGCTTTTAGCTGGCTTTCAGTCTGTTTGTTTGATCTGCCAACTTTATAGTGATAAGATGAACTACAACGCCCAAGACGAATGTCAACTTGTTTACATCCTGCCGGTTATTTTTTTTCGTGATGTAAAACCTAAGACAATGTTTGGCGAGACCATTAAAAAAAAAAGACATTACTATTATTTAGTATTAGTCTTTATTTTGACCCGATTTATATTTCGAACAAAAGACTAATCTACCTAAAGTAGTAGTAGTAGTAGTTTATTTGTCAGTGACACCCAACATCTTCTACAGATTGAACATAAATTCAACTGTAAACCTTCTCACTGGTCTCTCATCAGCTTTTACTTTAGATTTGGGTTTTAAACTTGACAGCAGCTCTCGCTAGTAGTATCTTGTCTAAAAGCCAGCCCCAAGGACTGATGATGTGATACTTCTTCTTTCTGCTCTACATACTAAGATAAAAAAAAGAATAAAAATGACAGGAATAACAGAAAACTGTTGTAGACTAGTCATGATTAATACGGAAAACCATTCAAATGTTCATTTTGTTTCCAGTGGCAAAATGGTTTCTTCATATTATTTGGTCTTCAGTGTGACGATAGCTTTGTCTCTGCTCAGTCATCAAAATTTCAAATATTGTTCATCCCTACTTCATACATTTTTGTACTAGAGTTGTGCTACTTTGAATGACATTGTATTTTTTTATCTGTTAGTGAGAGGGATCAGTCCAGCAAATAGAAGAAGAGCAAAACAAACAAACAAAAAATATAAAATCATGGAGATTATAGTTCTGAAAGCTCAAGAAAAATGTACAAAAATATACAGTAGCATTTGGTATATAATGAGTTTTTTTTTCCCCCTGTAATTTGTTCTTAAAATACTTTGAGGAAGACACCTTGTTTAGTCTGCTTTGCAACTTCTGGGTAATTCAGAGCAATTTTCTGTAGCTAAAGGCTGCTACTTTCAATCACTTGTCCATTATGTACTGTATTTTCATAAAGCTGATAGATTCCTTAATTTCCCCTCTCTCCTAACAAGATTAGTAAAGGCAGAGCAGAATAAATAAAAGCCAAAAAAGCATTTTATTTATATAGTGGTGGATGGAAATAGTTCATGTAAACCCTGCAGAATCTCATTCATAATATATATTGCTTTCTTTTAATAACTTGTTCTTCTCCTTTCATAGGCTTGCACTGGAATTGACAACATTGCAGAGGCTATCACTCTGTTGGAGCTTAATAACTGGGATTTAGTGGTAAGTTCATTATCTGAAGGCTTTGGGCTTTAATCTTTCACATGCAGCTGTTGTCTTTCTAAAGTCAAAGGTCAAAAGGGCAGTTGACATCCAGTAGCAAACATTTTATGATTTTATGGTGGTCTAATCTGGTCTTTCTAATCCTGTCTTCATTTAAGATGGATTTATTTTTATTTTATTTTATTTTTTCTTTGTTCTAAGTAGACCCCTTCTCATCAGAACAGTTAAAATTAGAAAATATATTTCCAGAAAGATAGACTGAATGTTCTGTTTAGAGACCCTGAGAAAGAACTTGTCCTGACAGGTTTGTATTAAATTATGATGAACCCCTTATGTGAAGTGCATATTGGAAGGGGTCAGTCTATAATTAGATTCATGCTGGCAGGAGCTCAAAGCAGGAAACAGCAGGACACACTGTGGGGACTGGACTTGCTGCAGATGTAACTCTGATGACTTGCAGTCCTCCTTCAGTTGGTGTTACTTTTTGTGGAAGCATAGCTGTTTGTGGGTGCATGCTACTGTAAATTAGGCTGTGGCATGTTGGGTGAGAAAGCAGAACTTGACCTACAAATCTCAGACTATGTCTGGTCTAATCCAGTTTGGTTTTAAAAATGCATTTTAAAATCAAACCTATGAGCAGCCATATTAACATTTCAGCTCAGTGCTGAAAAAGACCCCTCAACTACACTACACCGGCAGTAACACCTATTGCATCAACCATCCATGCTCCACTGGAAAATACCTGTTTTGAACCTTGCTGTTATATTGGTTCTCCTGTACATGTTGGAAGTTTCAGCATTATAGGATGGAGAAATTATTTGGATAGCAATTGATAACACGGACAACAAAGTCAGGAATGCTTGCTGTTCAGTTTCTATGTCATTGTTATGGTTTTCTATTATGTTTATCTCCTCTATCTGTATGGTCAGTATGCTCTGTTGTGGTTATATTCTTTTGTAGCCAGATCTTTCTTTTAATTTCAGTTATCCAGTTCATGCTTTGCAGTTTGCAAAGTTTGTGGAGAGTGGGAGTTTGACTGTGTGGTTGTTGGTCCATGTGTGACCCAGCAATGAACTGGCAACTTCTCTGAGGCGTACCCGTGCCTTTTCCTCAAAGAGAGCTGGGATAGGCTCCAGCAGTTACCCTAAATAGGAATAAGCAGGTATAGATTATGGATGGACAGGTAGATGGTACTTGTCATTAATTATAGCCATAGACTTGATGCTTTGTCCAGTGTTTTTTTTTTTAAGTCACAAGACTCAGTGGATTGTGAAGAGTTGTTTTGAAGCCTATCTTTTTTTTTTCATGCTGAGTGCAGCCATGTATCCCAGGAAGCCAGTGGGAACATGCTCACCGCATGTCAATCAAAGTTAGACGTGGTGACCAGCTTCTTCAGCCCCCCACCGAAGAATGAAGTAGCTGCAGAGCTGCCGGCAGATGTTTACAGCAAAATATCCCATTTCACATGCTGACTTTATGGCAAAATGGCATTTAACCAATGTTGAGTTAATACAAATTGCTAATTCCTTTGATAAGCACAGTAGCATGACAATTACAGATGAGGAAGTGATGGTGGCTAGTCATTGCCTAAGCCAACTGTCAATCAATCATATTAGAACTAAGTTGGCTTTCTATAAAATCTCCTAACGTGATAGAAAAAAAATTAACCCCACATAGTTTTCATGTGAAATCAAACAATTGAGACAGTTTTATTAATTTTTTAAAAATTATTATTATAATTTTTTTTTTTTTTTCAACCAGGTAGCAATTTTTTATTGTTTTGCTCTGAAGTCGGACATTTGAACATGGAGAAATGGAGATCGACTCGCTTTTGGAGTTAGCCTCTAGTGGTCAGCCAAGGAACTGCAACAAATCTTACTTTTGCATCTGCGTCAACCCGTTGGTTATATTCAGTTGTCATTTTACTCATTCTTTTTTTTTTGGTCTGAAAGATAGTAAAGTATACTGATGATGACCCGGCATGTTGTTTTGTTGTCTATAAACCAATATCAATTTTATAGCAGCTGTTGCAGCCTGATAAAACGTGTTTACTTCTCCTTCTGCCCCCAATAGCACTGTGAAGTTTTTTTTGTCATATAAAAATATTGCATCTTATAATGATGCTGACAATTTTTTTTTGCTCTATTCAAATGGCCCATTAAACAATAACAATGACTGTGAGGCAACATGACCTAATATTGAGACCTAACACTGGAGTATTCACCACCAGCTTCATTGTTTACACACGTGCTTTGTGTCGTGTCAAATTCTCTTCCTTTAAGTGAGGCCTATCTTCTATTAAAGGACCTATTGTAACATGTTACAAAAAGAAGTTGAGTCACCAGATGAAGATTCATGTTAAGCATTGTGTTCAGCCTCATGTAGTTCCAGTGACTACAGGCACAATATGTATCACTGGTCCAGGAAGAAATGTGTTGGACATGACACAGAGAACAGTAAAACCCAAAGTTATTTTAATGATAAATTAATGTTCCTTAAACCTTTCCTAGAAGGTTTATTGTGTACAATGTATTGACATCTAGAAGTGAAATTGCAAACTGACACCAACCAAAGGCGCCTCTGCTTCCAAGAGAGTTGGCAAAACTAGAATGGGTGCAAACAAAGTATGAGGATCACTTTAGAGCCAGTGTTTGACTTTCCCTTCTGGGCTGCTGTAATAACATGGTTGTGCAACAAGGTAGAGGCTCAGGAGGAACAAATGCATTACTTAAAATCTATGTGTATGCTTTAACCTTTACACAATATAAATACCCCCCACCCTCCAATTTTAATATTCTGTGAAAAAAGGGAACTTTAACTAGTGTTAACAAGTTTCTAATATTGAACTATGACCATTGAACCATTCAGTTAAATGTAAAACTTATACATTTGTTTTTCCCATGTGTTCCCTTCTTTAAACACAGAAGGAACAAAGGTGATGATTATAGCAGCACATACCAGCAAACACTGCGCACTGAGGGTTCAAGAGAAATCCAGTCAATTGTCCCCTGAAACAAACACCCACTGCAAAGCTGACACTGGTTTTATTTGTCCTTTCAATTTTTTTGTCCGGATCATTCAGCTTCCTTGAATATTCTTATTGTCACATTTTGACCATTTTGACCCTACTATCATAAACTTTAAGTTTTTGATAGTAGAGTGAGTGATGGTGACTAAGAGTTTTATAAATGTTCAAGTTATGGAAAATACAGGTGTTGTGTGACTAAATTTTTTGGAAGCTTTGAAACTGTATCACAATTATCTCCAGTTACAGGTATTGTCTTTGAAACGTATGATGTGGCTGCTACTTCATGTCTTAACATGTCTTAACAGCTTGTTGTGCCTCTTCCTATTTTATTTTGGTCATTATTGTCGTACAACAATGGTATTACATTTTATTGTAGATTTCTTCTGTTTTTCATTACAGGCAGCCATCAATGGTGTGATACCGCAGGAGAATGGGATCCTACAAAGGTAATCACCATTCTGCTTCACATTTTCTGTAAACCAGTGAAGAATCTCACTTTTTTGTAGAAAACAATGCACTATTGTCTTCTTGCCACTTTTGGAAGAGCATGTATGAGGGCGAATGCTGTAGTTGTATGAGTAGCCGAGTGGGTGGCAGTGAACAGGGAGGGGTTTTGTGGACCGGCTTATCCCTGAGGAACTGAAGTATCTCCACACTGTGCATGTAACATATCCTGTTCAGGAAATACATGAAATGTCGTACCAAAGTGAAACTGTCTCAGCAAAAAAATTGATGTGGTTACATTTTCAGTAGGCTGTATGAAACTGACTTAAAAAAGCATTTTCTTTAAGAACTCATTCTGAATGTTAAAGCCTTATGTGGTGCCTTACATCCATCTGTGTTCATGGAAACACTTAAACATATCACAATTTTCAACAAATTATGCCAAGCTAGAGGATGCTGAACTTGAAGGGATTTTGTGTTAAAGTATCTCCTGCTGATAAGGGAATTGTATAAAAGACTACAGATGCAAAATAATTTATGGCAAAAATGGAGTTGTGCATTGTTTCTGAATAGAAATAGTTTCTTTGTGCTGTTAATGATCATCACAGTGGTTAGCTGCAACACATTAAACCCTTTAAAACTGGAGTTATTCTGATGAATCATTTTATTTTGTGCACGCATTTGTGTGCATGTGGTGTAGCCTGGTTTAGAGTCCTCGAGCTATGAGAATACAGCTAGTCTCTCTTGAGGGCACATTTTGCGGTTAATGGAGGTTGTTTGGCAGCGTGACCAGCAGCCATCACATTTACTAAGTGGCTGGCAAGGGTACGAGTAGCCGGCTGTTGCCCAGTAAACAGACCAATGACACAGCCTGAACTGTGGCCAGTTGGACGATATACCAAAACTCCTGCCTAAAATGTGTTTCCCTCCTCCCTTGTGCCCTCTTCACTTGGCAGTTTGGAAATTAGAACAACCACCAACATTTTCCAAGCAGAACTTTAAAAAAAAAAAAAAAAAAAAAAATCACTTTGTTGAACTTTGTCATTCTTTGGTCTGGAGAGTTTGTCCATTGGCAAAGGCCTGCAACAGTTTTGTTAGTCTAGTTTATCAGTCCCAATAATCTGACAGAAAGGTGCCTCTTAGTGCCTGAATATGTGCCCAAACAGCAGCAACAGACATTTTAAACTGCGTTTAGTGTTACAACGCCATGTTTAGGTTAAACTGTTGGCAAATATTTTCAAGAATTGCAAGAATTATCTTGGTGAAACTTCTTGCCTTGTCCCTAAGCCTTTTTTTGAAGAAAATCTCCACAGCTTCATGTGTTTGCTTTTTATGCTTACTTATCTCTACTTTAACATAACAAACCAATGTCTCTCTGTAACTCCCTCCCTTTCAGCCTGAGATCTGTTGACTCTGTGATCTCTTTTAAAAAACAGCTAAAAACCTATCTTTTTAAACTCGTTTTGTTTAGTTTTGTCAGTTTTTATATAGCCCTACTTAAAAAAAATTATATGAACCTTTTTGATATTATGTGTTTTTATTTTATTAACTAGTCTGAAAAGTTGATCAGTGACACCACACTGCACTTAAACATAACACACTGAAGCTAATGGCACACAATCTATAAAGTTTTTTACCAAACTCACCCCATCTGAGGACCTCAGTTTTGTAAGTCCTTCTCACTATTATGTTCATGTGTAACTTGAAATATAAGGGAAAATCCATTTCCTAAAAATGATCATAATATCAATAAGGTGGCTGATGGAGAAGATATTATAATGCACTACATTATGTTTGGGTTCATTTTCGTCCCTCTAAGTGCAGCCTGTTTGTGAAAATGTTGTGATAGTTGGTGTGTGCCTCAAGACAGTTACCTTGCTAACATTGTGGGTGAAAGAAAATAGAGCCTTTATGCAAAAGCCTGATTGTAACGCTCTACTTTAAAAAAATGTTGCTGCTTATACTTTGGAGAACAAAGGATACATTTAGTATGTGGTCAGCTGTGTTGTGTTAACGTGGATCTTCTGATGAGAAAGTGTGAAAGGAAAAAAGCATGTGAGAAAGCAGATATAAAAAAGAATGGGGGAGTAAGCCACTTTCAAGTTTTCTTGTTGGTGTTTGTGTCTGAAAAGCATCTTATGCGTTACGGGCTACGCTTTAATATGTATCCTTAATGTGCTTTGACAGAATATGATATTCCTAATTATCATATGAAAGCTTCCCTTTTGATCTAACAGTATATAAGCAACCTTGTCATTTCTTTGTAGTGACTTTTCTAGTGAGGTGAGCCAGGCCTCCATGTACGGACCCATGAGCCAATCAGAAGCAGCCAATGCAGCAGCTGGAGGCCCGGCTCCTCCCCCCTCTTCATCGTCATCATCCTCTTCTCCTCAGCCATCCTCAGCTTTAGCTTTTTGCCCTGTCGATCCCTCCTCCCGACACATTGTGGAGCGCCAGCCACGGATGCTGAACTTCAGGGTGGATTACCGGCAACGCTCTGTGGAGCTGGTGCTCGAAGAGGGCAGCACAGTCGGTGAGAATCACACACAAACGATGATGCGCATTCAGTATCCTGTGCAAAACACTGTTTTTGATACACAGACACGTAAAAAAAAAAACTTTTTAATCCTGTTGTTAAATTTTGTTCATCCTTAGCTCTTTTAAAGTGTTGGTATCAATATCCTAAAGTAACTAACAATAACAATTATCTATATGAAAAAAAGAGGATTTAATAAGTAAATGTCTCTTTAGTATATTAAAAAAATTTCAATGAATTGTTTTATTATCAAAGATATAGAATAAACAATATCTATTTGCACACTTGTGCCTTCTGTACTACCGACGGCCAAAATATCAATTTTAAAAACATATAGGAAAGTTTTGTTTTGGAGGGAGATGAAGAAAAAAGTGGAGGAGCTAGTGATTATTGATGTGGTTTTGTGAGAAGTTTAACTTTTTTATTGTACTGTCAACTCAGATAATTGTAACGAAGCAACTATGTGACTGTTCTCATTTAACTTTCAGGAGAAATCAAGCAAATCCTTGAGACTGAGCTTGGCGTTCCAGTGTCCAAAATGCAGCTGAAAGGATGGAAGAGTGGAGATGTATCTGACAGTGTAAGCCAATAGTTTTTATTCATTTTTATTGATAAGATAAAAAATACAATTTGGGTTTAAGAATAGAGATGCATCAGTTGATTTAGTGATTGTAAGCAGCTGATATTATTTAAAAAAATATATATTTTGACTGATTAAATCTGATTGGTGTTTGGCTGATTCGACAGCAGTAAATTATTTTTTTAATTGCTCTGGTCAGCAAATCGATTATATGTAATAAATTCAAGAGTGCCAAATGTAGGCTCAATAAGTCCTTCAAAGAATCTTGGGACCTGGTCATGAGAGGAGCTGTGTCTAGTCTAGTTTCAGGAAAGAGTAGAAGCCAGTTACAATTGTGCTGGATGTCAAATCTGCACTCTGGCATCGAGATATAGTAGGCACCATCCAGCAAGGGAGAGGGGCCTTGGCCTGGGAACAAAAGCGCATATCTGGAAAAAGGCAACCACCTCTGAATGCTGAATCATGGTGATAGGTTGGGTGTGCTGACTGGATGTTCTAAAGTAACAGTACAAGCCAAGCTGGGTCACTAGATGAGATGGGAGAGTGTTCAGAAGAGGAAGCTCCCACTGAGCAACCTCAGGAGCATGGAGTCAGATAGACCAAGTTTCATCATCGAAGCCATGTGTGAATTCCTGCCCTCTCCAATAAACGTATCTGGCACAGAGAGGGTCCAGCCTGTCTTCTGCTCACAGTCCCAGTAACCCTAAGGCACATCTTTGTTGACTGCAAGACCAGCCTCAACAGGCAGATACACCTGCTGACACTCTCAGATGCTCGGGTGCTTGGCAGCCTCGTTCAGGTACAAGAGGATATCCATCAATGCCTGACCTCTCAATAATCAGGCAGTGCACTGACAACTCCCATCCTTCATACAGGAAGGGAGCAAGCTCATGGCCAGTCCCTCACCACCCAGCTTAGGATCACTGAGTACAGCCAGGGACTGGGAAATCTGAGCAGATCTAGGTCAGAGAGTCATTTTCCATCCAGAGGTCACAACAACCACCCTGCAACTTGAGCTGGTCCTGTGGTTCAGCTCATGCCAACATGCTTGCGTCGTCAAGCGGACAGTCCTCTGGGAGGATGCAGGTGATGAAACCTTTGAGTATAAAAAGCTGGGGTACTCTAATCTAGCAGCTGAAGCAGAGGACAGAAGCTGTAAGGTGAAGGGTGCACTCAATGAAGGTGGCTTTGTAGCAAAGCCTTAAAGGGAAGTAGACATCAGGGGCCAGTTTCTAAGAAGAACAATCAAAGAGCTGTAGGACACTGCTGAGAGAGGATAAAAAAGGAGAGACCCCACCTGGTAACCAAAGCAGCAGTAGCAGTGTCTGTAGAGGGGGTAAGAGCAGAGGGGGGGCACACCTGGGCTACCAGATGTTGTTGATGAACCTTCTGGAGGTGTTGTGGGTGAATCACTAATCTGTGTTTAGATGATTCACCTACAACACTTTTTGTGAAGGTTTTTGACTTCCTTTTCACCTAGGCTTTACCTTCGCATTTTTCCCTCTATTTTCCCCATGGACTCATATCACTCTGGGGCTACCTTCAGGTGTTCCCCCAATTGGAAGTGGTGCTGAAATATAAGGGATTGTAACATACAGTCCTTTTTACTTAAAAACAAAAACAAACAACCCCCCCCCCCCCAAAACAAACAAAAATACAGTCTTTGGGGTATAGGGTGGGGAACAAGCATGATACTGAATTTAGATGATTATACACCATTTGGGAAAACAAAACCGAAAAAAAAAAAAAGAGAGATTTGTATATGGCACATATTTGTTGTGGCATTGTTTTCATGAGCTCATGCAATGTTATGTTAATTTCCATCTTTAGTTGTATTCATTTATTGTGAAGATCTTGTATGGGGTGGTCATACAGTTGTACAAAGTCTTGACTAGGACATCCAGAAGATTCCCAGTGGGGTTAAGATTTGTACTTTTTTTTTTGGCCAATCTATGTGTGAAAATTGTTTCATGGTCCTCTAAGCAACTGAAGCGACCCCAGAACAGAATGCTGCTGACCTATGGACTTGTATGGATTTGGACAAGAAAATAGCTATTGATGCATCTCTAGTTAAGAACCAAGGGAAGTCCTAGTGAAATCATCTAAATCTCTTTTCTTTAAGTCTTTTACAACAACAGACAGTAAAATTTTAAATGTCATATTTTCATATTTATAATACCATTAGTTATTTTTCTGTAATATTTTCGTTGGTAGCTCAGTAGTCCTGAATGAGAAGCTCCACTCACACTTCATAAGATAATACATTTTTAGATTTGGTCAAATACTCATTTTGTATTTAACTGTCTTCTCTCGTATTAGTAATATTAGTGAACATAAATGTTTTGAAGTCATTGTTCCCTCTCTCTCTCTCTTTCTCTCCCTCTCTCTCTCTCTCTCTCTATCTCTCTCTCTCTCTCTCTCTGTGTGCATGTAATCAGACGGTGTTGAGAAGTTTACACCTGCCCAAGAACAACAGCCTCTACGTCCTGACCCCTGATATTGCTCCTACTGCCAGCACCAGCAAAAACAGGTATTCTCTCTTTCTGTTTTTCTCTTGCTCTTGTTTTAAATGAGGAGTGTTATAGTTAATCCTCTTCCTATCTCTATTCTGATTTTTCCTGAACCTACAAAGTACTCTTGTTACTTGAGTTGTTACATGAGTGTAGTACTCCATAATGAGCACCAGGTGGAGATGTATGTCCACGTGTGAAATATGAACGTCCAGAATCCAACCAGCAAATATCATTGATGTTCATTTCTTAAAACACATTTGACTGGCCAGTGAACATTAATTTTCCCAGAACCATTGTGACATTTTAGAAGAGTGTCTTCTGCCGAAATCTTTATGAAAATATTTCCTCTCCCCATTTGTATTATTAAAGACATTGTTGCATCATGAACCCTGTTCTACTTCTAAATCATTTGAATTTGTTTATTATATCTTCACAAATCTGTTATTTATGTCTTTCCTCAAATAACAGCAGTCTATTTTAGGGATTCTACCTAATAATAAAGGGTGTTTTGCAGACAAAGTTTTCAGCAACCAATGGTTTCTGCTGTCATCTCAGTGAGCTCATGAGCGTATTAGCAGCCGCTTCCTCTGAAAGGTCAACCAGCTAAGTGTGAAGTCACATGTGGGAGTCCTCTAATCTGTAGCATAATTAGTTTCTCATGTTTATTTACACTGATATTTGACAGGTAAAACATAAGTCAAGCATGCACACTTGACTTACTGGAAAATTTTTTTCTTGTTTATTGCTGGAGATTTAAAAAAATAATTATTGCATGATTGTAGGGCTTGATCTACTGCTCTCTCATGTGAGTGAGGCCTTGTGCTGTTTGTTTCCTCTGTGGTTTGCAGACATTTCACTGAATGCAGAACGATGAGGATTAGGGGCATCACTCGTATGAAAAGACTTAAATCATGAATACTGCAACAATTAATTTCCCTTTTGGGATTAATAAGTTATTTTGAACTTAATCAACTTGAATTAGGATTATAAAAGAAATAGCTTGTATGAGAAAAGCCTGTCTCTCTCAGGATTGTTGTCAATGAGTCATAGCCAAAATAAATAAGAAAACAAAATCAGATCTAATTTACGTGCATTAAAAATACCTTTTCTCAATAAGTATTTAGTTATAAATGTAAAAGGAATGTAACATGATATTTTTGCCATCAACTTCTGTTTTCAAAAGATATTAAATGTTGTTTGTCACCAAAAGAAAATATAATAAGAATGTTTTAAAAACTTCCTAGATATATGTTCTTTTTTCCACAGAATATATGTATGTTCATACATACAATGTGTGAAATTTGTTAACAGTAGATTAAAGAAAAGATTCTTCTTTCACTCTCACCCAAACAAGCATCCACATGTCAGCCAAACACTTGTAAAATAAGTCATTTGGCAGTTTGCCTTTTTGCCTGCTAGTTAGGCTAAGTGGTAGCTATATTGTGTTGGCAGCTAATGGCCCTCATCTCCCCAGTCTTCCCTCCCCTGCTCTCCTCATCCTCTCACTCCCCCACTAACTGCTGTGTCTTTTTAGCAGCACCGTTCCCATTTCTCCAAGTGTCATCGATATCATTTTGGGTGTCAGGAGCTCATTATTCTGTGTCAGCTATTTTAGTGGCGGACAGTTGGGGCTGAAAGGAGTGGGTGGGCTCCTGTGTGTATGCAACATGCAATTGTGTATGTGTGTGTGTGGTTTTGTGTGTGGTGACCCTGCTGTCATATTGGGAGAAGATAGGTGACAGTTCACAGAATATGAGGGGAGCAGTCCCCCGTAGTGAAACCAAACAAGCTGTTAGCTTGTAGTAAAAATAATCTGTGTTCACACCACATATCTGCTGTACGCACAATTAATCTACAGTGCCTGCAAATTTGTTGCAGTAGACACTTCTCACTGTCACGTCAGGCTTCAGCCTAATGTTTGCAGATAGGGAGCTGCACCTCATTAGCGCTGCACCATCTCAAGGTACTAATGCATGATAATAAACTAAATTATCGGATCTTTCGCATTACTATTTTATCCTTCTTAAAATTAAAATCGAAATTATAACTTGCATTTAAATGCTTCCTTCTTGAATTCATTATTATCTAAATGCAGTTCAGCTGTTTATTTTTTTTCAGCATTTTTAGGGTTGTCTATTAAGTTGTGATTTCCATGGACACACTCCTATGAGTAATTGTCACAATATTACTGAAAGCAGAATGGATCATTTCTTTTTTCTTGTTATTTTGGATAAAAATCTTTATATTCTTTGACCAGTTATGCAGTTGAAAGTATAAGCTGCCGATGACCAGCAGGGGTGATCAGTTTTTTACACATCTATTCAATAAATCAACAAGTTATACATTTGTATCCATAGAAACCATTTAAAAAAAATTAACAACCAATGCACTGATGGTAGTACTGCAAAAGGTACACGTTAGTCAAAGCCCCATTTTATTTTTGTCACCTGGCTTTCTACAAATAAAATGCTTAAACACCATCATGTATGAGATTATCATCTAAATAATAAAACCATATATTATCAAAATTCTAGTAAGTAGCCTTAAACAAAACCCTCTTTATTTTCTTTTTAAAGTTTTTTTTCTATCTTAATTTGTGTTAAATTTTCTTCCTGTAAATTTATTTTCAAACAAGTAAATAACATCAGTGTTTCATTCAAGCACATACACATTGAGTTGTATTTACTTGTGTGTTTGTTTTTAATCATATATTTCTTTGGAGTTGCTGAGCCACACATTTTTCCAATTTAGAAACTTTATTATAAAAATCTTTATGCTGCGTAATTCATATTTATGTTGATTAGGGTCATTGGTTAGAGTTGTGTTGTACTGCGTTTTATTAAACCTAAAATTTAGCATCTCTAACAAATTCAATATAAACTGAGTAATGTCTGTGTGTCAGAAAGGACACATTATGATGGTACAATTTAACTGGATTTCATTTAAATGTCCAAGCGTGAGATATAATGTGGAGAGTCAAATACGTTTTCTGTACATATTCTTGCATGGCTTTTTTTTTGGTTTGATAAATGACATGTGTGAAGCCTCAGGAAAGGTTTATTTAAATTTTTTAGTTGGTTGCGTATAACTCAAAGTATTAACCTAATCTAACTTCTAGAAAGGACTTAGTGACATTTACTATACATTTCATATTCACAGACATGCAAAAATCTGAATTTGCACATTTTTAATCGTAGTCTGAAAACAGTCATCTACTCATTTAATTTCACAATGTTTGTTTGCTTCAAATTGTTGCTGAGTAAAAATGCAAATGTGCTTTAAATCGCTAGCAATTACTTTGTCAACTTGGCTCATGTGCTACACACATCTTAAACAAACGGACTGATTAAACAGTGCTGCACTGTCATTATGGATGCACTGAACAAACTTCTCTTGATTGTCTTCTTTGATTAGAAATAAATCTTGAGGCTTTGGGAGATATTCCACGGTGAACCAATCTGTCTCAGTTATTTAGTGAGCAGCGTGGTATTGCGTTTAGTCGTGCAGTGTGAGAGCCTGATGTGGAAAAGGCCATGTTGAAGACTGCTGTGAATACAAGAGAGTGTTGAGGAGGAGCTAATCTCTTGCATAAATGATGAAGACCTGATGAATATTTCAATGGACCCTGTTTCCTTTCATGTTTATTCTCCACTTCAGCTCCCAGCAAGCATGTTTGCCAAAGAAAGGTTATTTCAATTTGGAGTCTCAATGAAGTTTAAAATTGCAAAAAGGATTCATTAGGCTTTATGTGTATGTGTTTTTTTTTTTTTCTTTCTTTTTTTGTGACATCCTCTGGTTCCCTCACCTGTGTGTGAGCTATTGAGCCGTAGATACATGGATTGATGTTGGGCGATAGCTAGCTGGGTAGCTAAGCAACCTTTATGGGAAGGACAGTTAGCAGGCTAATTAACTTTCGGACAGCATGACAGACCCAAACAGAGCAGAGCCTGAGTGGCTTCATATTTTTCTGCTTTGTTGTGGATGCAAAATATGGAGGAGGTAAGAAGATCTTATTTGTGCTCCAAGGACGCCTCTGTAGAGGCAAAAATCAGTCAGTATGTATTCACCTGGTCAGTGTTTTCAACTCTTCTGAGGAGTTGAAAAGCACATAGTGGTACTCGGTTAAAGGTTGGGGAGGATGTTTATGGGACTGTGTGTATTTGTGTTTTTCAGTCACATGTCGCATTGTGTGAATGCGTGTGCACCTCTGCGTCAGACAATACTAGTTTAATAAGGTCTATAGTCTGCTCTGTGCCATGGGGACTGGCAGCTTAGGCGATGGGCTTACCTCAGAATGAAACCAATCTGTTTAGACTGCTCTTCTCCCTCTGCAGAACGCACCATTTTTGCTGTCCATAAAGTTAAATGACATTTTCCTCCCAGCACCCTTATGCCATGTCGAGCGCCTCCAGAGATGTTGTGGTCCGACCTAGATGTCACCGACTGTGTGTGTTGAGTGAGAAAGAGACCTCTGATGGTGGAGGCAAACATAAAGCCATCCGTATTTCAGCCCTTTACCACTTGAGGGGCCTGCTTTTGTCAGGTGACAGCAGCTTTAAGAACATCAGTGGCAAAAGCAGTCAAGACTAAGGGATGTTAGGCTTGAAAGATTCTTGTTCTGCTTATATGAACCACCAGGACTCTTTAGACAGATGGCAAATGACAATGAAATGACTCATAATGAATGGAGCACCCCCCCTCCCCCGGATGCATTTAATACTTTAAGTAGCTATATTTGGACTAAAGATCACAATAAGTGATCTGATTTTTCAAAGTAAATCTTGAACAGAACTCTGCCGATGCACGCACCAAATGTTTTGTCACCCTGCCATAAATAACTGATAAGATGTTCTTTCTTTGCTTGGAAGGACAGAGTAACACTTCCGCTCAGTTTACCCTCTATCTCTGCCTATTTAGGAGTATAGCTGTCTGCCAGCAGCAGCTCGGGACTGTGTCCAAACATAATCATGATATTAGCTAGATCCTTATTTATGTGTCCCTACCCCTTCCATCTCTCCTGTTTTTCTCAGGCACACACGCACGCTCTTCTATCTCGTCCTTCTGCTCAGCCCTATTACATATGCATCCATCCTTCCCACTCCACGCGTTTCCAATCTTCTTCAGTTAGCTACAACAAACATTACATTTACATATTGATTTCGTAGTTTTAGTCAATGTAAATATGCTGTCATTACAGTAAATTTGAGCTTCTGTTAACATAAGCTCGTCCAGATCTGCACAGATTAAGGGTGTGATTGCATAATTAATATGTGTGCTACATATTAATTCCCTCATCCCTCTCTTTCGCTCAACTCTTTCTCTTCTTCTTGGTTTCTGAGCCCCGATTAAGTGCCCGTTTCGGCCTTTAAGCCTCCCATTGCTATTCACCCTCACAGACCAAGTGTTTGCTCAAAACGCTACTTAACCTCGCTGCTTATTGTAAATAAAACCTTCAAAATATGATTCACCCAGCTCCTCTTCTCTAGTGCTACATCTCTACACTACTTTAAATTGAAGATTGAAGTACAGATGTCACTCCAGAAACAAAATGTTAGAAAAGTGGTGACTTGTAAACACTTTAAAAAAAAAAAACAAAAAACAAAAGTTGTCACCAGTAATAATTATTTGAGGAGAAAAAAAGGAGCTGTGCAACATGCTCCTATTTCAATAGTGTATGAGTTTTTTATCGATGGATTGTTTGTAGTCAAAACATGAATGACTCATGTTAGTTTATAAGAAAATGTCTTTGAGTTCTCACGTTTTTATAGCTACGCTGTGGAAGTGTAAGTTTTTTTTTTTTTTTTTTTTTTTTTTTTTTTAA
Source organism: Zenarchopterus dispar (assembly GCA_028564865.1). NCBI lineage: Eukaryota > Metazoa > Chordata > Actinopteri > Beloniformes > Zenarchopteridae > Zenarchopterus > Zenarchopterus dispar. Next base: position 16,191,363 of record JAOWBL010000019.1, on the reverse strand, counting down.
TAAAAACAACAAAACCTTTCTGTATGCAAAATGTCCAGATTCAAATTCTGGATTTATTCATAAATATATAAAATGTGAGTACTGGCTCTCTTTGCAAGAACGTAGAGAGGAGGTAGTGACTCCTTCAGATCACAAAGTGGTGGTAAGTTTTTTCTTTTTTTTTTCTTTTCTTTCTTTTTTTTGTTACGGTATATGTTTTACAGTACAGTCTGTATTTAATGCATTGTGAAGGTTTGTAGTTATGAAGAAGCTGAAAGCTCTTCTTGGATTACTTTCTAACAGCGTATGGGTTTGTTCACGTTAAACAAATTAATGGACTCCATGCTGTTAGCATGCAGGTGGTCATAGCTGTGAGATCCTTCTGTGCTGAACACAGCTCTGGCCAGGCTTGTTAAGACACAACCAGTAAAGTGGGTGACCGGCCCCCTGAGGAGGCACCCGCCTCGCTGTGGGCCAGCGAGCTATCAGTAGTTGACAAGTTTCAGCTTGTCCTGTGTTTGACTCAGTCACTGTCACTGATAATGTTTGCTTTTCTTTGCATCTGTCTTTTCTTCTTCTGACAACATTAATCTGCACTCGTCTTCATCCCTATTTATTCTTTCAATTTTTCATTCCTCGATTTAGTGCTCTCCAAGAGTCGTTAAACCAGAACTTCCTGCTGGTTATCAGCCACCGTGAAGCTCAGAGGGACTACAGCCTCAACTTCCCCGGCTCCAGAACCATACAGGAGGTATAACACCAGCACAGCTCACACACACAATCCATAGAGGACATTGGAAAGTCACTTGTCACACACAAAACATGCAGCTCTGTCATCTGCAGCTTCTCAGCTACATAATATTATTGTACCAGATTTTAATTTCACCAGGACTAAGTTTTCCTTTTATTTGCTAAACATTGCTGGTCTGTCTCATCCATCGATTCATTATTCATCACAAATGATCACATTTCAGTGCACATAATTACTCTCACAGCTGCAGTCGTGTTCACCCCCCCCCCCCCCCCCCCCCCCCCCCCCCCCCCCCCCCCCCCCCCCTCCCCCCCCCCCCCCCCCCCCAACCCAACCCCCACTTCCCCGTATCCTGCGTCTTATTCCCTCTCCCTGTATTTCTGCAGACTGCTGAGGGAGAGGCAGTTTAAATAACTGAACATTATTTGATCTAGGCATGCAGGAGCAATAGAAAAGTCCATTCATTTTTTTTTTCATCTGAAACTAAACAGTAGATTTGGCAGCCTATGAAATATTTATAGCTACTCATCCTGAAGTCCAGCATGAAGGCAGTTCATCTTTATTTCCGCTGGTTATTATTCTGCCAGCTGAAAATGGAATAAAAGGTTAAGGAGCTTGAAAATATAAGTGCATGCTTTGCTGTCTATGTAGATGAAGAAGCTTGTGTCTGTGTCAGTGTTCTGAGAGTTTAAACCAGCTCGTGAAAACATGCACAACTGCCCTGGTCTAACCTCACACACAGAAGGAGACCTGAGCGGGCATCATATATTATTAAAAATGTGGCCTGCAGAGTCATTTTTGAAAACAATTTCAAAAGACACGCCAGTTAATCATATCTCACTGATGAATGAAGTTATCATCATTTTCAGTAAATAAGTCAGATTTGAAATATCTCTGTCCTAATTTGTTTTCACTCCTGTGTTGCCTTAAATAATAAGATTATTTTTTTCTCACTTTTGGCTGTTGTTTGTGTAATCCAGGATTTACAGCTATACAAGAGACTTACAGTACTCCTTAAACAAGAGTGAAATGTGTTTTTGTTCCTTGCTCTTTGCAGCCACGGGTCCTCAGTACACGTTAAGATTACACTAATAATAATCAGACCACTACTAGTGCTTGTAATGGTGCTAATTGAACAAATTAGTATAACCATCACCTGAACTGGTGGTAGCCTACCTCCCTGGATATCCATCGCACCTCTTTTGCTCTCTCCTTTTCCTCCTCCCTCCATCATATCCCTTTTTTTTTTTTTCAATTTTTTTCAAACTTTCTCACTCTGCTCTCAGGCAGATGTTTTTGATGAGCACCCACTGTGAACCTTAAGTGTTTCTGCAGGGATTACAAACACTGGGGAGGGGCCCCTGTGGTGTGGGAGGGGGGGAACTGTGGCCAAAGAAAAGAGGCAAAGGACTGTTAGCTCGGTGGGGGTGCTGTAAGAGGCCATGAGGGATAGAGAAGCAGACAATGTGGGTTTAAACAGGCCTCCATGTCGTGGTCTTTTCCTTACACATGCTTTTCATTTGGCATTTCAAGGCCCCCTGCAGTGAAAATGTGTCCTAGAACTTTAACCTGCGTATATCCAATGTATACACCATGTAGGGAGAGTCTAAAAAAAGTTAAGTTACCAGCTACAGGTGTAAGAGTAATGATATCATTACTGGGAGTTAAACAGTACTCACAAATTATCTGAGTGAGTTACTTGTGGCTGACGTGCTCATTGGAAAGATGAATGGTAGAGTGAAAATTCTGACAGAAAAACTGCATGAAGAGATTTTAGGGAAAACTATTTCTTTCTAACGTTGTAAAAAGAGAGTGCAACAAAGAAGTAACACCATATTCAGCCTCTCTGAATCCTTTCCTGTTCATTCTGTGGACACTCACACTTATGGACTACATTAGACAGCATCTTTCTTTCACCATTCCTACTTTTGTCTTAGCCAAAGACTAGCCGATGGACCCTGCTTGTGCATATCAATAGGAAAAAAGTCTTGTCTTATTGTTCGTCTCTGCCGTAGACGCTGGCTTTGGCTTGTGGCTCTAAGGGAGCTGCCCTTACCCCTCCCTTTCTATTTCTTCATTTGCCATCTCTCTCTTCCAGTGTCCCTTTTTCTACCTTCTTTCTTTCCCATCTCTAAAACTCAAGGCTGTTTAGACTTTGATTGGCATTACCAGACAAGAGTGCGGGGGTAAGTTGCTGGCTAGCGTCTGAACTAAGCTGGAGAGCAAATGTTTGCCAGGGAAGTAGAGGGTAGAATAGGGATGGCTGCTGGGTTCTGAGTTGTCCGTGACCAGACCAGTTGTCCTGGGGATTTTTCTCGTCTACTGCCCCCCCAAGGCTGGGCCTGGGGCCCTTCCTTGCATCGCAGCTGGGAGACATATATGAAGCAAATGCAGACGGGGGGCTACTGAGCTGAGAAAACGAAGGGTGGATGGTAAAACGAATGAAAGAAAGGCATCTGGTGTTGAGAAGAGATGAAGAAAGCAAGCAAGCGAGCGAGAGCTTGTGACTGTTTCACGGAAACCTGTCTTTCTCTTTGATTTGATTCCAGTCGGGGATTAAAGACAATTGGCATTTATAATGATTAGATCATTAATTTCCAAGTGAGGCATCAAACCCAGCAGCTCCACACTGCAGCTAGTCTCCTTATTGTTGTCTTTATATCATACACTCTTGTCTAACAATAAAATGAACAGTTGTGCCCAAATCATCTCCACTGAGTTATTAAGCTTTGATATGAATTCTTTTCTGCTCTCTTAAAAACATTTCATTGATATTAGGCTTCTGTAGGCACAGGTTTCATGAGGTAGTGTGGTGTTTGGACCTTTATCTGTGTGTCATATAATGACGTTCAAATAATGCTCTTTTGATTTAATTTTTTTTTGTTTGTAGTTGTAAGTAAGAACTTCTTACTTTAGCTGACCGCTGAAATAACTTAATAGTATGATAGATATTCAACCATTCACACACAAAACCACATCAATCGCTAGAGGTATACAAAGATTTATTTTCTATTTAGTCTAGGCGTTGCTTTTTCTGTCTTGTATTATATGCTCACACACTGATGAATTCATCAAGGACACCTTGGGGTTTGGTGTCGTGCCCACTGACACTTTGACATATGAACTTTGAGGCCTGGAATTGAATAAAACAAGAAAAATGGCATTCACAGTTAACTATGAAATATTATTGTTTAATTTGTTACAAACTCTCTAAGTGAAAAGGCTACTGTGGAAGACAGGGGGCAGCATTTGACAATATTGCTTCATTCTTGATGGCTGTACCAAAAAAAAATAAGAGAGAGAGAGAGAGAGAGAGAAAACAGTTACCTGGAGAAGTTGAGGCAAGCTGTCATATTCCAAATTTCTTTTTTTTTTTTTTTAAGTAAATATTTCACTGTCATATTGTCTCACTAGATTTTCATAATTGCACCATATTGCTCATGTGTCAGAGGGCTGAATGAACGCCTGGAGATTCTCTTGAGGGATATGTTCAGTTGGGGAGTTGAATGGTATTTTCCTCCGATGGCTGGTATAACATCGCCCATTGCTAGCTGTCTTTCACTATGTGTCTCCGTTCTCCTCTTTCTCCACCTCTCACCTTCACTTTCTCTGTGGTGGGCGTTAGTTTGTTGTTTCTCTGATGCTGCTTTAACCTCTGACTGCAGCCTCTTCATTACTAGTGTTTATGCCTCTCCTTTTCTCCCTTTTCCCCTCTATTCATCGGCCGGCCAACCGGTCAGTCAAATCCCTGTAGTCTGGCTGGTCAAACATAGATATTACACTCTGTAATAATACTGGCCACCCGCCTTGACCCCAGCCTTCTATCCTGGCCATAGCTTTTCCTCATAAGGATAGAAATGGAGCAGTATGATGTGGGATTACAATAAAGAGACAAAAGATGGATAGCGGCTTTCATATATCAACTTTCTTTTATTTTACTTCTCTGCTTCTTTGTACCGTGAAATGTTTTAACTTGTGAGACTTACCACAAGCATTATATAATTTCACTGTGAAATAACAACTAAAATATGAAGTCATGTTGATTGGAAAAATAATTATATTCAGATGTAATTATGCAAAGTTGAGTAATAAGGAGTACAAATACCCGATCAAAGTTTATCCCCAAAATGTTTAAAGTTCAGTGTTTTTCAGATACTTCCCTGCTTTGCTTGAGATTGGGTTTGACTGTGTGTTTGCAATATTCTTTAAGTTTCCACCTCCATGATCAGCAAGCCTAAATATGCCCAAGGATCCATCGCTCCTCAGAGCTTTTTACAAAGGCAGGATTTGTCCGGTATATGGATGGATCTTTGTCCCACAATAGATAGTTTTCTCAGCATTAGTGTCCAGCTCCGCGGGCCTGAATGGCAGTATTCTGCAGAACAAATGCATTAGAATCCAACATCGTTGGTGCTCAGACACCGACAAGGCTTTGATCAGCTTTGACTGGCGCACATCAGGCTGGCGTTAGGGCTTTAAAACAACAACCCACTGGAGGGTGTAATGCAGCGCTTGGTGAGACAGGCGCTGCTGGCTGCTAACTGTTTAAAACCAAGGAATGTTATTAAGTGATGCAGATACAGCGTCCGAGCATGAATGGGAGAAGAGAAATACTGTTCATTTCAGAGTGTGGGGCTGTTGTTGCTGGGAATTAGTGGTGGTATCTGAGGAATGCTGATAATGCTGACTGTCTTTTTTTTTTTTTTTCACTCTTGTCCTTCATTTTCTGCCTCCTATGAGAATTGCTAAAATTAGCAATTTTGTACACACCTTTTTGAAGCAACGATAGGAATATTTTTCAGTCATAATTTGAAAAATGGATAACTTTTCGTGAGAGGTTTTTGCAAACTTAAAAAGTCTAAATGAACATTAAATTTTGGAAATTTTATGGAGTTCTCACATTTGTAAAGAGAATCAAAAATAACACATCATTTTATTTTTTGGGAACTTCAATATTGTTTACAGAAATCTACTAGCCGTCTATGGACTAAGCCTGATCTTTTTTTTTTTGTATTTACTTACAGGTCCATGAGCTGACAGTAAAGAAATACACATCTTAATGTCAAGGCCTATATATTTTATTTTATTGACTTGCCTTTTGAGTTACAGATGTTGTGCAGGCCCAAGTTTACACTGTAAGTCCACATTAATGACTTTCCTCTTTTTGCAGGTAAAGAGGAATGTTTCAGACTTGACTAACATCCCAGTCCGGCATCAACAATGGGAAGGATGGCCTGCATCTGCGTCTGATGATTCAGTAAGAGGAACAAACACACACATACACAAAAAATAAGCACTTAAAAAAGAAAAAAACAAAACAAAACCTTGTTATTCCAAATTCTAATAACAAATATTTCCTTATGTCCTGCAAATATTGTTTGGATCCAACACTCTACTTTTAAATACAATTAAAAAAACTCAGCTCACATTAAAGTACATCATTATCAAATTATTTTAAATGATTTACATTATTTTTGATGAGGTCAAGTTATTGACGAATGTTTGACACACTGTCATCCATGCCAGTTCCATCAGTTGGAAGCATGAGAGTAAGATGTTAAAGCTAAACAAGATGTCAAAGACTATTTCCATCGCATGTCTCTATCTGTGGACATTAAAGATCACATCATTGAGTGCCACTGACCTCTCTGTCCCAGGGCTGCTCTTCCCAGCCATTCACCCTCCACACAGTCAAGCTGATCAGAGACCGCCCTCATACAGAACCTTGAGGAACCTCTGACCCCTTTTGTTTCACTCCTTCTTTGACAGCATATGTGTTCCCATGCTAATTGTTTAGGATGGGTTATCATGCCACATTGAGAGGCTGCTGGGCACACATTCTTGTGCTAACTCCTTGCTAACGTTTCCCTTTTAGATCTATGCGATTTGTGTTTAGTTTAGAGTATTGATGTTGACTTTACCTCCTCTTTTTTTTTTTTTTTCAAAATCCATACATTGTCACATGTGTCTCATGCCAGAACTGGCTGTCATAGGACTGCAAAGCTGTGAATAAAATAAATGAATTGTTTTATTTCTGTAGTGTTATAGTTAAAACAGTCTACTTTGTTTGTTACCCATTATTTTTAAAAAATCAGACTGAGTGAACAATGAATGCATCTGATTTGAGGGAAAGCTTTTAAGGTTAATATTGAAAGTCAACAAGTAGGACCAATAAATGTCCATAAATGGGCAGAGAATTGAAAGATATTCTGTATACCCTTTTACTCTGGAGAAAAAAAAAAAAGTTTAGATTTTTTTTTTTTTTTTTTTGGTTTGTGACCATGCAGAACAGCCAATTTTAAAGCCAGGCAAATCATACTGCTATCATACAGATTTACCATTGTTTGTTGATCACATAATTGGAAGTGTACAGAGGTAATGCAAACAGCCTAGGATTGCTACACAACACAAATCATGCTGCAGATCTCATCACACTGTGAAAAACTCAGGCAAGAACTAGCCTCAGTTTTGAGTAACCACATTTCTGTTCTACAACACAAATGATTTATTTTCAGCCTTGCAACCTCACGATGCAGCTTGAGCTTTCTGGCAGATCAGGCAGTTCAGTATCGTGAGCGTGTCGCTCAGTAGAAGATTGAATCTGAAATCTGTGGGTTTTTTTGTTCATAAATACAATGACAAAGAAGGATCTAAACTTCATTTTCCCCCAATATTCAGATCAGTAATGATGTTGGAACAAAAGTGTGTTATCTGTTTATTATTCTCTTTATTTAACAAACTATTTACAAAAATCAGAAAATGTCAAATAATCAATATGTACATTCATTTGTTCTTATATAAACAGTTTTTTTTGGTTTTTTTACATTTTAAATTGATTATACTCAGTTAGATGTTTGTTTGCACAAATTTGTGGCCTAATCTCTTAAAACTAGCAACGCTTTCTTGTTGCTGCAGTCTGTCACCCACGAAGCTTTTTCTCTGCATTTTTGCTATGTTTTTTTTTATCAGTGGCATTCAGCTCAGAGCTGTTATTAATGATCATGAATGAATTTGAGTTTATTGCATTTTTACAGCCCCAGCCAGTTCCTGACTAATGCACATCTGCAGTGTCTGTTCTTTTTTCTCTATGAGGAGATATTAACTCATAGAGAAGAGAGTGACAGAAGTGTAATAATGGCTTCTGCACTAGCTATAGCTCTCTTATTGAAACGTCCAAAGGTATTAACAGAGAAAGCCTTGGGGTTGGCTGGACTGGCAGGCGGGTAGGGAGCCAGAGTTAGTGTCTAGCTCATTAGCCCAGGCTCATCTCTCGGGGTTTGAGCCAATAAAGATGGCAGCCACAGGCTCCCAGATTACTTTTAGCTCTGTACATTATCCAACTTCCAGTTGAATCAGTGATTACTCAACTCGGCTTACCCTTCAAGTGGGTTACCACTGTGCTTAACTATACATTTGCATTTGTGCGTGGTTATTGTGCATATTTACATTTATGTGTCTTTTTTTTTGTCTTCACAGTTTCTCACGCTGTGTACTGAATCTTGTTGGAAACATTTTTTAGTTATGTTTACTTGTTTTTTTTTTTTCAGTTATCTGCAAATATTTCAATTATTTGCAGATTAGTAGCAGTCAGGTGTACCAAGTTTATTACTGGACACAGAAATGCTGTTGGTCTTGGTCTGTGTAATACCAGAAACATTAAAAATGGTTAAAAAAAATAGTTGTGTTTTTTAATAACGAGGACAGTCAGAACCAAAAAGGTAGACCCCAGGAAGTATATACCAGCGTCACTGTGTCGGTATTAGTTTGTAGATGCACAGAGTATAATTTTTGTTTCATAATTCCTCAAATTGATGAACAAGCTCGTTGTACCAATTTCTTTTACTAGTTAATCTTGTGAATTTGGTATATATACAAATCCCATCCTTTTTTTTTTTTTTTTTTTGTGCTCTCTAAATAATCCAAATATGATCATTTTTCCAGTCCTAATGTTGCGTTTCCTTAAAATACATTTGATACAGCACAGCAGTCCATCTCTCTTTGACAAGCAAGATTTTATGTGCCATTCCAACATTCTGTCTTTTGTGTACTAGAAGACAGTTTGTGATTTATTCAGGAGTTGCCAAATAGAGGATGATGAGAGGAAGCCCATTGTCCTCGTGTGAACATTTGTTTTAGCATTTGTTTTCATTTTCTTTGGGTTTACTGCATCACACCAGCCTTGATATTGCTTGAAAAAGTTGCCAAGCAGAGCAAAGTATGTTGGACTTTGCAATAGTTAAAACTTGGTGCAATTCATTTTATTCCAAGTAGATCAAAACAAATGCTCTGGCATTATTTGCAAATACAGTGAAGTAGCTCTGCCTTCAAATTCCTCTGGATTCATGTGGCTTTGGCAAAGCTGTTCTGCACAGTGCTGGTGATGATGGCAGAGATCTTTGTAACAGCTGATTTGAGAGGCCAGGGACAATAACATCCTTTGCTGTTGAAAATACACTGAACAAAGCTCTTGCTCTGCCTCCTCTGAAGTCGTCTCTCTCGCTGAAGCAATTCGGCTTGGAGAGTTTTCCAGACAGGCCTAATCTCATTGGAGCTGGTTTGATTAGCAGTTCTACCTCCACACCTGTTATAGTGATTGACAGCCAGTGGGACATCCTTATTGCATCCCCTCATCCTTATCACCCCTCCTCCACCGTTTACCCGTCCCTCTAGCGAGTAATTGCTGACATTTATGCAGTGTTTCATGGTGTTTGCTAATGTATTAATGCCGAGGAACCTCTAAGGTGTATTGCTTTGTAGGGCAGCGGCTCCCTCCCTTTCGCAGCTGGCATTAACGGAATCCTTTTCTACCTGATTGGGGACTATGGAACCAGGGGTTTATTGAGAAAGGCCTGATGGTTTCCTTAGCAACAGGATTCGGCAGTAAGCTCAGGCAGACCTCCCTCTCTTGTAAAACTGGCCTACTTCAGGTGACATTCAGAACTGAGGTTGCCTGTCTGACTTACTTTCTGTCTCTTCTAATTCATTTTTAGCTCTGATATTTCTTAAACCTTTTGTATCATTACTTGAAGAAGAAGATGCTTTTATTTTCTTTCCCTAAACCCCCAGAACTGCAAAATATCATGCTGATGAAATTATGTTTTTATAGCCCCTTTTACACCTCCCTGTATTCCAATAGTTATTTATCACTGCCTATTATATACTGTATTCAGAATTACTAAAGGTGTTGTATTTTCTTTTCTGTATTCAGCGAGGCACAAAGTAGCACAATGAAACCTTGATTTATAACAAATAGATCTTAGTCTGCCTGTCTTTTTGTATGAATGTGAAAAAATATTTCTCTATTATATTGTTTCCTCCTCTCTCACCACTTTCACTCTTTTCTTTAACTGTTCTTCTTTCTCCATAAATGACAAAGTGGAGTATAGGTTTTTATGGTTGTGGTAGCCTTCAGTGCAGCTGTCTGTGGTAATTATCTCACACTCACAGCCAGACACCTTATCCAAACACAGCTTACACCAGAAAAGGAAAAAAATGAAACACAGAGAGAATGGAGAGAGAAAAGGAAGAGTAAAGAAGGAGAAAAAAGGATTGAAGGGGAGATGGACAGCAGGGTGAGGGTAAGAGAGAGAGAAAATTCTTTCCCTGTATCAGCCCCTGAATGCTTAGAGCCTCAATGCAAGTGTTAATTAAAAGAATCCAAAAAATAGAGGAGCCAGTTCCTTTTGTGTGGAGATGTGGGAGAGGGTCATTTTGGGGGGGTGGGAGGTTAACCTCATCCCCCCGGACCTCGTGCCCTGCGGTGCTTCAACCTTGTTTCCACGTTTTACCACTGAACCACCAAGCTGCACTTGTGTAACTCAAGATTGGTAGAAGCCATCGGGTCAAAGCAAGTAAGGGGAGTTAGAGACACTCAACTCATTTATTCCCTTTTTTTCCCCCTCCTCCCTTCCTTGCATCAATGTCAGCCCAAACCCTTCAGGGCATCTATGAAAGGGGAAGTGACCAACTTTATTTATACACTTATTAGGTCCTCAGACAAGAGCCTCTCATTGTGAGTAGTGGGGGTAAATGATGTATTGTGATCCTCTCAGCAACTGCTGTTAAAATTCTCATGTTTGATTGCCACTTAATTAGAAGAAATAGACCAGGGGTACTCTATCAGATTTTTAAGGCTCAGACTCTTCATGTCTTCCTTTAGGACCAGCACCTACAACTATCAGTTGTCACTCTCATGTACATACAGTATATGATGTATTTATTATTATATTAAACCCATGAAAACCTAGAAAAGGAGATGAGTATGCATCTACTCATGTCTAGAGGGCGCTGTCTGTCCTAATAGGTTAAATGAGCAGCTTTAGTCTGTATTTTTCTCATTCCTTGATAAAGTTCTGTTTTTATGTAAATGACACATTCATTCAATAACAGTTCTGCAGTACTAAATTAGTTAGAGTTAAGTTGCATGGAAAAAAAAAAACACAAAGCAATTCAGTTAAGTGTTCTTCGTAGGTGTTCCTGGGGTACTCGCCCTTCTTTGCTGTGACACTTGCGTGCTTTTCATTGTCAAAGGAACACTTACTACTAATTGGTGACATAAAAGAAACACAATCTGTTTCATGTGTAATCTGGATATACCGTTGTCTGGCGGTGGCCCTAGACGTTCAGGCTTTTCAGTGAGTAGGATATGAGGTACATTTGTGAAGAATGCTGTGTCTGCTCTTCGTGTGTGTCTTCAGCTGTGATGTCATTCTTGGTTTGTGTAGATTTGATATTGCATTCCAGTCTAGGCAGTGCGCTTAAAAAAACACAGTGGATGAATACTCATCAAGATATTATTCTTTCTCAAATGTCATGGGAGACACTGGGTTTCTCGTATATCCTCTTCTTTGTTGCTGGCTGGTGGGACTTTAAAACACAGTGGTCAATATTAGAACCGGTTTTAGTATGTCCCTAGTCGCTTATCTCAAGCCTTCAATAAGCAGTTGTTTGCTTCCCACAGGTCATTGTGACAAAGTTAATTTTCTCAGTTTAGTCGAAAGATCAATATGTAAACAACTCAAATACGGGTAATTTGAAATCTATACTTGTACAGGCTCATGAAGAAGTGCAAAGTCTTTCAAGTCTAAGGTTTCACATATCTAAAAACTTTAGATTGTCAGCTATATTTAATTTTTTCCACTTTGATTATTCTTTATCACAGTAGAATTATGGACTCCAAATTCTCTGAAAATAGCTTTGTAACTCCTTTGATTCTTGGGAACCAACAATTGCTTTTCTAAGATCATTGCTAGTATTGTTCTTCCTTAGCTTTAACATTGTTTTAATACAAACATGAAGGCTCCAGACCTGCAAATTAGAAAATCGTAGTTTTTATAGCACTGGCACAACTTACTAATGATAGATTAATCAAGCACGTTTAATCAGCAGCATCTGGCTGCAATTTCCTCTCAATATGTGTTAAGTCTATTCTAATGGGATTTCATTTCAAAATGTAACTGATGCATGTCCATAGCATCAATTTAGATTTGTGCCTGTAAAAGTTTCTCTCTATACTACACTGTAAGCGTTGCTGTTTACAATGCCATTAAGGCTTGCCTGTTATTTATTTATTTATTTATTTATTTAGTAATGGTCATATGAAACAGACTGCAAATCAGGACGGATGCGTAGACAAGAGCAAATTTAAGATAAGACCAAGTGCAACCCTATCATAGTTTATAAATGCTTTGTTTTACCTATCAGCACTGTACTCCAACATCTACAGGCTGAAATGTTGTCTGCAGCAGATCAAAGGTTTTCAGTTTTCAGAGAAAACCATCAACCTCTCCAGAGTTGTGTGGAGGCTGAAGTAAACATTTGAAATTTAAACCTGACTAATGTGGACAATCATAGTTCTTGACACATTGCTTCTACCTTTTACCTTGGTTTTTGACAAAGAACTTATCCATTAAAATACATCATGTTTTCTTTTTGTTTATCTGAAGTTGTTTTCGACATTTTAAGGACTATTAAGTAGTAGATTTTTTTTTAAAAATTAAGTCCTCATTCACCCTTATTTGTGTATTCATTCATTCATTCATTCATTCATTCATTCATTCATTCATTCATTCATTCTTTCGAGTACTTTATTTTACACGTGACTGTTTGAATGGACATTTTTAAGGGGCAGCAAAACCCATTGATTGACAGGTTTATGGAGACAGTAACCAGTACTGACTAATGTAGTGACTCTAATACAACAGTGATGCAAAAATTCCAATGTTTCACTTTTAATACTCAGTAAATCTGTCCTGTACACTGATTGGTACTTTGTAAGAAAGGCACAGCTATACAAGCAGTATGATAAAATCTCAGACAGTTGACAAAGTCATATAGTTTTAGCTTGTATGATTTTAACCTTCCCATCCCTATAGTTGCACCTGCAAGTCATGCCTAGAGCTAGGCCACAACTGTGCAAATATTTTTGAACAAATATTTCGATTTTTTTTATCTTGTAACTTACTTTCTAATGCTCCAAGACATATTAAAAAAAAAAAAAAAACAGTGTGGTGCTTTGTCAGGTATTTGTTTTTAAAAGTACCTGGCAGACAGCAGAACATTTGGCTCCATGTTGCTGACAAGGTCTGGTGGTTGCACTGTTTTCTCCTGCTGTAGAAGGTGAGGCCACCACGGGGAATCAGCCTATTTTAGAGAGAAGCTCCCTTCAGTCTGTGTAGCCCTTTTCAGATTCAATAGGCGTTGCATGTAATCGTCTCTTGATTCAAACATGTCCAGCTGCTCTTTGTGTGTCTTAGCACCTGACAATAGAGTAGATCACAGGACCTCTGCAGGGAACAAGCAGCTTCTCTTCCTCTTATCACACTCAGCTTGCCTGCCCTGCCTCTTCTGTGTTGTTTAGAAGTGCACTCTCCCAGAAAAGAGCTTGCTGATGGGCACTTGACAATTAGTTGGCTAGTGAATATATTGTAGCATTATTGTGGAGTATTGCTTCATTCAGGCATGAATAAATGATTACCAGTCCCACTTTTTAGCAGTCTTGGTGGGATCAGACAATTTTGCCTTCATTGTGAGAAAATATTTACATTTAGATATTTTTTTAATAGTTTGATGTTACAAGAAGGTTCCTTTAGTTTCAGTTTGATCTGATCTGCCTTGCCTATATTGTTGATGTCCCTTGAGATCTGAATCAGGAGACTCTATCTGTAATGAGTCCCTGCTGAACGCAGACATTTTCAGTCCTGGCTTTGGATTTGGGAGCTCATTAGTCAGGTGCTCTTTTACAATATAACCCCCCACCCCCCACATTACAGCTACTGCAGGTAACCATAATGGCAGGTGTACAAGAAATTCACAACCGTCTCCCTCATTAGGGAGATGAGTAAACATTTGTTTTAAAATCATAGTAAATTATACAGGCTATTCTTTTGCAGCCAATTGAAAAACAGCTTTAGATGGATATTAGAAAAGATACTATGATCTAAATACCAACTCAAGTGAGTTTTGAGGTTTTTATTCTGGTCAGACTTAGCATTTGCTTACTTCTTAATTTAACTTAATTGTAACTTTGGATATTTAGCATGAACCATTAATCAGATATGATAAATAACCATCTTTGCTTGCTACTTCTACTTAATGTTTCTCTTTTTTTTCGTGTTTCCTGTTATAGATGACCCTAGCTCTCTCTGGGATCAGCTATCCCTGCCACCACCTTAGTGTTTGTCGAAGATCGTCACCAGCCAACACCCAAGAACCCACAGAAGAGGTATACGCTTGTATATGTACAAATACAATCCCCACATCTGTGGATTCACTGTGGGTATTTCTGTATACTAACTTATGTGTAATGAACGTTTCCAGTGTGCAGATGTCCATATGATCAGTGACAGTGAGGGAGATGATTTTGAAGATGCGTCAGAATTCGGTGTGGATGATTCGGAGATGTTTGGAATGAACTCGTCAAGTTGTCGGAAATCACCCATGAGTATGTAAAACAAAGTAATCTAAAAATATCAATCCAGGCTGTATTAAATCTCGGGTGTTAGTTACATTCCACAATTACACAGTCAAAATTTGACCATGTATTTCTTTTTGTCCCTCTTGCAGTGCCAGAGAATAGTGAGAATGAAGCGGATGCCTTACTTCACTTTACTGCTGAATTTTCTTCAAGGTGGGTAAAATGTGTTGGAAGCTGATTTAAATGAGTCTTCAAATAATGTTTGTTTGAAGTATAATAATGTGTTCTAATCTAAGTGTTTGCCTGTTGCATATGTGTGTCATGAAGGTATGGAGAGACCCACCCGATGTTCTTTATTGGGTCTTTGGAGGCAGCATCTCAAGAGGCCTTCTATGGCAAAGCCAGAGATGTAAGTAGACTGTTGAAGCTTCACATCAATATGTTTAATTGGCTCAGTTTTAGGAATGGGTAACAGTCATGTATTTATTTGTACTCTGATATTCTACATTCTTGACTTTTAGCATCAACTATGTAAAGACAAGAGACACTGATTACAGCCTGTCCCTTAGCACTGAAGTCATTCCTGGTTTATATAGTCTAGTCAGCTCTTTATTGAGGGGTTTTCTTAGCTTAAAATAGCATGGAATTAGACTGCAAACTGCACAGGATATTATTCATTCTCTATCTGTCAAGGGAGGTGCTGCATTACTCATATCTTTTGTTTCATTACTGAGCTGGTGGGAATTTAAAGCACAATAGTCATTATTATAACCAGTGTCTGTATGTGGCTCCCTCTTGTTTTGTCTTTTCCAGGCTACAGTAAAGATGGACTCAATCATGGTAGTTTGTACTTAAAACAATAAAATAAAAAAGGTCAAAGAATTTTCAGCTTTAAAAAAAAAAAAGAAAAGAAAAACATCTACTTTATGACAACGTATGTGGCCTTCAAGAATTACCTCTTATGAACATATAATGTATAAATGCAGATATCCATAAATAGTGTGATGCTGTCATTTAAATCAACATAGGATTAAAAGTGACAAATAAAGCTTGTCAAACTGTTTTAAATTTGAAACAAGGAAGTTTGCACTACACACAGGATTCCAGCTGTTTAACATTCTGAGGTCTCCTTTGCTAAATTCATAATACATAAAATGATTTTAATGGGTGAAGAGTCTGCACAGCATTCAAAGTTCTTGAGCTTGCTGAAATAAGCAGGATCTTCTCTGAAAAAGACTATATAAAAGAAAACAAAAGTAGCTTTAAAGCCTATGAGTGTGTGAGAGCCTTGTGCTAGCAACAATATGGATATTTCCAACTTCATGTTAGCTCTGGAAGATGTGGTGTTCATGATATCCTAAAGGAATTTCAAAAATGGATCCATCAGACCAAAGGACTTTTTTTTTTTTTTTTTTAAATGAAGCTCAAATCCTTAAAAGGTGTATATTTCTCAAGCATCTTTTTTTCCCCCCAAACAATTTTAAACTTGCACTTCAGCTGGATAGAAATGTGACAGGATTTCTTCAAGTGTGTCCATGGTGTGCCAGGTTGAAGTCATTTATTTATTTGGAATTGTGGTCAGATAAAATCACCCAAAAATTAGAAGACACTGTACTTTTTTTTTCTTCTTTCAAATATTAAAAATAAAATGCTCAAAATGTTTAGTACCTAGGTGCTTGTGCTTTTTTTTTTTTTAAACAAAATCTGTTGAAGTAAGTCAAATATTCTAGCATGTAAAAAAACCCATTAAAACTAAAGTACAAATTTTGAGTTGAAAGATTTTTGCACAAATGTTCATTTTTCTTACACCTCATTGATCTGCTTAGTAAAAGACTTGATACAAGTGCATTTGAAAGAAGTAAAAGTCATAAAGCTCTAAATTGATCGGTGCATTAAAAAATGCCAGTAATGGCTCTTTTTAAGATGTAAGAGATTTTTCAAATAATTTTATAATACTGAAAATATTGTGTAGTATAGTCATCTCAGATAATTTGTAAATGAACAGTTTTATAAATGAAATAAAATACATATAAAAAATTTGTGAATAAATTCTTGTGCAAGGCCAATTTAGAAATTCAGTTTCATAACTTTTCTAGTCTATTGATGCACCTCACCCAATCTTTTTGTGCTGCTGGCATCAAATTTAAAGTGCTTATATTATTTTAGAAAAAGGTTCTCTTCATTGTTCTTAATGAAGAGATAATGACTAATAAATTCATTTTTTAAATAACATGATCATTTTTTTGTTGTTGATGTGGATGTCTTCTAAATACTAAATCTGCATTCTAAAAAAGAGGTATGTAATTTAGAAATTTCATCGTGACTTAGAAAACAGAACAAAGCAGAGGTCTAATAATGTAATGTCTAATAATATACTATCTAATGCACTACATAATGCACTAAATTCACAGAAACTTGAGAAATTGAATGTAAAGCAAACTGTACCAGACACTAAAGACATTTGATGGATTCTCTACGTTCTTCCTTTTTTCTCATTGTGTTCTACATCAGCAAGACTGTTTGGTCATATTGATATAATTACATTAATCTTTCATTCAGTTTTCACCCTCACAGCTGAGGCTTCAGTTTTAGCTGTCCACTTTCCCCTCTTGTTTTCCAACTATTTTCCTTTTAAGGATGCTTGTATCAACTGACAGCTTGTGTGGATTACAGCCTTATTAAACTGTCAGGACACAGCAAGATGTTGGGGGGCAGGGTAAGGGGGGTGGAGAGCTGGGGGTGGGGGGGTATCAGATCATTGAGCACACAAAGACACACACAAGGAGGGAGGGTGATATAGATGACATCAAGGGCACATTATCCAATGGTCTGATATGTGAGCAAAGAGCAGTGGTTAAAGTTGAAAAAATGAGTCAGAAGATGGCGAGGAGTGTGATCATTTGAGTTTGCCGTTCAAGGGTAATGTATGGGTGGAAAGAGTGTGAAATAAACAGTTTAAAAAAAAAGAAAGTTGGCGTCTAGCCTGCATCCCAGCTGATCTCCTCAGATCTCCTCTTCTAAGCCAGCACAATATGGCTGATGTTCACTCATTCTGTACTGTACCCCGGTGCTCTACACAGCACGAGGGCAAAGAAGTATTTATTTTCACAGTATTTAGTTTTATTCTGGGTGAGTTCGATTTAGTCCGCCAGCTGTGCTGTGGTTAAAATGGCTTCAGAGGAGCTCGTTATGTGCAGAGACGTCCTCAGGAAAACAGAAGCTATTCTGTGTTTCTCATGTTTTGTCCCAAGTAGCCTGAGTGACAGGCCAAAACTGCTTTTGATGGTTTTGTTACAATGTAGCGTATTTGTACAAATTATGCCATCTCTTCTTCCATCTATCCAGCAACTCATTCTTTACCTTTCACTCCCATTTCAAAAGACATCTTCTTTTTCTCTCTCTCTCTTCATCGTAGAAAAACCCTCCTTCATTAAGGAGCTATAAGAATAGGACAGATTTGGCTGAAGAGGGACAACTCTGGATTTATAAACAGAGGAATCAGTCTCACTCTCACATAGCCTGGGAGAGGCTAATCACTAAGCAAAACACTAAATCTGATGAAGTGTTTCTGAAGGTGTGTGTTGGGGCACTGTTGAGATAGACTCAATCCATCCTTAATGAAAATGCTTTGGGCTGCAGAGCTGAGCTGTGCTGAGCTGAACTCTCTAGGGGATCAACGGTTAGTCAGAGCGTATGGAGAGATAGGCCACCCATCACTAACCACGATCCTCACTAAATCCCCATCAACGCAGTGGTTAATCACTCTAACCCCACTCTCCTTCACTCTCCACTCCTCTCTCCTGTCTGCCACACACAAAGACACATCAAAATTCATAGCCTTGCTGGAGTGGGGAGTTCAGGGATTTATCACTGCCAAGTATCAACTTTAAATCCCAGCAATAGCTTTGTAGAGTCAAGAGGAAAGACCAGGAGTGATTCAGAAAGGCGTCTGACATTTAGATGCTGATGTATCTGTCAGATCTAGGACTGTAAATCATAAACTAGTCATGAAGAAGTTACTGACTGCACACGAAAGGATGCTGTCATTTGAAAAAGTACAGATTATTATGTTAATGTAACATAAAATTGATTTTGGAGGCAACAAAGGTAGAACTCCTTCAAGAATAACTCCATGTTTCCTTATTTACTAACCATTTATAGATCAGGGGCTTTTCAATTTTAATGTGGAGTTTGCTCTGTTTTGCATTGGGGTAGTAGTACTTTTCTTTGTCTTAAGTTGTAGGCATCACACATAATACACAGGAAGGGTTGGAAGTAACAACAATTATAAAAAATACATCTAGATTGAAAAACCGAGCAATTTAAAAATGAAGTGGAACTAAAAAATGAAGTGATTAATTGAAGTTGTACCACAGTGGTGTCAAGTAGCCTCCTTTTGATCAGACAGAGGTGGCACAGCGCTACATCAGCGTGTGATTACACACAGCGTGCTGGCGTCAGAGTGACAGGAGAGTCATTTCTAAGAGCGGCATGTTTCACAGCTCACCCTCACACACGGAAACCTGTTTCCCCTCCTCTACTACCTTTCAAGGTGGAACAGTGGCACATCCAAAATTCACCACCGTACCGTTTCTGTCTGTAGTTTGTCATTATTTGGGCTTGACAGCAAAGCAGACATCACCATGGCTGCAAACTCAATGTCCAGGCTTCACTGTGTGGGTGTGCTTTTCCAGACCCAAAGTAAAAAAAAAAAAAAAAAAAATGCATGTTGTGATATTGTAAAATGAGTGGTCATTGATGTAAACAATAAAATAATGAGTAGTGAATATTGCAAGTATTTTCATCACTTTCACTTTTTTTAATTATGTTTTTGTTACATTCACCCTTTAGGTCTATTTTGTGAAATGACAAATGTAACTTTGTGTCATAAATAAGGATTGTTGATTCTAAGACAGGAAAAAACACTTTTTAAAAAGTCTTTTTTTTTTTAAATTACTGCCATTCTATCAAATTACTATCAAATTATAATGTATCATAAATCTAATGTAAATGTATCAACTTAGATTATAATAAGTCCCTTTTTTTTTTTTTTTTTAATCTCTGCCCCATTTTCACTGCTTCATTTTTTAAATTCTCATGCATTTTCATCACCTCCCATTTAATTTTTGCTACTTCCACCTCTCACAACAAATGACCCATGGCACACCACCACCTTCTACAAAGCATGCTGGTCATCCTGTCATGGCTTAGGCAGGTGTGGCTACCAATGCAACTGGTCTAAGGGTTATTTTTAATTATTTTACATCTAATGGAGGAAACAAGAGGGATGCAGATGTTAGGGGGTAGTCTATGTGTTAACACATCAGAACGCTGTCACTTGTTTGATTGAGCTTGTTGTCACTTGTTGAAGATCTATCAAACTCAGAGAGAACCCAGAATAGGTTGAACTTGAGGGTATCTCTATGTAAGGCTTAATAGAGCTTAACCAGCGACACATGCAAAGAGCAAAAGATTTGATTATTGTTTATGGGTCAAAAGCTTCAGGAAGTTGTTGATGATGATGACAGTCATAATAATTACATGCACTGGCAGAGCCAGTCATAATAATTATCCATAATAATGAAGTAAATAAGTAATATTGGTGACTGATGCTAATAATAACTAGTTAGTTGTTTCATATAAAGCTTTTTGTCTGTCTCTTATTGTTTGGTCTGCCTCCCTTAACCCTTCTATATTCATGATATAACATCTCTTTTTGATTTGGCAGAAATGTCCTCTACAGAAGTAGCTCCAGTCATTAATTTAATAGCTTTCCATCTGGAAAAAGTTACCACTCGAGTCTCCTATAAATTGAAAACTGCCTGAAAATGTCACATATATATTATTTACCTATATTATTGCTTGCCTTTCACTTCTCCGCTCTACCGGCAGAGAATGACTGAAAGCATAACACTCACAGCAACTTGTGCCTCAACAGCTCAGAATGGAAATTTATATTGAATGAGGTGGCACTTAGAGGTGTTGGTGGAATTAGCTTTGATTGCACTGTGGGATTTTTACCAGTAAAATCAGTTCCTGTTTTATTAACACTGTAATTTTCATCAAAGGGGCTCTGCCAGTGCATGTTTTTTTTTTTTTTTTAAAGATGAAATTCGAGGGGTGGGGTGGGGCACACAGGACTGAATCAGGACCGATTCAGGGCTCAGTGTCGGGAAGCTTCTGTGGAAAAATATAATTGTATTCCCCATGGTTATTAGGAATAACTAACAATAATGAGCTATATTTTCATCCAAGTAAAACATACGTATTTTCAAAGTTATCAGTATTCAGAAAGGATTGCCTGTTTAACCATGATTAGGTTTATGATATGGAAGGTGTGCTTTGAAAACTACATCTGGCATGGAAAGAACTATACTATTGATTTGTTGTTTAGCTCATAATAGATTTCCCTAATTATTTTCAGACTAGTGTTACATCTCCCAAGCTTTCTCATCAGTGTTGAATTGTTCTTTCTACTTTAGCGGGATATTTTAGATACCTTGAGAATTTGCAACAAATCTGTTGCTAGTTTATATTGAGTAGTTGTTATCACTGATTTTAAGTGTTGACTCAGGAGGCCATCAGAGTAAGCTGCACCTTTTTCCAGTATTCGTTTATTATTAAGCACAGATCTTGGGATCTAAAAAGGTGATTTTCATTGAAAGAACCGCAATGATCCAAAAGGAGATTAGATGGATTTATGTACTGATATTTGAGTCCAAACACATCACTTTATTTAAACAGACAAACACTGTGTGCTTTATGATTCTCTCTCCTAGTTGTGCTTGGCTTTTCTGTGGTTTTGACTTTATCTGGAGGTGAGACCATTCAATATCTTGTTCACAACAGATACTCAACACAGGACAAATAAATCATTTCAGAGGTAAAAGTGGGTCTTTGTTTTTAATAGAATAATGTGAGCATTGTAATTTTTTGTTTATATATAAATTTTCATGATTTGAAATGGCAGAAACACACAAACTCTGTATGTTTTGGTTCTACACACAGGCTCAGGTGCAATCACTGCTCCGCTGTGTGAAATCTTGCGTTTCTTGCTTAGACAAAGCAAGCTTAGATTTAGGTGAACAGGTGTGAGGAAAGGCTATGGGGTCACTATCTAGCTCAGGTTAGACCTAGTAATTTAGCTGAACAGAGGGATTTGCTCCTCCCTGCTAAGACGGGCAGTACAAAAGATCTCACTTGAAAGCGGAGAGAGAACAGAGGGGTATGGACAGTTTAACTAAGATGAAGGAGTTCAGTTGGCCAAAATGCCTACTTTGATTGGTCTTTACACTTGCTCTAATTGAGCATGCATGTGTGAGTATAAATCCTTCACTTGTGGGTTCAGAGTTAAGTTTGTGCATGTGTGTTGCGACGACAATGTTCAAGTGTGTATCAGGGTTTTTTTTTGTTTTGTTTTGTTTTTTTTGTCTTGTTTTGTCTTGTTTTTTTGCTGTTGTAAAACTCCTTCTATCCTCACACTCATTCCTCCCTCAAGACTGAATTTGCTTGTCTTCTCAGCATGAGTGTTTAATCTTTTCAGGCTGTTGAATCGGCCCAGTGAATGAGTCCCCCGCTCCTTCTCTCCAGGAGCCCTGGAGATTATTCTAAAGCACTAATCGTTGAGCAAACACAGCAGTGCTCTCCCATTCCTATTCTACACAGGCCACAGTATAGAACAACTTCTTTCAATTCCCCTCAGATTTTACGCCCTGTGTGGATTTTTTGCTTTTTGGCGCACGTAGCCTAGATCACTGTTCCTGAGAAACGGACTCCTTAACACCCTCGTCACAGTCGTGGTCAAAACGGACCAAGCAGAGACTGAGAATTTTCATTGTTTGTTCTTTTATGGCAAGAGAAGTGACATGTAATTTAAAGAGCATTATTTCCTACATTGTCCCCTGAAACCTTTTATGCTTGTGGGTGTGTTTGCTTTTTAATTAGACTGTCTGTAAGAGAAATCTAGCAGGCTTATATGATGGTGTCAATATCCTTGGATTTGGAGCTTCGTCAATATTGTCTGGCCTTGCAGCTACTAACCTGAGCACGCTGCTGGCATTTGGTATAAAATAAATAGTGATTTGTCTGTTTTGTTTTCACCATATCTCCTTCGCCTGTAAAATAATGTTATTTACACCACTCTCCATTTGATTTTGTTTGGTATTTGTTTTTTTTTTTTTCTTTGTAAGTTGTGGCCTTTGGTGAAGACATCATGCGAACTCTTCCTCCAGATATCTGTCACGTTATTTTATGTTCATGGAAAGTGTCTTTACAACAATGAAACATCCATATATGGCTAAAATATTTCACACATCAGGACATTTTAGGATTTCATTTTGTCATTTCAGTGGGACATCCATTAGTTTTGTGTTTAGATAATTTGCAAACTTTTCTGTAAACTAAACCAAAACTTTGCATTCCACTACACTTTTTGCTGTTTTGTTTCATGTTAAAATGACTCATCTGTCATTATCTTAAATAGGAAAAACAATTAGCTCCAGTAGCCTGATGAGCTTGTTTTGCACTGCTTCTAACAGTCAAGTTTTGATTTAATCCTCAGAGAAAGCTGCTGGCTATCTACCTCCACAACGATGACAGTGTCCTCAGCAATGTCTTCTGCTCCCAAATGATGTGTGCTGACTCCATTGTCTCATACCTGAGCCAGAACTTCATCACATGGGCCTGGGACGTCACTAAAGAAGCTAACAAAGCCAGGTACGGGAGAAGTAGGCTGATTTTAGGTTCCTCAGAGCTACAGTGTTTCACCTCTTACAATGATTTATGACACAGCTCAGATCAAAGTATTCGCCTTTTACATGGTTCATTTACACAGTTTTATTTAATCTAATCAATGATGCCGTTTCTCATCTCAAACATGCTGGGTGGTTAAAATAATCATAATCCCAATCTTCCGAAATTCTGATTAAATAAAAATGTGTTAACTTTTTGGTTAGGCTGGAATAATTTTGATATTGTTTAGTTAAACAGAGCCTTCAAATACTGGCTTTGCCACAGTGTTTAATCATTGTCAAGATAGCACCAACAAGTTTGGATGAAACTGTGCTCTGCATTTCAGTTGCAGTTTGTGTTGTGCTGGTAATGGTTTTGCCTTGCCGTACAGACACTCCCTGTCATTGTAGGAGCTTGTCTATTAAAACTGTAATCACTGCAGATTATGAACTTTGAGTGCTTTCACAGGTTTTAAAGTGCTTATTAGGTTGAATGCTTACTTTGTAATAACAATTGTGAGTGTATTCTGTACATTAGTAGCCATATCAGACAGTATAACAGCACATAACAAACTAAATCTGGTGGTGCTCCTTGATGTTCATGATGAAATTGGTGAGAATGATGGCCAAACCTCCATCGTCTAGCTTAAAACACCACAATCTATTCAGTGCATTTGGTTAACTTTAAAATTCAGTGGTGCAGCAATTTAACCTCTAAGACCAACTTTACATTCAATGCTAGTGTTTAGTTCATGTGTGACTTACAGTCCAGAAGAAACGACTACATTAGTACTCATAGCTATGTAATAAAGAGGATATTAGATGTATCTCACAGTGAGAAGAACTTGATTGGGTCCTACAGGGCTTGGGAGAACTGAAAACAATGTGGAGTCCTAGTATCTCATTGTCTTTGATTGTTCTATCAGGAAAGTTGATGTGATTTTCATCTTTTCAGCTCTGCATCTGGCTCCTCTGTCTTGCTTTTTTTTTCTCCCTCCCCATTTCATAGTTTTACATATAGATGGAAAATCTTGGAGTTAAAATAGTTAGTTATTGGAGTTAGATATTTGAGCCTCCCAGTGCAGTGTTTACAGGAAGCGTTTGGAAAATAATTTAAAAGTGCTAGTGTGTACGGAACCTTATTTAACACATGAACAGCGTTTTAAAATCCATTTGACATGTCCTTAATTGCTGGCATTCAGCTCACACTCCACTGCTCACACCCTGTATCTCTGTCTTCTCATTCTCTCTTCAGCTTCATTCTCTTTTTGAAGCTTGGAGGTTGCACGCTAACAAAAGGCGTTGTGTTTGCATGGTGGAACCCCTGATTGGGCAATCTTGACTAAGCTGTCTGAATAGAGGGTCAGTGGGAGATGAAGGACTCCCTTGGAGTCCAAACATCTCTATCTCTCCATTTATCTTGAAAGTCCAAGCATGCCTCCCGTGCTTCATGTTGATGATTTACCAATCTGTGCAATAACTTCTAATTTCTTTGGTCCACCAACTATATTTCATATTACTCATCAGATACCGAATTTGAAAATAGGTTTGTTTGAGTGAATTAGACAATCAGATCTGCTTTAGGAGATTGTATATGTGGAAAAGCTTATTTCTCATCTAATTCATATATA
>JAOWBL010000019.1:16130304-16166258 GCA_028564865.1 Zenarchopterus dispar | reverse complement strand
GTCTTCACCTGTCTCCACCTATCTCTACCTGTCTTATGCATCTAGTCTTCCTCATGTTCTCTATTTTCTTTCTATATATTTCTTCTGTTTATTTCTTTACCTCAGTTTTCCCTTTCTCCCCTGAACATCCAGAGTTAAGCCTGCCCTCTAGTAGCAGTCATTTAAGCCAGATTCGCACCCTGACCTCACCCCTCTATTATTTCTTTTAAGAAAATTCCCTCCTTCCTTCATTCCATTTTCCTTTCTCTCCTATTGGTCTCCTTAGCTTTTTGCCCCAGCTGGGCCTTTTTATTGCACATTAAAAGAGAGGCAACATCTGGAGCTTTTCATCACACACAGCTAGTCGCAGCTTTGCTGCTAACGCATGCATGCACTTGTGCACACTGACTCGCTCACACATACGCTGCTGCTCTGCATTCTCACGCTCTCTGGTTGATCCAAAGTGACTGCTGATTGGCATCAGTCACACAGGCTGTTAGAAAGGTATCCTAATTGTGTGTGTGAGTGTATGCGTGTGTGAGAGGGAGAAAATGATGAACCTGCTGATACTGGAATGTGCTAGTCTCACAGGCATCCCTGTTAAATGATTAATTATGCATAACATCAGATCTGGTGATTGGATTCCAGTGTGTTTGTCACTTGTGGGAAACAAAGCTGATGTATTGTGCAGACAAAATATTGTCATTTGACAAGGTGATTAGAGTAGATTCCTTTGTTGTCACTGTACACAAGAAAATGTAAATGCCTACTATACATACCCAGTTGGTAAGGTGTGGTATAGTGTGCGGAGATTGTATTGCACATGTAAAAGTAGCAGATTTCAGGTGTTCTGAGTCCAGTTCTGTTAGAAAGGGAGCTCCTGCTGCGGGTTCAGATACCTGTGGGATAGAAGTTGCTGTTTATCTGGATCATGTGAGCATGAAGGACTCTGAAGTGCTTTCCAGATGGCAGAAGGGTGATGAATTGATGTCCTGGATGGTTTGGGTTTTTGTTAATGTTATTGGCTGTGCATGTCCATCCAATGTGATGGATTTCTTGTGGTGGTGGAAGTTTGGTGCCAGTGGTCTACTGTTATGTTTTTATGATGACCACTCTGTAGGCAAGTTTCCATTACCTCTAGATTTGCACAAAACCAAATATCGAAAAAGAAATCCTGTAATGGAAACGGCACTAATTCAAAACAAAAAACAAAAAAAACTTCCAAATATTGAATAAACCTTTTTATGCTTCCAGGAGGTGGTTTTTCAGGCAATTCGATAATTCACTTTATCACAAAAGTGTCATGGAAACACTTTTCATGAATTTCCACGTCTCTGGCAACACTGAATGTGATGTAACCAGTCAATTTAAAGTAATTAAAATCTAGTTTCTAATTGTTTTTGCCTCAGTCAATGTTATGTAGTTGTGCTACAACGCTACTTAATCATTATGTCTTACACAAGGGCTTTGCCTTTAAATAATCATTTGATTGATCATCCGCTGCCTTCATCTGGCTATTTTCTCCACAGTGGAAGCAGCATCTACAATAATTTGTCAAAGTCTAAATAAGTTTTTGTTCTTTTTTTTTTGTCCTAAAATTTTATTTTTCGTTGGTTTGAAAAGAAGTCTCACAGGACAAGATGCCCAGAAAGTTACGAGAAGTAGGCTACATTTATTTGAAAAACGCCATTTGGAGGAACTGCTAACCCCCTGCAGTGCTACCTTTATCACAAATTCAGAGTGTCTATTTACTTTTGTGAATAAGTGTAATGGAAATGCTGCTTGTGAAGCAGTGTGTGATGGCTGACTGTGGTGCTCTTGTAGATGTGGACTGGCAGTGGTTGTGGTAGTTATGCTGCCTTGAGTGTCCTCAGGAAGTGGGGCATCTGAGGTCCTTCTATTGTCATTGGTGGCTTGTTAATTATGGCTGATGTGTACTTCAAGAAGTTCAAGAAGCTCTGAATTAGTTCCATCCTCTTGTAATTGATGACAATGGAGTGATGGCCTTCATGCTTCTATTTTCTAAAGTCCAAGATGAGAACTTTTGTTATTTGTAATTCAAGTCTCCGAATTCCAGATTTTGACCCTATTCTCTGTAGGGAAAGCTGTTGCTGTTGCCGAGGAGGGGACTGGGTACACAACCCTGTGGTGTTCCACTGCTATTTGTGATGGCGCTGAAATAAACATAGTAAATGAACATATTAAAAGTTGAATATTTGTATATTGTGCTTCCTTAAATATATCACATGTAGCATCCCTGTACTTCCAAGTTAGTTTGTGGCTGTGCAGATCAGTCTTAATTCCTAAACGCAGGACCAATGTGCAAACTTGTTCTGTATGCTTGATTTCTTCTCTTAACATAATTCAATCTGAAAATAAAACTGGTTTATGGAGAGGACAAAATGTCACTTTCAAATCCAAACATGTCCACATTTTCTTTGAAACAAAGTGTGCATGACACAGTGAGCTATCGGAGTATCCGGTTCCCATAGTGCTCACCTACAGGTGGCTGACAAAAATACCCCCTGCAGTGCTACTGTACCAGTCTGACTCATCAGCTGCTCAGTGGAGCAAACATCAGGTCTTAGCAATCAACCCACGCCTTAACGCGCCACTTAGACATGAAGAAATGCAAGCTGACATGTCAGGGAAACATTAACTATTTTAGCTGTCTTGAGTCTGCATGAAAAATTGAGACTGGATGGGTGACAAATTAGAGGCTGTCAGTCAGATTAGTCGTTGAAGCAGAGTCTCAAACACATTAGTTACCAGTTCTGTGCAGGTGTTTCCTCCATTTTAGTTAGCCCTACAGTTTTTTTGTTTTTAAATATAATAAATCAGTGGGTTTGGTGCATTCAAATGCATTCTTTACCATGTTATGTTATGCCTGGATGAAACTGCTGAAATGCTCATCTTAGTTCCTGGTAGCTCGTTTTCCTCCTCCCAGCTGGTTCTGTGTCAACACTTGTTCTTCAAGTGGATTCACAAGTGCCTGATATCTATGTTTCAGGTTTAGCTCATTCTAACTCACAGAGGACTTCATGGCATACATATATTCTATGTATGTTAGTGGACTAACATTTGTTATTTTCAGGAAAAGGAAAAGTGGGTTGGTTTTTGCTGAAAGGGAGATTTAAGATTAGGTTACCTTTTAAGACAGAGTCCATTGTTCTCTAGTCTTTCATTGCAGGGTATACTCTGAGCAGTAGTTACGGTCTGGCAGAGCTGAAGGCTGAGGAAGGGAAAATGTTAGGTTTAAAATGATCTGTAAGATTAAGGGTACCCATTTTTTCACTTTTTTGCAAAATGAGGGTCACTCAGAGTTCAGTATTTAGAAAGATCTTCTCTGGATCACAACCAAAAGCTAAACTTTCACTTGTCATTTTTTGTAGTATCCATATTTTTAGTTTGTACTATGTTATTGTTATTACCACGTTGAGCTACTGTACTCAATTTCACAGTTTAAAAGTTCTGCATATAGCTTCCATAGCTTTAAATTCCTCTTTTGATAAGTAACACCCCCTCTCTGTCAGCTCCCTTTCTGTCTTCTTTCTCTGACCCGCTGTCCCTCCATCCATTCCATTACTTCTCGATTTACCACCCAGTTATTAAAGTAGATCTTATTAAAAGGCAGGAGAAAAAGCTAATCTATATTTGCATTCAGTCTATAGCAATTCATTAATATTATGACATTTACAGGGAGCTTGGTAGGGCCCTGGCTGCCTGCTACCCTTTTCCCTCTCTGAAATGTTAATTTAAAAAGTTCTGTCTTTGTAATGGAATAAGAAATCCTCTCTTGCCCTATCAATTCAGAGCGTCTGGTGAAGAATACTAATTCATCTGCGGTTCCAATTGAGATAGCATGTCACTCTGATGGAATAAGAAAATGCAGAATTGGTTTTAAAGTCCTTAATGCCATGACTTAGTTATGTGTATTTCTCTTCTATGCTCGGGTCTGAATAAACTGCGCCATCATTTGTTGTTAAAATATGTGTATTCACGCTTTTGCACCGAATGTGCTTATATGTGTCGTATTTATGGGTTATGCATTATTTCAAATTGAAAAGGATTTTCATTTTTCTAAACAAAAAAAAAAAGAAAGAAAGATTAAAATCATTTGCTTCTTTTGCAGACTACTTACCATGTGTACGAGGCACTTTGGCAGCGTGGTGACACAGACTATACGAACATATAAGACAGACCAGTTCCCCCTGCTCCTTATAGTTATGGGCAAACGCACATCCAATGAAGTTCTAAATGTTATTCAAGGTAATTATTATTTTACTTATGGTAAACATTTTAATTTTGTAACTACTGTAGGAAACCATGTGCTGTGGATTTTGATTTGTTCATGTATTTTTACAGGCAATACCACAGTGGATGAGCTGATGATGAGGTTAATGGGAGCCATGGAGATCTTCACAGCACAACAACAGGAGGACATCAAAGATGAGGTGCGGTTTGTGTAGAGTCACAAAGCTTATGTATGTAAGGAAGCATAAATGTCGAGCTTTGAATTTTAAAAGTGCAAAGAAAGCTTTATATTGTCCTCTAAATGTTCGTATTTATGACTTCAAAGGCCATGAGAGACAAAATTGGCACCCTCTGATTTTCAGTCCTTATTTCAAGTACTGTACCCGAGAACGGAGATACATCGTTGTCATATAGTAGACTATCCACAAAAACTCAGTATCATAATTTTTTTTTTTCTTTGCTGTGGACACACTAAATCCTCCAATGACAGCTGAAACCATCTTGGTTGGTTAGTTAGCGATCTGTCCATGTCGAGCAGCTGAACTGAGTCCTTTACTTTCTTCTCAAGAGAAGAAGTGCAGTGTTGGGAAAAATCAGTTAGTAAATTATGAACCATGACTACTAAACCAATTTGTTGCCTGTAATTGCATTTATAGCTGTGTTCCACACACAATTTTAATAGCTTGGTGAGCTACTCAACTATATTTCCAGCTGCCTACACACATTTGCAAGCCATCTCACGTTTTTGTACTTTTACCTTTATATATAAATCTCCTACTGCATGATTTTGATTCAACTGTCTGCCATTCTCGTGCTCACTCCCCTCATCTCTTTCTCTCACACTTACACGCACGCACACACACACACACACACAGACACACATGCACAGTTAACCTTTCTCAGGTGAGTGGCATCTGTTTTCTCAGTGTTGTTATTAATAGTATACTTTACTTGCTTCGTTGTGCATTTGTCATTCTCGGTGGCTCTTCAGGTAATCATAACTGACAGAATATAACAAGAGGTATTCAGAGTATGCACATGAAGTCTATTGTGGGCTCCTACTGATCATCAGGATTGTTTTTAGTGTTGGTGCCAAAACAAAAGCTTAGTGGAGTTGTCGAAAGGATACTTTTTGTATTTTGAAAGCTGAGCAGGTTTTCCTTTAATGTGATGGGGTTTTTTTCCCCTCCATTAACATATAACTAAAACTGGTAATAAAATAAATCAATATAATTCCACCAAAATGCAGCCGTTAATTAATAGTGTCAGTAATCGCAGGACTTCTTCATTTTGTCTTAAAAGACAAGCCTTTTGCATCTCCTGAGGGAAGCTCAGCTTTGACTTCACTAATCTCATCAGCCTTGTAGCAGCATGAACGTACAAATGAATTTTTTCCTTTCTTCAAATTGCTTTTTTTTCTTTCTTACATCTCTTGTTCTCGCTTTTCCAATGAAAACTCAGGCATGAACACAGGCGCCCTACAAACCCAGACATTCCAGTTTGTCAGAGACTGTCTGGAGCTGGAGCATCTGGACAGCTGTGCTGTGACTTCAGCTAACCTGCTGACACTCAGTCATTCCTAGGATTGTCTGTGTTTTAGTTTACTAGTTACTAATCCAGGGACTACTCACGGCAAGTTTTTGTGGTCTGGTATGACCTTAAAATGACCAGGTATTTAGGTTATTTTCAGGTCATTTAACATCCATTTAATAAAAGAAAGGAAATTTCTTTTGGAAGAAGTTGGTTAAGACCACCAAACATGCTAACATCAGGGCAGTGTGAACATCACTAGGAAGTACCACTCTGATTTAATTTACCTCAGTGTTGAGTCCCCTGCGAAATGTGTGCTTCTTCAGACTGTTTGCCACTCAGATTAAAAAACTAGAGAAACTGTCCATGATGGCCTTGGAGGGGCAACATAATCTACAGCTTAAAATAACATTCATGTACATGAACATTAACATGGAAACGCAATAGTTTTACATCGCTTCCACCTTCTGGGTTTAACTTGCTTTCCACAGTGCCGTTGACGCTTACTTTCTGTACCACTTGTGGGGCATGTTTAGTAGCACTTTGCTCTGTTTTGGCTTGGGGAAAAAAAAATTGCCGTTGGTATTTACGACGGATGGGGCAGTGGTACTGTTGGCGCCTGAAAACTGAGGGCACCGTGCCCCTGGCCCTGGTGTGTCTGTGTTTATTGGAATTCTTTTTGCAGAACATAAAATTTGCAAGAAGGATTACTTTATTGAAACACATAGTCTTATTCATCAGTTGTTGTGCTTGCAAACTACTGATTATGTTTCCATTATTTACCATGAAATAGATGTGTCTTAAATTTGCATTTCACGTGGCTGTGATAGTTGCTGTAATAATGGTACAAGTGTTACTGTGCAGGAAAAATCTATTAAAGGAAAGACTTTGCATTAATGTGTGTTTATTTGTAATGCCAGTAAAAGATGTTAGACTATGTGCATGTTGTTCTTAAGTGGAGTAAATCTAATATGACCTAACTTGTGGAAAGTATGCGCTTCCTGTGGTGCTTTCCGTCACTATTGAAATGAGCTGTTGACACGAGTTGTTCCTATATCAGGACAATCTTTAAACCTTGCTAGCAGAACTGAACAGGTGTATCAGAACGATTTATGATTTGGGACCACATGTTAATTTGCCTAGTTCAGTAAAAATTTAACTGGAATACTGATAAATATAGCAGTGTTAATGCCGTTGCTAGAGAGGACCGTGAAGATGATGGCCGTATTCCTGTATCTCTCACAGGGGCTCTTTTATTATTATTGGTTTTATTGCTGTTCAAAAATTACCCTCTTTAATAAAAAAGCGATTAGAGGCAGCGCTTCCATGAATAAATAAACAAATGAAACTTCTATTTTTCATATTG
Source organism: Zenarchopterus dispar (assembly GCA_028564865.1). Taxonomy (NCBI): domain Eukaryota; kingdom Metazoa; phylum Chordata; class Actinopteri; order Beloniformes; family Zenarchopteridae; genus Zenarchopterus; species Zenarchopterus dispar. Next base: position 16,159,129 of record JAOWBL010000019.1, on the reverse strand, counting down.
TCATATGTAGGGTTTAAATGAAGTGCATTTTTTTTATTTATTTTTTGACATCTTACACAGAATCCCATCTTTTTGGAAAGCGGGGATTTATCGCTGAGCCACTTGGACACAGACTTAAAAGGGAAATTAAAAAGAACCATTTAACTTTCTAATTATTTGTTAGCAAACATTAAATGCGTGACAGCTTGCTTTTCCAAACTCTCAGTGTATCATCAGCACTAGAAAATGGCAAACGCTGTGCCAACTTGAACAGTAGCCATGCTTTAGTTTTGGAAAGTCTGTTTCTTTTTTCCTAAAATCACATGGTGCTAGAGGAGATACATGTGAAAAAAAAAAATTTTTCTTGGTGCTTCTTCACATTAGGATATTTTGTCTTGAAACAAATGAGACCTGAAGTGAGTATTATTTGTGAATTGCTTTGTGATTTGTTTGCGTGACTCAGAACCAGCCTTTTGACAGTAACCACTTTTGATGCTTTTGTCCCTCTCTACCATTCTTTTACAGTTTCCTTTCAGTATTTCTCTATTATGTCGGCCAAAAGCACAAATGTATCTTTGCATTTCCCATTTCAATGCAACAATACACACTGTCATTTTGCTTAGCCACTGCCTGGTCGAGTAGTAGCCCTCTGATCGTAACAATAAGCTTTCTTTGCCATATCCGGGGTTGAACACAGCATGGGCCTTCAGAAAATGGAAAACTAATGGCTATGCAATGTTAGCACAATGGACACTCGTATTTAGACCCAGTCTTTATAAAACACTTTGTAGCCACAGCAGGTAGAAAGATAAAGGCCGTCTGTCCCCTTCCCTCTGTACAAACAGGAAGAGAGAGGGAGAATGAATGAAAGAAAAAGGGAGGGTGAAATTGAGATGAGGAAACATAAAAGAGGCTCAGAGTTTGTTAAATGACATCCCAGTCACAATGAATTCCCTCTATCGCTACTCTTTCATACCTGGTGTTTGTAGGTTACCACACTTGACATGCTGCATTTTCTTTTGCATCGTTCTTTCCTGGGATCTATAACCGGCACCTCAGCTTAGATGTTTTGTTCTCGTGTATCCTTTATTGTGTTATTTGTTAAATGGGTCCCGATTTCTTTCCAATCTTTTCAATCCAGGATGAACGCGAGGCAAGAGAAATGGTGAAGAGAGAGCAGGATGAGGCCTATCGTTTGTCTCTAGAGGCTGACCGTAAGAAGGTACTTTCAAAATAAAAGATGCAAGAGACTTCTTTTTTTTTTCTTTTCTAATGCCTTTAAAGCCAATTTGAAATTATAAAACCTTTTGAATTTCAAGTGACTTTTCTCTATTTCAGTGTGTTCAGTTTATTGGGATTTTTGAGAGCTGGATTGAAGACCTATGCTCCAAAATAAAAACATATTTATTAGACAAAGGGACCTAATGTGGTGATTACATAGCATTGGACCCTGCCAAGTATTTTTATTTATTGTTTTACTCATTTAAATAAAGGAAATTCCACCTTTTTTCAGAGAGAAGCACAAGAAAGAGAAGAGGCTGAACAGGTACGCCTGGAACAGATGAGAAAAGAGCAGGAGGAGGAGAAGGAGGTAAGAATAACCGTCATATCAACTTCACATTGACGTCATTCAAACGAGTCAAATGAATACTCCATCATTACCAGTGATGTGCTAGATAGTAATATGTCTTGCCAGCACACAATGATTGTCTGATTTTTCCTGATATTTTTGTCTTGCTGTGCCTTCAGTGGAAAGACTCAATTAGATTGTGGTTTTGGTAAAACCTCCCACTCAGTGAAGCCTGCGCGGTGTTCTCAAGCAAATAACCATTTCAGAAGAATGAAATATCTTAATTACATCCAGCGCTTGTTAATGTCACCTTCCATACACGGTCATTGTCCTGTTTTACTGCTTTCTGCTGGTAAAGCACACAACCTCATATTCAAACTGAAGTTAACAAAAGGCTGCTGGAAATCATGTACATGAGACTTTGGACAAACATACGTACGATCTAAGTAAACATGCATATTCACCTGAAAACAATTATTGTCTGTGAAAAGGGGCAAACACACACATACACACAGGCAGACACAATGTCACGCATGTCGGAAAACAATAATTGTCTGCAAGGGTAGCACCAATGTTGTTATGCAGAGCAGAGTAAGACAGTGTAGTCCTGGCTGATTGTTGTTTGCTCAACAGCAGAGGGCCCGAGGGCAGACGGAGGTATTGGGTGACCCGGCTCACTCAGATGATTTGTCGTCTAAGTTAAACATAACAACAAAAGGGACTCAGACCTAGCTGTCTTGATTATATCACTGTAGTTCGCTAACCAAACTGTGTGTACACGCAGCCAACAGATAGTTCTCCATCTTCCCTGATGTAGTTTAAACATGGTTTCTCCATCCAGGTTAGTGGTTTCCCTGGAGGGTTCTGTTGTGACAGACTGTATTAAAACTTGTAGGAGTTTGCGGACCAAAAATCAAGGTGTTTTAAGGCTTTCAAAGTCTTTTCTTTTTAAATGTATATATTTTTGATCATTAAACACAACAAAATGTCAATCATATACACTTGGAATAAAAGGCAAGGTTTAAAGCTCTGAATTTGTTCATGTTTGTAGTTTCTTCTGAGGCTGAGAAATAAGTTTTTAATGAACATATTAAATGTTGGCTTTGAAAAGCTTTTTTTCTTTTTTTTTTTTTTACTGAGTTTTTAGTCATTGTGGGTTAAGAAAAAAACATATACACAAACTGGAATAAACCTGATTATATTAATTACAATTGGAGCTTTAAACATAATGCCTTAGCAGTGTCGAGGAGTTTTAGAGACAGAAAGATGGAGGTACCAAGTAAAAACAAAGGTGAAAACATAAGAGCAAATGAGAAAAACAAAAACATCCACTTCTGATAGATGGAGTGCAGGGTGCTTGAGTATGTGACTTCAAGAAGAAATGAAGCCATGACTCAGCTGGAAACCTTGGAAATTACCAGTGTCAAATACACCCTCGACTGAGTTTAAGGCCAGTCTTGGCTGGCGCAGGTGAATGTTACAGCATAATGGACTTCGTTTGCAGTGCAGAACATTTCTTGCTGGTGGCGGATCTAGGATTTTTCTAAGGGGCCGTCGAGGAGTCAAATTTCTCACAGAGAGAGACAAGTTTTTGTCCTATGTCTCTATACACAATCTCTTTTTTTGTTAAGGCGTATAAACATTTCACCTGTCACACCTTCTTCCAACACTCAATGTAATTAAAAACAAAAAGCTTAGTCAGTAAAATTTCTTACTAATTTTACATGATTTTTTACTGTACACATCCAAAATATCTTTTAACACACAGACCTGGGTGAGAATTGTCTCACCCAGGCCTTGCCCTCTGACTTCAGAGAATCTGCTGTCTTTTTATCATTATGTCATTAGCTTATGGAAAAGTATTCATAGCTTTAAAAAATGTCTTCAATAAGACAAGACAAGATATGATGCTCATACAGCTTTTTTTCCCCTAAAAGATGTCTTAAAAATGAGAAGTCACATGCAGTTGTCACCAGACAGAACTCCGAATTTACCTTGGGTGTATTTGCAGAAAAGATGGACAGGAGATGGACAAAAAGTAATCCAGTATTCTGTTACATTAAGTTGAAACTGATATTTTAACATAAAAACTCAAGCTCATGTGGTAGGAGTTTATTTGTATTTCAGTATTTAGGTCGCTGGTTTTCTTCCAAACAGTTGAGAGTGGTGTCTGTTTCATGCTGCTAGTTATCTTTTTGTTCAAAAAAAGTATTTTTCAGATATATGTTTCTGTTTTCTTAAATCATTGGTCTCCTTGAACATTTTTAAAAATTTTATTGTCACTCTCCAACACTGTTACCCAACAATATGAGTTGTTGTAACTGGGAATTGGGATTTTAGCTTGTTTACAGTTTTCAGTTGAGTTTTATGAGGCGGTGCCTAACACTGCGTATTAGATGAACCTCAGCCACTACGAAAACCCCATTTGCCACCAGAGAGAGGACAAAGCTAGTGGGAATGCTTTCTCTGTGATTTTGTGCCTTTGTGCAAAGAAAAGAGAGATGAAAGTAGGAGCCTGTGAATTGGGGGTGGGGTTGGAGGGTGTATATGAGCTGACATCATTATTTACCTCCTTCATGGGGTCTTAGCATACAGTTGTGTGGCTGTCAGGTGCTCCTCTTCCTTTTCTCATCATCTGTTTGCTCTCTGTGGTTAGCCGAGTGGAGGTGCTGAGGCAGATGAATGAACGGAGAGATGCTCCTGATTATTTGTGCGGAGCTGCCCAGGCCCGAGGCTCGACCAGATGTGTGTCCTGTGGTTTCTTTGGGGACGCTACCTCTCACTTGTGTGGTTGTTTATGCTTGTGTCTGTGGTTGACTCTTTGCATTTGTACTCCCAACATCATGCACACTCCTGTCTGTTATGCATGCGTGTGTGTGTGTGTGTGTTTGTCCCTCGGGGCCCCTTTAACTCAGTCAGCATCAGTTCGTATACCTGGGGGAGCTGATGGCGGAGCGGCACGCGCCCTACCCTGCCCACCCAACACCAGAAGCTGCTAATGAGCTACTGTTGTACACTCTTATGAAATATAATTGCATTATGGTGTGTAAATAAAGCCGGGGCGTGTTGTCACAGCATATGCTCCCCGGCTGGCCAAACAGGAACAACAAGCAGGGGGAGGAGGAGGTGAGGGGCAGGAGCAGAAAGAGGTGGAAGGCTCGTGGGAGCAGCTGAAGCACGGTTTTTGTAACTCTAGAGAATTAAGAAGCGTGGCTGTGAAAGATGACAGTTGATGTTTGTCTTGGTGCCTGTTAAGCCACCGCCACTCTGTGTCAAGACAGTAATATCACATTGGCTTTCTGTAAAATATGCTATCTCAAATAAGTCTTTGAACCGTCTCCAGCAGACACTGACATATTGAAATCAAATCAAACAGAGAGAGAGAATACAAGAACATGACACTTGGCTCTTTTAAACATACTGATATGCTACTTGGCAACCTTGTGCGCTACTTCAGGCTTTAGGGAACGAGGTGTGACACAAGGCAACTAATTTAATAACATTCTTAGGACAAGAGAAGGTTTAATTAATGTGAATATAAAGTGCTTCAATCAGACAGAACTTCTTGGCTTTTCTCCATCTGTTGTCATCTGTGTAACTATCAGTGTTACTGATTCTTTAATAAAAAGTTTTCTGTCAACACCTCTTCTGTTAGGGGGGACGTTGTAAAAGCAGGCTGGCTTTCATGTCGTTTTTCTGTCATGTATCTTTTTTATGTTGTATTCATATAGTTTGATCTTTGTAAGATTTTTGTAACTGATTATGTAAAGAAAGGGGCTGCACAGGTTGTAAGGTTTATTGGGTTAAATTTGTGAATTTGACATCTATAAATAGAATATTTTAATAGGATATTCTGTTTATATCCTGTTAAAATATATTTTAACATTCTAAAATATGATTTAAATGGCCAAATCAGCGCGTAATTGTGCTGATTTTGCTCTTAAATTGTACAAATGAAACTTCTCCATTATAATTCTCCCAGACTTCCAAAATTTAAAAAAAAAGAAGAAATTTCTGCATCATTTAGGACAGCAGATGCACTTGCTTTATTTGAAAACGGTCTCCAAAATCATTTATGTGCTATGTTGAGAAACATACCATGTTTTCTATTTTTCAGGCAATCCGCTTGTCACTGGAGCAGACTTTACCTCCAGAGCCTCATGAAGAGTCGGGAGAGCAAGTCAGCAAACTGAGAATCCGCACACCAAGTGGCGAGTTTCTGGAGAGGCGTTTCCTGGGCAGCTGTAAGCTCCAGGTCCTCTTTGACTTTGTGGCCTCCAAAGGATACCCCTTTGAAGAATTCAAGCTTCTCACCACCTTCCCTCGTAGAAATGTGAGTGGTAAACCTATTCTCTAACTGGCATGAAAAAAAAAATGTTCAGAGTTGTTTTTATGCACGTAAACAGTGTACAGAAAAAAAATCGGATAAGAAGCATCAATTCTGGACCCTTTCAGATCAGTTCTTTCTGCTGTTGCACCTTCATGCACATTTCACTCAAAAATGTTCATTATTTTCATTTCCTGTTAAATACAATAAAAACAAAATACACAGTTTCATATCTATACTTGCTCTCATACATTCACCATGCCAGATTATGTTTATGCCATGCTAATAACAATGACAGTTCAAAAGTAAATAAATAAATAGCCCTGGTACTGCAAGCAGTTTAAGTAAATAATTATTATCTGAGGAAGTATGATTAATTTGTTGTGACTGAAATAGTTTTTTTTTTCTTGCTCTTTTTCCTCCCATAATTGCTGGATCTTGGTTTCATTGTTTTTGTTGTGCCTCAGCGCTGCTGCTTTGCTGCCTTTGTTTACTTGCACCTGTGATGAGGAAAGTTAAGCTATCTGTTTATCCATCCACCTGCTCGCGCGTATTCTTCATTGAATACTAATTAGTATCAGTCCGTTGTGGATGCAGTAGACTATGACTGTGAGGATACAATTGTCAGCACTAACTGCGGTATCCTCCATGACCGTTCTGTTGATGCCACAGTACTCAGCAAGCTACAACCAGTCATTAGAGGGTTTGGTCGCCACGATATGTGGTAGCAAGCTAATGAGCACTCTTCTAACTACCACTTCAATTAGCCAAGCTGCTGGATTTCCATTAATCAAGACAGGAGCGTGTGTGTGTGTGTGTGTGTGTGTGTGTGTGTGTGAAGTCGTAGTGGTCGTATAAACGCGCGTGTGTGTAGGCCTGCCCAGGCAGTGTGCCACTGCAGTCTGTTGAGACCGCAGGGGCACAACCATTTCAAAGTAGCACACACACACACACATTAACAAGTATCTCACACTCCATCTTGTCACAATCACACTATTCGACACACGCATAAATATTTTCAAGCAAACGCATGCCCCGCTCACAACTTTGTCACTTAAAGGATTCACAGTTGTCTCTTTTATAATCAAGAGTAAACATGTGTTTGAGACAGAGATAAAGATGTGTCTGCATCGCAGATGAAATTCCAGCAAAAACAGGATGGGAGGATTAGTGTGGAAGAGGAGGAAGATGGTGACTGCAGAACTAAGTGAGAACGAGACAAAAGCTTGAACAAAGACGAGATTTAATCAGAGAAACAGTCTGAATGAGAAAAGGATAGAGAAGACAAGTGGGGAAGAAATTAAAAAGTAGAGGACGGGAGATAATTCCAGAAAACAGAGAGACTGGAGATTTGTGGAAAGAGAGGAGGGAAAAGGCAGAGTGGTAGAGCCAGTATGAGGCTGTGAACACAGGCCCCCGTTTAATCCTGCAGCTCTGAGTTGTAATTAAATAAGAGAGCACGTCGAAAGCTTCCATCCCGTCCAGACGCTCTCGCTGTTGCTCTGCCAGGATCGGAGGATAGAGGATAGACCACTATTGCATTTGTAATACTGCACAACTGTTGAAACTTTTCTCCCGTTTTTAGTTTTCAGTGGCTTATTATTGTTTCCCTCCTTTTCTCTTTCTTGCATTTCTGTTCCTTGAGGTTCAATTCATAAATAAATAATTTTTCACCATCCAGTCTTAATAAAATTAAATGAAGTTGAATATTATTAACAGTTTCCTGGTCAATTAGTAGTTTTGTGACACAGAATTTCTTAATGCCATTCTCAGCTTCATGAAGGTTCAGATATGTGCGAGGTTCATGCTTTTGCCTTTTTCTTGTAGCTTAGCCAGTAACTTCTTGGACTCGGTTTCTCCATCACCATTTGGTATCAGTGGCTTATCTCTTCAGCGCTACAGCAGGCCTTACACTGGCATCATTTGTACCAGGCTTAGCTGCGCTCAGGGAACTAACCCTTTCTCCATTTCTATGACTGTCAGCGAGTTTGAGGAAGAGGAGGGGGACTTTCAGTGTTTCAGTTTTCAGCTTTTCATTCAAGAATTTCCCCATTTTCCTTTGATACTTGTTGAACACAAGCTTTTGTTGAAAGGCCCGAGGTCTTCTTTCTTCAGCATGTGGTGAATATGTTTGGACTGCCGTTAAAATGATTTGCCTTAGATGCTTCCTGTCCGGCTGCTCGTCGATACCCAAATAATGTCAAACAAGTGTATTAGTTTTCTGACTGTGATACTGTACTTTATTTCACTTTCTCCAAATCATTTTTCCAGCTCTGACAGTGATTTTGCCAGAGTGATTCTTTCAGAAAATCTGAGATGCAGAAAAAATAAACAACGGTAAAGATGAAGCTATGCTTTTTGCTGAAATATATTTTACATCTGTTAAACTAGACAGTTTTTGTTTTTCTAGTCTCACTATCTGATAAAGTCATATAAAGACTCAGAAAAAGTCGAACAGTAGTTTATTTTGAAAGAAGTCTGTATCTTGGACTGTTATCATATATTCATCTGCTGAGGGAGGAAAGCTTTTTTGAGCCCACCTTAAATCTGAGTTTATTGTGCAAATGTTTTAGAAATACTAGATAATTAGATTCAGATCCACCAAACTGTGGTTGATCCTGAAGACATTCTGACGATTGATAGGAACCAAACTTGTGGCCAGACTTGGAAAGAACAAACTTCAGCTGCAACCAGCACAAGAAGTCCTGCGACACGGTAGGACCCCCGCTGTGGCCCCATGTCAGCATCATGCAGTCATTGTGGGATTACACGAGGAGACGGATGACAATGAGAGAGCCTAAATCCTCAGATGAACTGTGGCGAATTCTCTAAGAAGCTTATTTTCCAAATAAGTTGGGGGAAAAAAAAAACACTTGGAAAATGCGCCTGGAGAAGTGGTGGATTTTGAAAGACCAACCATGTTCTCACCTCTTCTCCAAGTTTACTGCGTTTCATTTGAAGTTGATTTAAAAAGTAAAAGTTTTTTATGGTCTTATTTTGAAAGTATCCCCACTTTGCAGGTTTAACCAGTTGTTTAAATATGACCTGGATTTGATGACATTACAGAACCTACAGCAAGGTCTTTAATGAGTGACTTAAATGTGACATGAAAACTGAACTTTTCAAAATCAACTTTTATGCAAAACAAATACTAATAGAGAAGAAGCAGTTTTAATTTTAAAAACATTAAATTGTTAACAGGGGGAGGGGTACAATTGGTTGTTTCAGCTTTTAAAAAAACTATTTAAAAAAGTGTGTGTGTGTGTATATATATATACACACACACACAGATATTCATATATGTACACATATACATATATGTGTGTGTGTGTATACTTTTTTTTTCCAGCTTTCCATCTTTCTCCTATTTTCCTCCATCTCTTCTTCTCACTCAGTGCTGCTCTTTTTTAATGATCCTTTTTGCACTTCACCATTTCCATCTTTTTGCCGTCCTCTTTACTCTTCCTTTAATCATTTTCTTTAACAATACAAAAATCATTCCTGATATTTTTAAGCACTGTCTCTCTTTTTTCTCACTTTACTTGCTTTCTCGTTTTCTCTCCTCTTCCACTCCAGATTTTCAGCTTTTTCTTCAGTCCTGCCCCCCGTCCAGTCTGTGCAGCGTATTTTGTCCCTTTGAAGTGCCGTACTCTTTTCTGTTCTTTTTGTGTTCACGCCCCAGCACTACACGCTGTCAACGCTCCTGGCAGCAGATAATGATCTCCCACTGCTTTTGTAATTGGCCAAATAAACACTTGACAACACTAGTCTAAAACAGACAAGTTATTTGGTTTTAATTAACATAGCAGGGCCTGTAATGGCTTCATTAAAAATGCGTTATTTCAGCTGCACGTTTGATTATGTTGGAAACGGACATCTTGAGGGCCTGTGTTTATTTTCCCTTTCTTTTCTTTCATGGCTCAGCATTGCTTAGTGTCCCCTCCTCTGTTATCAGTGTGTTTTATTCATTTGAATCAAGTGACTTACAATTGTGGTGTTTATTTTAAACTTCACTTTAATTGCTAATAGGGTGGGTTTTTATTTTAACTGTGTTAAAATCTGCTATTTCACATCAACAAATTCACAGGGTTAATATGAGCCGAATACTTTGTCACATCATTTTTCATAAGGAAAGACGGATAAAATATTTAAGATTGCCCAAAAGCACCATCTGTCTTTTTGTTTGGATCCAGTTTTAAAATTAAGCTTTCTAATTCAGAGCTCCAAAGTTATTATCTTATCTCTTCCTAATTAACTTCAGGCAAACAGAGGTTGCACCAGCTCCTATTCTGCTGATTTCTGTGCTTCGCCCAGTTAATTTGTTATTTTCTTTTTTCTAAATGCTAATTTAGTCAGATGAAAATCTTCACAGAGTAATTTCATCTGTTAAACAGTCTCCTCGTTTTGATGACTGATTTGATCGTCTGAGGAGGATTATATTGACTCAAGGTTAAGAAAAACCCCAAAGTTTAGAGCTAGATTGTGCGTCTTATGTATATATGCGTGTATGTTTGTATGTATGGCTGTGTAGGCAGAAGAGTAGAGAATATGGCTTAGGCAGAGCAGAGGAAAAACAACAGCTTTGTTTGTTGACAGATGCCTCCATGCTTATGGTCTGTTAATTGGATAACAATGTAAACAAACACCGATGGTGCCCGTCTCCTGTGTCAGTGTGGCATCTTGTTTCTCTACTTTCTTTTTGAGAGTCAGATGCTGCTCTCATCTCGTCGTCTCTCCCCGGTGCACAAACCCTAGTCCCGATTTCACTCTGAAAACGTGCATATACGCACACACTCGTTTTTAGGCCACGGATGCACGTTTGTGAGCCCACCTGCTCCACCTCAAAGCCTCATTACTTCTACCTGATGCTGCGGTGTCATGACAGCCTGTCGGGTTCATTAGCATGGCAGCCATTTGTGGCGCGCCGCTCCTGAGGTGGGAAAAGGAGCTGAGCAGCCCTGTTGGTCGTTTTTTTTTTTTTTTCTCCTTTCTCCACCCTCCAGTGACTGGATAGAATATATTTGCAGGAAGCAAGCACACATGTAAGCTTTCTTCAGGGCGAAGCCCCTCACGTACTGACTCTGCCTATGAACGACAGCACAGTTGACCAGGATGGGCGCCTCCTCCCTGCGAGCATCAGGCTCTCCAGAACCCCACTGAGAAGTCAAGGGTCGAAATGACACATTGAAATGATGACAAGAAGATGGAAAAAAATGTGGAGTCAAAGATCCCAGCTTGCACATGGTGTGACATTTCCAATCACACCACCTCCTACGGGAGATGGAAAGGTTATCTGATGCTGATATGTTCCTCCTAATTCGCTTGCCCTCTTTTTCTTATTTCTCACCCTTTACTCTGAGTCCAATTCCCTCAGGATAGGAAAAATATATTAAAGGCAAGTTCAAATTAAGAAAGTGGACTTTCTTTAATTGTATTATTGTTTTTATTTTTAAAAAATAACAAAAACAAAAAGAAAGAAGAACAAAAAGGGTGTGAAAGAAGTTCTCTTTTGGAAATATATTAAAGACTGGTGCATTTAGAAAAAACCTGACTGGTAGACTAAAAAGCATAATGAGACTATGTTAAACTACAGAAGGTGACTGTAGGTGAAGTTGTGGTTCAGTTCATGGTCAGAGGTCACATTTTGTTTCCCAGCACGAGTCTGTGTGAGACCTGCCTCTTGGCTTGTTGGGAGGCCGACCTTTATGGCTTTTGGCTTGTCCTCTGACCTTCTACAGCAGGTACAGGGAGCTGGTTAATTATCCCACTATGAGGTTAGAATAGGATTCCTAATCAGAGGGCCTGATGCAGCAGTCATCAGATAAGCCCTGGACACATCTCGGTGTCACACCACCTCGCCCATTCAACCCAGGTGTTAGATTGGCCTGATGTAACACGACCCCTCCAGTGATTAGCTCACATAAGCTAAGAGGCCCACAGGGGTGGTGGGTGTCAGGGAGAGTCAGATTGTTCTGTTTTCAAAAACATGGGTCAGACCCCCTTCATGTCAGCTAACCTGATCAGCCACATTGTGGGTGGTACAGCTTTTATTTCTCTCCTTTTGGACAATTGGTGTCGTGTAGAGTTTTCAGCAGAGGTAAATGTTTCTGTTCTTAACATCTCAAGCAATGAGCTGAAATTAGTCACTATTAGTCATTAAGGTCAGTACAGTCCTCTTTAAACATTCAGCTCTGCTTCTCACACACTGCACACACACTCTCCCGTCCTGCAGCCGTCATCGGTTTACTCTGGACCAGAGCCTTTTTAAGAAAACAAACCACATGCTCCTCTCAGGGAAACAAAACTCCACTTGCTCACATTACTGCTAAAACGTTTTTTTCCCCCCTCAAACATTATGTTAAAATAATACACACATTTCATGTTCTTGTGAAAACAGACACGGATTAAATGAAAGCATCACTGAAGCTACACTGTTCTCTGAATCGCGGGGGAAATGTGGCGAGACAGTCACAGAGGGATTTCAGTGGCTGTGGAGGACTGAGTAAATGTGAAGAAGTCTGAGGAGGCGGTTTAGATGAGAGGGTTAATCCGTCTCATGGTCCAATTCTGAAGTGCAGAGTAGCTCAGGGTCGGCTTCAAATCAAACTGGTTTTATTATTATTTCAACTTTCTTTCTTTTTTTAATCTTTTATAAATTGCATTAATAAATGCAAACTTATGTAATATGTGAGTTTTATTTCAAAATGCAGCAAGTTGTGATCAGTATTTTTCACAAATTTTACTGATCAACTGTTTAATAAAATGAAATGGTTAGGTGCAGTCCTTTGATCACACTTTTCTAATGTTCTTCTTGTACTTTACCCGTCTTGTTTCTTCTCAGATCACCCAGTTGGATCCCGGGTCGACCCTGCTGGAGGCCAAGCTGTTTCCTCAGGAGACTCTCTTCTTGGAGGCTAAAGAATAGGAACTGGCCCTCTGATAGCTGAGAGCATCCCCTGACTGACTGATTTACTGGCTGGACGCACACTAGTCAACGAGCATGGCCCCCCTCACCTCAGTCTGGGCCTCCAGTTCACACCCACATACACACACACACGAACACACGCACACTGGCATGCACATCCAGTGACACATAAGTGCAAGTAAGCTTCTCTGCCCTCGGCCCGGCGGTGGCACACGAATGCCTGATGTACAAGTGTTGCACAGAGGAGCCAAGGCACTACCACAAGCACACAGCCAAACATTCACCTTCCCAAACCCCCCCCATGTCTGTCGACGCGTAACACACTTCACAAGTCCACCTTACCAAACTGCTGTGTCATGATTCTCTCTCACAACACAACACCAGGACAAAAGGAGCACCAAGAGACTGAGCGGACAAATCTGTCACGGAAAGAAAAAAAAAAAAAATAAAACGATAATATTAAAAAAAAAAAAAAAGAAAGAAAAAAAAAAAGACAAGGACTTCATCCCGTTTCCTCATTTAACACACCAAGGTTCTTTTTTTTAGAACATGTTTTTTGTGTTTGAAATAAAATAAATACTGAAAAATGTTTAAAAAATAAATTTTAAAGACGATATGTTGCCCTGTGAAGGCTGGCTGTCTCATATCCACCTGTATTTATCCCTTTTCCCAAAGTCTGCTTTCTTACCCCTGACCGTCCCCCCCCATCCCTCCGTCCACTGTTGTCCGTGGGAACTGGACTTGATGGGACGCCTTCAACGTCATCACTTACCCCCGCAGTTCTCGCACCCCCTGGTTGTAACATTCACTGCTCCACAAACCAATAGATTGCTCAGTTTTCTTTTTCCTTTATTTTTTTCTCTCGATTCTTTTTAAGTTTGATGCTGTATTAGTTTTAGTTTGATATACATTATATAAAATATATGAATATGAACATTCATTTGTCTGGCCCAGAAATCTGTTGAGACTTGTCACTCATTCACACTCATCTTTTTACTTTTTCATACCATCTAAACTGTGAATCTCTTTTCTTAAATTCTCAAAAAGTTGCACAAAAAGGCACAAAGGGGTTTCTGAGCTGATACGCTGGAAATATATAATTTTATATTCAAAATAAATTAATATCTATAATTTCATATTTAAAGGAACCCCTATTGTATTTTTAAATTATCCATCTTCTGCTCGTACCTATGTTGTCCGATGTCTGGAGGCCACACAACACAAAGCTAGTCTGTCCCCAGTTATCCAGCTTTTATTTTGTAGGGGTTTTTTTCTGTTTACCGAAGTTTAGACTTCCATTAGGACATCAATGTTGCCACAAACAGACCTTTAGCTTAACAAATGATTTAATATTCTCATTCTCACACCACCTGGTGATATCAGCCACATAATTTTGTGCCTCCAGCAAGGAGAGATCACAAAGGCTTAGCCCTCCATCTGCAGCAGGGCCTCTCTGTCGGCTAAAGGCAAAGTTTGAGAGCCCCAGCAGGGAGAGCACATAAACAAACTTCCTCCGGCAAAACGACGCTGCCTCATCATAAATCCTGTCACCTGGGTTATACTGGCACGTATGTACCGACGCGGAGCAGGAGTACACCTGGACACTTATTCACGGACGCTGAATTTCTATTTGGGAGTCCTTTTAAAAGAAAAAAAAAAAAAGGTGGAGGGAGAGGTTGCAGGTGAAATTTCCACTTGCAGTCAGACACAGTTTTAGTGTTGTAATAGTGAGTTATGCAAAATAAAATTCCTCTTTCTTTTTTCTTTTTTTTGTAAATCATTTGTCTGAAAACACACATCAGTTATATTTGCGCTACAGTAAACATCTTGAAAGCTCTCTGTGTCAGTTCTCCTGTGGTGTTGAAAAGAGAATAACACACAAACACTTTTTAGAAACATTAATTGAACAACACTGCTCATGTAAAAAAAAAATAAAAATGAAACGGTGTGAGAGCTTGGGTTCTCAATCTTAAAGGTTTTCTTTAACATTAAAAATGTCCAGCTTTATTGTGAAAATCTCAGTCATTGAATTGAGTCACAATGTGATAAAATCCTAGCCCAACATTAACAACATATTTGTCTTGACAGACAGTATTTAAAAAGTATTTGGATTATAAATACACTGCATGTACACTTAAATAATTTTATTTGATATGAAAACAGATTAAAGCCAGTTATGACAGTTAAATTGTTTGATTTTGCAAAAACACTTTTGGATATTTAATATTTACTAGATAATTCCTGTATGAATTTATAATATCTTGCACAGATCATAATTATGTTACAGACTGCTTTCAGTCAGATCTGCAGGTTTTAGCTTTAATTTCTTTGGCTGAAAGAGACATTTATCTATGATTTGTCTGTGGTGTCGTTTACTCAGAAGTCTCAGTTTTCTGTGATCTTTTACAATCTCTTGCACAAATAAGTTACACAAGTGATCCATAACATCCCACAAGCATCCTGGAGTGTGACTGTGTATTCGTCAGTTTCTCCGTGGCTGTCTCGTTTCTCACGCGAGGAATGAATCGACCTAATGTATTCAGTCAGCCACACTTCCCGGGGTTTGACCAGACAAGAAATGCTGCCTCGGGCTCAAGCAAGGCGACGGCAAGAAAACCCTTCCAATGAACTCTCTCTCCTTTTTGCGTTCATCAAAGAACAACTTCTTTCATGTTGATATTTCTCATCCAGTACAACTGCATGAAAAATGTCCAAGCATCCAAGGTGAAGTCAGTGATTCTGGTTAAATTGGTGTAATTGGACCTGATTTTCAAAGGGATTTTGGTTGAATGCATTTTTGCATAATTTTGCTAATTACAAAAGTAAAATCACGGAAAGGAAAGTTTAAGCGCTTGGCATCATTAGTTTAGAGTATCAGAACCTTTGGCAAGTGTCACAGCTTTTTAAACATATTTTAGCTTTCTAAGGATCTTAGTTTTTCTCCTGTGCTTCCTGAAAAAAGGCTTCCTGTTCTCTGAGATTCCTGATCCATGTGTTAAGTGCTCTTTTGAGATCTGTCCACAGATTTTTGAACTCTGAGAGCTGTGTGGATCATGACCTTCGGCTTGATCCTCTTGTTGTGCTCCTATGTGGATTTGAGGTGATTGGAGGATCAATATCCTGTCATAGCAATGATTATGTTTTGATTTTCAGCCATTTTACAGATTATGTGTGTTTCTACAATAATTTGCTGGCATATAATGTTATGCCTTTATTTCCCCAGTTTTTTCTCGTGCCGCTGTCTGCAAGACAAGCCAAGATCATAACTAATCCACCTTCGTGCTTAACGGCTGGAGATGTTTTCTTTTCATTCAGTTTTGCATCTTTTTTTTTGATAGCTTTTCCTTGAAACCAGAAAGTTATAGTTTGACTCAATCAGACCAAAGGAGATAAAAGTTTCTGATGCTAAACTGCATCTTCTCCACTCCACAGATTACTTTTCCACATACCATCATTGAATCAGAAGTTCTGATTTGCATTGGTAGCTAAAGTACAGGCACTTCTCTGGGAGCCTTCTTTTTTGTCTTCTCGCCTCCGATTACTGTTTTGGTTTTTTAATTTATTTTTTATGTTTTTGACATCTTTCCTACCATGTCATACCAGTATTACAGAAAAAGGAAAGAGCTGTCTGATTTTGATTTCTTCTTCATCCAGTTTCCTGGGTTGTGGACATGAGTTCTTTAAATTTTCAGCTTGCAGGGCAGTTGCCCAGAGGATTGAGATAAAAAGTTTGAGTAATTACAGTACACATAAAGCTCTACATCTTTACCACCTGGCCAGAGACCCTGAGAAAAGTTTAAAATTTCCCAGAGGTTTTAAATGATGTTCCTTTTTTGTTTTTTTTTTTAAAAAAAGAACTTAATACCTTGATTTCAGTATTGATGTAGTGCTTCATCTTTGTCTTCATGCCATTTTATCATTCACCAAATTAGCAGCCGAAACTAAAACACTGACAACGAAGACACTGCACTGACTGAGAGTGTGGCAAGGTCATTACAAATATTAATTTTTCACTGTAAATGTTGATATTTGATCTTGGAAGTAACATTGGTTACAGAAAATTATTCCACTTCATGAAATGGTTGAATTAGGGTCCCAGTGGGACCCGTGACACCACACAAGCAAAATACAAGGGCCTGTGTTAAGACTCAAAATGTTTTTGGAGTTTGGTGCATTACGTTTATTTTGCAAACAGCAAACAGGACCCTTAAAAAAACAACAACAAACAAACAACACTCTGGGCTTCAAAAACATTGTCTTTCCTTCTGTCTGTGTTGGTGTTGGACAAAAATGTAATGACAATATATTACAAGGTGTCTCAGTTTTACCATGGTGTCTCCACTCTACCAAACTGGACCTTAAAAGTCCATGAAGAAACCTTCAAAGTGGCCAGTGAGAGTAGGAGCTCCTCTAAGTTCCAGAGGAATGCTGAACTTTCCTAAAGACCCAAGGACAAAAGTTAAATGTCTTCGAATGACATTTGTTAGATTAAGAGTGCCCGTAGATCTCTGAGTTTGCAGCAGACGGGTGTTTTATAGCTGTATAGACACGTGCAGCTCGGGGCGAGGGTGAGTTCAGGATGAGGTGAGGAGCTCGGTGAGCGTGAAGCTTCGTGTGTTTATGAAAGGGACAGGTGCATCTCTGCTCGTCTGTCAGAGTACATATTCCTCAGGGAGCAGCACGCATAGTGCAGCTCCTTTCAACTGTGAGATTACAGTTTCTATCATGCAGCTTTCCACGAAATGTGCACAAGCATGTTCACTTATTACGCTACAGCTGACGATGGTGATGTAGTCGGAAATGCCAGTGAGACATAGTGATATTCCAGGCTTATACGTGACCAAACTTGTCACGAGTCCTTTCTGCTGCACTGGCAGAAGTCGTCAGGCTCATTACTGTAAGATGGGAAAGACTGTTGTGTGACAGGATTTATGATAATTTTCTAGGAACAAGATGAATTCGCCGTTTATAAAATATAAGTGTAGTTTGAGTTTTCTGCAGTGGTTTTTTTTATGGAGAGGAAATGAGGGTGTTGCGTTGTGTAATGTGAGATGTTTTCTTATAGTCAGACTTTGGATGGATGTCTCAATCTGAGTATGTGGGGTCACCCCTCAAATCAGACACGGGGGTAGGGGGGTGTGAAGAGAAAAGTGTCTGTGTAGTTTTGAGCCCCCCTCCTCGCTAAAAGTTCAGAATCAAGACAGCTGATTCTGAGGTTGCTGACTTGATTCTGTGGCGACAAAAGAGGAAGGAGTCCGTGATGTTTAACCAGCTCTGCCGGGGTCAAGAATGCAGCTCAGTGGCGAGGCAGCAAAAAAAAAAAAAAAAAAAAAATTCCTGAGTGATGTCTCCTCCCTTCTTTTGAAGTGGGACCGACAGGGATCTCGGAGCATGGCGGCTCCTTGAATCACAGGAGCTTCGCACATACCCCGGACTGTCCTAACCTGGAGGGTCACCCCAAGTTTACTTTCTCAGAGACGCGGGCCCTGCCCAAAGAAACAGAATCTATGCAGCTTAAACTGTTGGGTGGGAACAAAAGCAGGGTCATCTCTGCCTCCCCGTCTCCTTCTCTTCACTGTTCTGTTTGTCAGTGACACAATGGACATGGTGAGACTTTGATTTTTATCTCGAGAGCACAAAACACTGGTTTTTTTGCACTCATGTAACAAATCTTATTAGGTTTGGCTTTAAAACAGCTCAAAATTCTTAAAAGCTTAAATATATAGACATGGACACCTTCCCCCAGTGTTTTAACTTTGTTTTAAACAATTTGTACTACAAACTTTTAGGTGAAATTGAAAAAATATTTAAACTTCATGTGATTGAATAACTGGGGGAAAGCAAAGGCAACAAGTTGTTTTAGAGATATTCTGTCTTCTAGTAATGCTGATTATTTATATGCTGATCTGTTACAGTTTAGATAATACAGAGCTTGTGTCAATTAAATAAAGCCATGTTTGTTTGTTTTTTTAAAAAAGAGCAGTGACTATTAAAACACCAAAGATTTCAGTAGGATGCCTCACTGCTGTTACTTGTTCCCTCTTCTTTAAATAAAATAAAATAAATCGCCAAATATGCCACATGAAAGCCTACTGTACTTTGCAAAATAAGCTTTTGTGGTTTAATCTTTATTATTCAAAAGCTTCTAATTGTTTTGCTATCTTGACTTTTCTTTTCTGAGCAAGTTTAAGTTGCCATCAGACTTTTAGTGGTGATTGATCATGATTTTGTTGCTGCAAAGAGCAATCAATATCCTAACAGTGTATTCACATCATGAACTTTTATTACTGATGATGACAGTTGCGTAATCTGCTTTTTAGGGATTTCATCTGCATTTTTCTCTGGCTCCATCCCTGCACAAAATAGCATCATTGTATCAAAGTTGCCATTATGTTTAAAGCAATCTGGCTGTCAGTGTTGCTCGTAAGTGATGAAAGGAAATAGGCAAAAAGGTTCAAATATGTTTGTGTTTAACTGGTGTTGATAAATTAATCATTGTTTGGATTTCCAAACAAGCAAAACTTTTTTTTTCCCTTTTTAAGATTGTCAGATCATGACATGGGTGAGCAAGCAAAGGATGTATTAAGGCCGCCACCTTCTCTAATTAAAGTCCTGAATTCAACTCCCATTATTTGTTTGTTTATGTGTTTCTTTGTTTGTTTTAAATGAACAGCTGAGCTGATTTCCTTTCCACTTCTGGAAATAATACATATGGATTTTGTAAACATATTCAAAAGTTCATTTAAAATCTATGACTTGATAAACGTCATCAACCCAACAAGTATAAGGTGAGCAACACAAACTGCCTTTGTGCGTGTGTGCATATATATATATATATATATATATATATATATATATAGTGTGTGTGTGTGTGTTGACTCACACCTTCCGGTCTGTTTCCTCAGCTCTCATGAAAACCTCTGGTATTCGGATTATCAGCCGCGTGGGATAAAGCAATAAATGGACCGGTGGGGTCCTGAATGAGTTCGGCGGCGTGAAGGGGAGTAATTACAGCTTCATATTAATTGTGTTTTTTCTCCTCTTTCTCCTTCTCTCTTTTCCTTTCTCTGCTCTCTCTCTCTCTCCCTCTCTCTCTCTCCCTCCCTCTCTCTCTCTCTCTCTCTCTCTCTCTCTCTCTCTCCCCCTTATGCACACACTGGTAACATCTAGGAAGGCCAAGTCTTTGTGCTGAACACTTCAAGTTTCAAAAACAAGGCCAATTGAAGCGGCGCAGCTCAAAGCCGGCACCATTGTAGGCGAACACATTGAGTTTTGATTGGGGACAATGGTGTTTCTCAAATTTCTTGCAAAAAGAAAGCCATACTCCATCTGTGATCTCAATGAGCGCCTATTCATGAGCGCCCTCCTTTTCTGAGCCATTCGTTGGTGGAGAAAAGGAGGCAGATGTGGAGGGATAGAGCAGGGGAGAGTACATTTTAATTGGCTGCAGTGTGTGGGTCTGTCTGTCCTTTTTCTCTCCTACGTACACACACACACACGCACGCACGCACGCACACTGGAGTTATATGCCACCTTGGTCTGTGCAGAAAGGAGAGCGAGAGAGCCCAATAATCTCGCCGTGTTGATGAATACTTGTAGCCCATTCATTAAACAAAGATAATCCCTGCCAACTTACCTCGAGGGCAAAGAAAAAAAAAACTATTTTGTGTTCGAGTGTGTGATGTGTAATAGAGTGAGAGTGAGAAAGAGAGAGAGAGAGAGAGAGAGAGAGAGAGAGAGAGAGAGAGAGAGAGAGCCTGAGAGCTGGCCAATAGCTTTGGCAGAGAGAGACCCTTCAAATCTTTGAAATATTCATACGCCACGGAGGGGTTAGCCCCCCATTTACAAATAAGTGTTATTCTAGCGGCTGAAGACTGATGCTTGAGAGACCTCTGTCTGCCTCTTCAGCTCAAGTGCCTCTTCAACACATGGCCCAGCAGCCAGTCCTGCGGAAATTTGGCCGATATGTTTGCCTTTGACTTTTGCAGCCTGGCTTTTGCAATCTAAATCAATCACAGTTTGTCGTTTTTGATTTCAGAGCCCCTTTTGCTCAGATCCAGTATTGCCTACATGCACTGAATTATTTTTCCTCATGTTTTTTTTCTGTATTCTATATATTGTAGATTATTATCAGTTTATCCTCAAAAATAATCAGCGCCTAAACAAATATATATACATTTGATTTATCTTAAATCCTTACGATTACTTATCATGTGAAAGAAATGTCTAATTTAGGATCTGTTTTTGTTTGTTCTTCTAATTATTTAATCCTAAAAATTAAAGCTGCATCTGAACTGATTTTTTTCCTGCTTGATATGACTTTATATTAACTGTAAGGTTGGTAAAACTTCCCCAGCAGCCAGTGTGAGTCCCGGCCTCGCAGCTCCCCTGGCTCTGCCTTTAAAGGAATGCATTTATCCTGATCCATTTCCACGGCGCAGTGGAGCTGGTGTGAAGTGGCAGGTTAACAGCCTCTTGTCTGTAAGGCCGGGGCCTACCCGGTGTGCCCGTCAAGCGTGTAAATACTTGAGTGGAAAACCCCCGTGCGCCTCTTTTCTCCGCGGCCCCTTGTCTAACTGCTACTCTAACCTCTCCCTCTGCGTGACGGAGGCGGCCGCTGCAGCGGCAGAGGGCGGGCAGGGGATCCGGGCCCATGCGGGTTGCGGGCGGGACAGCGGCAGCGGGAGAGACCGCTAGAAAGCCGCACCGGGGGTGCAGGGGCAGCGGAAACATGCTGCTACATATGTTGGGTCAAGTATGGCTTTTGTTGTGATCTTAAAAGGTTGTTAAAACCTATTCGTGTGTAGCCTTGCAAAAAAATAAAAGCGCCGTGCTTTAAAAAAAAAAAAAATCTATAGTGAAGTGCATGCCTGGAAGAATGTTGGATTTTCGAAGTCCTCCCAGTGACTTTAATTTCGCAGGGGGCATTTTTAATTGGGCTGTGGGGGATCATAATGAGCTCCATCCCAATCGTTTTTCCATTAGGTTACTTAACCAAAAACTTCGACGCGTAAAACCAAACGGCTGTGTAAAGAGAGTCCTTCAGAATAATAATTTCATTCCCCCCGCCAAGCTTTCAAGCTGTCTTCTTATAAAAGCATATAAGTTATTTGTATAAAGAGTGAAAATTGTGCGC
This sequence comes from Zenarchopterus dispar, assembly GCA_028564865.1. Lineage (NCBI taxonomy): Eukaryota > Metazoa > Chordata > Actinopteri > Beloniformes > Zenarchopteridae > Zenarchopterus > Zenarchopterus dispar. Next base: position 16,137,192 of record JAOWBL010000019.1, on the reverse strand, counting down.
AACAGATGACAGAAATTGTTTATTTTCCCTTTTGTTTTGTCTCCACCAAGTAATCACACTAATGATTAATGCTACCTTTAGAAAAAAAAACCCAACTAAATCTCTCATCCTGTCGCCTCTCCAGTGAGAGTCGGGCCTTCTCTTCTGTTTGCAACTATCACTTTCACGGAGAACGTGCAATTTTCAGCGGAGCGAGATCATCGCCCGTGCAGATAATTACTTTGAATGTCAAAAAGATGTAGTTTTAATATCGTCTCTATTAGCCTGTTGGCTAGGTAATTAAGGTGCAGATGACAGCAGTGAGGGAAACAGATGGCATTTGCTTACAGTGATTCAGAAAGTAAACAATGAGCCTGAAGGGGAGAGGCAGGGCTGCACACACTCGCTGCTGCAGCTCCTCTCAACTTCACCAAGGCTGTCATCCTCCAAGGTGCATGCTATTACTGAGCAAAGAAAACATCTGTACCATCTTAAAAAAAATCTTAATTCCAGTAGCTGCATGAATTTATTTCCTGAAAGAGCAGACGAGGGAGCAGGTGGCTGGCGCGCGTTGCCCTTTTGTGGCTCTGCGCGTCTTGGACTTCTTAAATCTCCCCGGGCATCGTGGCATTATTGCTTGTTAGTTAATAATAGAGGGTTAATGAGAGGACACAAAAATGGCAAAAATTGTCTGTCCATTCTACCTAATTCTGGCGTACACAGAAACAGAGTAAAGAACGGAGTAAATAATTAAAGGAACTAAACAGAATCATCTTCTGTTTCTCCGGGACGCACGACCTAAACTACTCAACTATTATTAATGCGCTTTATGTGTGGTTAATGCTGACATAAAACTTTCGCCTGTTGTTATTACTGTTAGGGTATTATCATTATTACATTTATAATGACGGCTGTCGCATGCAGTTAATTCAGATTTTTCCCCCCCACATAGTTATTCATGGATTCGGGTTCATTCGGCTACAGCTTGCGTTCAACGTCAAATGAAGAGAAAAAATAAATAATGATAGGCTATAATGTTAGAATTATTATACTAACAAGTCTCTATATGTTGTTAGATTTTAAAGCAGAAAATTATCTAATTTAGACTAGTAATAAATATCTGAAATTCTAATAAACTAATTATTTCCTCTCAGAGCAAACAATTAATTTAATCTTACTAAGCCCGTTTAAAACGCCTTACACAGTATTGTAGGAAATATGAAGTTGTAAATGATTAATAATTTAAGTTTTATTTAGGCCTATATTTTAAAGGCTAAAAAAAAGGGAAAATAAGTGAAATGACAACTAAATGTCAACAAAAGTTGACCGTTTAATTCATTTCACTAAAAGCAGAATTGTGTTATTTAATTTCGTCTGCTGTAGCTCATGGACAACGTCGTAATATATCTTTTCTCACACTGGCTAGATTTTTTTTCTCAAACAGTTGTTGACAGGCAGAGTAACAGCTTCTATGATCCGATCATTTGAACCGGTTAAACACTCCGCTGCTTCTCCTGCAGTGAACCGTGAAATAACCGTTTATCATTATCCGTAGCTTCACTTCCTGCACTCGATAACGAAACGCAATTTGACTCTTTTTCCCCCCCCTTGGCATAACAAATCTTTTCTTAAACCAACAAAATAAATGATACTTACCTTACAGATGAAATTACAGGCACGCCTCACCTATAAATTTAAGGGTTAAATGTCTTTAATTTGCGGCACAGATTGTAGACGCAAGGGAGGGCACTTCATATTCTAAATATCGCATCCATAAATTTTACAGAGAATTTCTTGAGAAATATAGGAGGAAAAAAAGGGATTCAAAACTGTAATAATTCCCCTTGATTTTAGAGGTTATATTTGATTAAATATGCGCTATGATAAAAACGCGTAAGTCTATCATAATTTATATATGTCACATAAGTTATTAAAATCTATTAAACTACTTTTTGGGGAAATACACACTACATCTATTTGAGCTTTGTGGGAACTCCCTTCAAATTCTTAACACTTGATGTTTGGAAAAAGAACTCAGGTAGACACAGTTGAAGAAAAAAAAAGAAGAGACAAGCCAATCAGATTGCTCCTTTTCCCTTTGGCCAATGACAGACGCCACATTGTTGTCAAATTTGTCTAAAGAAACCGTAGGCGCAACAATAGAGAGAGGAGAGAGGGATCTGTATCCATTGACAATCTCTGGAGGAAGTTAGTGTCTCAGGCCGCTGTGAGTAACAACCTCAGCTCCTCCTGGAGAGTTTCAACTTGAAATCGACGAGGAATGATCGTTCCTCTCGCCTCCTACTCCTTTCGGATTTAAAGTCGTATCTAGTCATATTTACGGCTTCCTCGACACACTGCTGGGACAGTTTCGAAAAGAGTTTCGATCGCAGTTTTTCCTTATGTCTGTAAGTAGAAATCACTGACTTCACCTGTTGCCCAGGGATGTTGAGGACCACGGAGGAGAAGTTAGTTTAACTAAAACAGATTGTTGAGTCGAAGCCGTTTAATTGTTTCTAGTGTGGTCGTATTATTGGGGTTCGCGGGCATGGATCTGAGACAAGAGCTCCCCACAGGCTCCTCCGCCTCTCAAGTCCACCCGGGGGCGGCGGCGGCGGCGGCGGCCGCTGCAGCCTCCATCCCGGTGTCCATGGCCGGCAACCTGCTGCGCGGCCCTCCGCTTCTCCTGCGCGCCGCCGACAAGTATCCGCGCACACCCAAGTGTGCCCGCTGCAGGAACCACGGCGTGGTGTCCGCCCTGAAGGGACACAAGCGCTACTGCCGCTGGAAGGACTGCATGTGCGCCAAGTGCACCTTGATCGCAGAGAGGCAGCGGGTGATGGCGGCGCAGGTGGCCCTGCGGCGGCAGCAGGCGCAGGAGGAGAACGAGGCCCGAGAGCTGCAGCTGCTCTACGGGACGGCGGAGGGACTGGCCCTGGCCGCAGCCAACGGCATCATCCCGCCGCGTCCCAGCTATGAAGTGTTTGGCTCCGTCAACAGCGAGAGCAACTCAGGTGAGTGGAGACCGAACCGGAAAAATCTGCCAGATTCAGCTGCCAACCCGTTAAAATGCATCACAAACTTGTGCAACAAGTCAGTGGTTGCATTTGTAAGCTCAAGTTAAGGGTTTGATGTATTAATGCCTTTGGTGCTCTACGGCATGCTCAGTCTAAAACCTGGGTTCTGTGGTGTTTGTGTCATCAGATTCAGGTATCCAGAAGTATGAGCTGTTCCCAAAGGGCCACCTATCCGGATCCTCCACTCCGCAGCAGTCTGTGGGGAAACTGACGTCCGCGGAGAGCGACTCCGCCCCGGGCATTTCCTCCCCAGACGGCCGGCATGGAGGCGGCTCAGGCTCGGAGAACGGCGACAGTGAATCCGTCAGCTCCCCGGTGTCCAAGCCTTTGAAAGACGGAGAGGAAACCCCTGGATCCGCCAGCTCCCTTGCATCGGATTCCGGTTCTGAGACCGACAAAGACGAACAGGAGCCGTCCCCTTCCTCCGCGGCCTCCCGGCACATGAACGCCATCGACATCCTGACCCGGGTGTTTCCCAGCCACAAGCGCAGCGTGCTGGAGCTGGTTCTGCAGGGCTGCGGCAAAGACGTGGTGCAAGCCATCGAACAGATCCTCAACAACAGCGGCGCGCAGGCCCCGAACAAAACCGGGCCGGAGGAGACGTGGTCGGCAGAGAGGATGCTCCAAAATGCGCAGCAGCTTCCGCCGGCCTCCGCAGCCACGACCGCCCCGACAAGGCCCATGCTCCCCGGAGCCATGACGCTGAGCAACCGCTCTGCGTTTTCTCCACTTCAGCCCAACGCCCCGCACTTCGGAGCAGACCCCAGCACCTATCCACTGGGCACCCACCTTGGACTGAACCCGCTGAGGCTGGCCTACTCTGCGCACAGCCGCGGACTGGCTTTCATGGCGCCCTACTCCACCACCGGCCTCATGCCCACCCTGGGCTTCAGACCCCCGATGGACTACGCGTTTAGCGACTTGATAAGAGACAGGACAATGTTGCACAAGGAGCAGAGCTACGCCAGCGGCCTGTACGGGCCTCTGGTAAACAACACTCCGGACAAACCGTGAAGCTGCAGCTGACTGATCACAGAGACGCACCCGCGTGTTTGTAGCAGCAAGTGTTGAAAATGTGTGATGTCTTTTGGCTACAGTCTACTGTACATAACGGGATCATCTGGCTTGCAGTCAAATGGTCTGAGAGGGGGTAAAAACAAACAAACAAACAAACAAAAACTAAACTTACTTATGTTTAACTTTAAGGATAATTTTATATGTTAGACTGCAAAACTTCCTCCATTTATGACCCTTGATTTACCAGCCGTAAAAAAGGAAATGAAATCCAACATATTTATACTGTCCAAGATAAATCCCAAATAAGCTGGGAAAGTTAAAAAAAAAAACAACAACAATAATTCAGCATATTCATAAATTTTATTGCAGATTTTAAGTAAAATCTGTACGAAGAAATTATTTATCAAAGGCGTTTGACTTTTAAAATCCGGTCAAATTTTACAGCTGGTTGATGAAACTCAAGTGTTATGGGATTTTAGGCCTAAACGGAGCAGAATTAAGTTATTAAACCAAGTAGCTTCCTGCTGTAAAACAAATGTGTAAATTTATTTCATTTTTTCCTCATGTATCATTTAAGCTATCTCCCGTTTTTTCTTTTAGTTTGCTTCCAAACGTCTGTATTATATATTGCATTTGGTAATATGAAATACTATGGTATATTTAACTTCTCATTTATCCGTTAGTCAGCTCAAACATTTTGTGGCAAAGTGATGGACCAAGTCAGTTCCTGTTCAAATGTTGCAAGCTGTGTCATATTGTATGAACATACTGAAAATAAATATTATTAAAAAAAAAGAAGAAAGAAAATGCGTTATTTCTGGTGTGTTTACTGTTGGACGACAGACTTCTATCCAAAACCTTTTCATTTGTAAGGTGGTAGGCCAAAAAGTATCAAGTCTGCTGAGATACCTTTAAAATTTTCTGACCTCAGAAAGATAAATTGAACGTATAATGAAGAGAGATTATAAACATAGTGATGCAATGAAGTGATAATGCTAATTATCTGTTTTATTTTAATGAACTGATAAACTTGTATAACCAGCAAGATGGTGACGGACATCCAGATACACTTATCTGGCTTTTTATTAAATCAAGTTGCAGGCTGTATAAAAATTAGCAATTTTCATGAAATAACGTGGAAAAAATAAAAGGCAATTACCAGCTGAATTCTGTAACAATGTTACCTCACACACAACTGTTTTCTCCATCGAAATAAATGTATTCCTATTTAATCTAGACACAAAAATGAAACAAAATAAAAATAAATAAACAAAAAAACATGAAAAAAGATCTATTATAAGGTACTGTTCAATCCGAATACAGTTACGACCAGGAAGGAAGAAACGTGAACATTTCTTGAAATAAATCATGTACTAATCATTCCCTGCAACCTCTGGTATTAACTTTTAAAGTTTACTCGTGTTTTTTTTTCTTTTTTAATAGTGAAGTCTGACTGGGTATATAGATTCGCCGTTTATTTCCGTCTACTGAGAGCTCGAAGCTTTCCCTCCACCCACTCAGGAATTTCTGAGCGTCCACAGAAAGATGGTTAATTTCAAAGAACAGCACCGCCACCTAGCGGCCATTTTACGCCAGTGTCCAGCAAGTTTCAATACTGCAGCTGCAAACTGGAGTCACACTAACTTTTAGTGACGACCTCTACTGGCAGAGCTGCAGAAAAAGATGTGTCTGAGCAAATTCAAAGGAATAAAGGTCAAAACTCCACGACAGAGGTGGGAGAACAGTGAGTTTGTATATTGAATGTTTTTCTTAGCTGTTCTTTCAAAAGACTCATGTTCAACAATTATAAGAAGTGGACTGCTGTTTCGAGAACAAACAATTCAAAAGAGCTACATTTTGACTGTTATTATACATTCACCTGCAGGATGCACCTCTTTCATGGTTTAGGGATGCAGTTTTTCACGGCACAGTCACCTGTCTTCCTCCACTGAGCAACGAGCACCACAGAAAGCCATTTTATGCCACAAATGAAGGTATATATTAGCAGACAGAACGGTGATGACCGAGTATTTGGAATAAATCTCTGCTTTGTTCAAATCCAAGGAGCGAAGTGCAGACAGAACTGTCATGATGTCAAACACACAAGTAAAGCAGTCCATGCTGCTGTGGTTGACTCTTTTCATTACAAAGATGTGTATGTGAGACACAGATTACACCACTAGATGACAGTCTTGTCTAAGGCATACCATCTGTAGCGCTGATGACACCAGTAGACAGCTGAACCCTAGCTGCCTATATGCTGCTATATTTCTCAAAAGACAAGATCATGAGGCACAATGTAAATAACCAAGCATCTGTACAGGAATATTTTTATGTTTCCGTGGGTTTATTTTCTTTTTCTTTAATATACATAAATTCTAAAAGGCCTTGAACATAGAATCACAGTATGTTTAATTATTTAGTTGTCTAGCACAAAATAACACTGAAAAATGATCAGTCTCTATTTTTAGTCTTATTCATATAATGTGAGCAACATGAAGAGCTTTACATGAATAAAGCAATAGAAACAATAAAAACCGTCAATCACATTTTTTAAAAAACTGTCAGGACCTGCACATCACAGCTGGAGGTGAAGGCTTTAATGTTCTCAAAACAACCCCATAGCGCCCTCTTCTGGACACTTGTGTCCTAAACACCTGGTAAGAACCAAATTAACTTTGCTGCTGATTAACTTAAAAGAAATATGAAGGAATAGTCTTTATGTTTTATGTGTTGAGAACAGCAATTTCAGCAGCAAGCACTGACACCTAAGCAATATGTTTATACACAATTAGTTTCCAAAATGATATATATA
>JAOWBL010000019.1:16113068-16130204 GCA_028564865.1 Zenarchopterus dispar | reverse complement strand
CACACACACACACATATATATATATATATATATATATATATATATATATATATCTATATATATATATATATATATGCATATATGAAAAGAAGTACATCCTTTTTAGTTGTAAGATTTTAAATATCAGGATATCATAGCATAAACAAACAAACAAACAAAAAAGCATTATCTGGTCATTATCAGGACCTAAAACAAGATCAGTTTGACCTAAGATAAACAAAATATATAACACATTGAACTGACAAAAACAAATGTATGAGCAGTGTTACTGAATTAAGTATGAAGGTACACCAAAGTACTGAAGAGTCAGTTTCAGAGCGGCGCTGAGAGATAGAGACAGATTGGTAAGCATAAAAAAATTGCTAAAGATAAAAAAGAAAAACAAGGTGTTTTTGACAACCCATTCAAGGTGCAGACCTCAACCTGACTGAAACTCTGTAATGAGACCTTAAGAGAGCCGTGCCATAAGAAATAACTACAGACTGCAAAGAAGTGAAGTAACATTATAAAAAAGGGAGGGATAAAAATCTCCAACAACATAATGTCTCATAGAAAACGTTTACTTCTAGTTAGCACCTCCACATGAAGGTCTAGAAGCTATTGAATCATTGGAGATGCATTTAGTTTTTCTTCTTCATTTAGCTTTAGTTCAGTAAACATGGACACAGTGTAATATATCATCTGTTATTTTCCACCTAAGTTGCTGAATTTGAAAACCTTAAATGTCTAACACTTACAATGCATTAGTGTGTTTGGTCTTTTTCATATAACTGTGCGTCTTACAACTTTACTGAAATGAAAAGTGATTCTGATATTTTGGGGAATTCCTTCAACATTTTTGCCATTTCTAAGGGTTTTCCCCTTAATAAATTCATGTAAACAAGTTAAAATGATAACCTAAAATTCTTTTTTCCACAGTGTTTTGGCTTCCACGTAAAACCCACTTTCCCCTGTTTTTATGTTGTGGGAATTGTAGTGCTTCGACGTGTCAAAATGTGTGTGTGTGTGTATTTTGTCTGTCGGCTTCTCTCTGTGTACGTTCATCTCAACAAACCATTCGATGTTATTGATTTGGGAATCTTATTCCCATCTGTCATTCAAAAGGCTCTGTCATCATTTTGCCCTGTGAGCATCCACCCACAACGTGCACATCCATCTCTCCATCATCAAATATTGACCCTTTTCAATCTTTCTATCAAGTCTTCCTTCTATTCACAAGTGACTGCTCACCTGGGGGCACTTGAAGCTCAGTTTGGATGAAGAGGCCCCTGTTTTGTGTTAGCATTAAAGGAATATTTCAAAGTTAAATCTTCCTTATGTCTATTACTAGGTGGCACTGAGTGAAGGCTTATTTTAGGGAATAAAACAACATGAACTGAACCAGTTTTGAGTTACAATGAAATATTTCTTTGCAGCAAAAATGGTGGTTTAGATTAATCAAATAATTTTTGAGTTTTATCAAGGGCTTACATTGGGTATTTATTCTGATATCTGCTACTTATTCTCTCGGCTAATGTCCATTATGCTGTAAACATATATTAACACTCATTACCGTCTAGTAATAGACTAAGAGTTGAATGACCCTGAAATATTCCTTAATGGAGTGAAAAACAGACACAAAACGGATACAAAAGTGGCCAATATCTGCAATCAGTATGTGTAAACTAAAATATCCCTCTAAGGATTGAAGGGCTGTGGTCTGTCCCGTGAGTCAGGTGGTCAGTACAACCTGGACGGTGAGTAGCCCCATTCACACAGCCAGTGTATTGTAATGCCTTTATTCAATCCTGCTAGCTGTGTGAGCAGCATGTGAGAGGGAATAGTGCAAAAGGTTGTTCTGCATCTGCATCACCTCGGGGAGGCAGTAAAAGAGGTGAAATTGGTGCTGTGTGAAACAGCATTGCACAAGGATGTAACAGTGGCGCGAGGATGGCTGCAAACTTCGCTCAGAGGAAGAAATTAGAAGGTCTCAAGGATGGAGAAAGAGACAGCCGTTCCTGCTCTCAGAAAGCCAACTAACAAGCAAGATAAAGATGCAGCAGTAAAATAATACCAGAGGTAGAAAACGGCTGGACTGGCCGAATTACAAAGTTTGTCGTTTGACAAGGGCCACTAGCTACTGGTCAAATCCTGTCCCATGATTTAGCAACCTAGAGGAGACTCCACCTGCTGAAACTGCGCCACTGTCTCCCTCATGTAGCCATGGTACCACCCCAAACAGAAGCAGTGACAGGGAAAACCAGGACCACGCCTCTATGTGTGTCTCTTGGGAGCCACCAGGTAGAAACCTTTTGTTTCATTGCAGTTTATTTTTTCAGCACTGTATTTTATCCAACACTGATTGAATAGTCACCTGCAGCACAGGAACTTGTTGCTGACTGTGGACCATGAAGGAGACTGAAGGGATAGAAGGATGGCCTAACGCTCAGTGAAAGCACACACTGTGGAGAAAATATTGTGACTTGCTGGGATCACTGTGAATGCACAGCTGGAAAGTGGGGGTGAAATATAGTGGGGATCTCCGGTGCATGTAACCTTTCGCTGCGTGAAAGTGGCTAATTACAGGGCCACATGTAAGTGTAATTTCCACTGGAGACAGAGGGGGACATGTGCCCCACTTTTCAAACCAAAGTTCCATCCATGGTGCCACACCAGGATGAACCTAATACCCAACCCAGTGAATACACATCTCATGTCTCTTTTCTTTTGGTGTGCTTTGATCAACACAAGTAATACAACTGGTTGCACTTATTTTTCTCTGTATCCTTTGAAAATTTATAACACCCCGCAGTGGACTGGCAACATGCCCAGAGTACATTGTGCCTGTAGCCTGAAGACGACAGGGGTAGGCTGAAGGATGAATGGCTAGATATATGAAAGCAAGATAAGTATATGTTTTGTTTACTTTTACAATGTTGCATAATATGTTAGCCTTTATCAACAAAATGGGATGGTACGTCCCAAAAAAGCCATTACAAAGAACCCCTCTACGCTCATATATTAAGTTTGTCCCTTGAAAGCTTCTCTTTTAGTTCATTTTGGCCCTATTATTAGCTCCTCAGACTGTAATATGCTAAAAATTAGCAACATAAAAATATAAACAACCATATGGCAAGATAATTAGTTGCTGTCAGTGAGTTGTACGTACCCTGTAAGTACCCAGATGGCCAGTGGTATGTATTCATGGCGCTTTGGTTAAATCTGATGGTGTTAGAACCACAAATGGCACAGGACTTTTTCCACTTCTTTCTTTATTTTGCAATTACACAACAACAAAAATGAATGCTGAATGAAAAAGACAAACTTCAAAAAGATTTTTAGCGACAAAAAAACCCCCTGCATTGATCATTTTTGTCTTCTTGAGTCATAACGATATTAATAAAGTACTACGAAACTGAGGATGTGCGCTCGTGGTTGGCAAGGAGCTTACAGAGAGAATTGGTATGAGTTTTAAGGATAAATGGACGTCAAGCTGTGCCGACACAGCATGAGCACACTTAATCTCCTGAAGTGCAGAGTGTCATTTAACTCTGCTGGGGCAGATAAGGTGCGCTGCAATGTGATAATGTGACTGTACTGGGTTCTTTTTGATTTCTATTTGCATATTGTATGTGCAGACTTTGCTATGCTTGTACAGTAAGTGTGAATTAAAGAGCAGAGGAGGTGCGGCACATCTCTCTTGTCAAGCATGATATCATCTTTTCACACGTCTCAGAACACAGTCACATAAAGTTGTGTTTCCATCCCTTCTGAGGCCAATATGTGAACTTGCTTTTACCTCCTCGGGAATTTAACCAAACCTGCTACTTCCCTCAACCCAATCATTACACCAGGATTAAATCAAGTCTTCACCCACACTTTCAACAATTTGCGCAATGAAGTCTTACAAAAGAAAGGACAGTTCCTGCCATGTGAGCGTGGAAACAGATTTTTGTTCTCATATGTAGACTCGGCTACACGTGCACTTACACACCTTACAGTGTAAAAAGAGTCTGTTTGCATCTTTGTGCAGAGAGAAATGAGCCAGCAGACGACTTGAACACGTCATTTTAACCACTGCTTACATGTACAGATGAATTGGTGGTAAATGGGCTCCTGTGAGTGAGAGTACCTCAGCTGTGAAGGATAACCCAAATGGGGCTCAAAAAAGCAATAAAACTTTAGTGAGCCGGTCACGTAGCAGCTAAATCCCGCTGCTGTGGCACCTCACCGCAACTACTCCCAAACTGATAAAGAAACTAAGCGTCTCTCAAGCACAATCACAGAGACACATCCACCGATGAAGATATAATCAGGTTTTCCTCTGCAGGTTGTGGATTTGTCTTCTAAATGCGCTCAACAAATCTTGGATTTTTGTCATGTAACGTCAAGAGCATCTGACTGATCATTAAAAGTTGAGTAGCTTGGAAATCATAGGTTTACTTTTACGGTAAAGTTGACTCCTAAAATGTTATGGGTTTCATGATAAATTTTTTTCCAGGTAAAACTCTGAGCTAGACGTAATTCTATGTGTGTTTATCACCAAATACTGTCTAGAGGTTATGTATTTACTGTATTGTATTCAGCAGTTTATCGACATCGTTGCAATTTAATTAACCCCACTCCCTGCACTTACCTGGGATTTCACATACTTTAAAAACATTTACAAATACTCGACTTGCTGGCCTTGCAATGTGGTTATTGAAACTGAAAACACACACCCATGCACCCCCTCCCAATATAATATACACATATGTAATATGCTAATGATTTCTGAACACACATTAAAATGATGCCAGCTTCTCCCAGAGCCCCCATTCTCACTGTTCCTCATCAATGCTTTCTGCTGAAACGTACAATTTGCAATATGCAGTTAATGAGTTGTTGAAGGCAGAGAATGGATCCCATTCTAGCCGTAATTGTGTAAGGTTTCCCAAGGGGTACATTTGTGTGTGTGTGTGTGTGTGTGTGTGTGTGTGTGTGTGTGCACATGCTTAAAAAATTCTGCATATATACTTCAGCAGTACTGTGTGTCCTTGTGTTTGCATCTATGCATGTGTGAGGCTCACAAATACACGTGTGTGTGTGTGTGTGTGTGTGTGGGTGGGTGGGTGAAAACAGAAGTGTCTTTAATCTTCATTTGATGAATCCCACTCTGGACAAGAAAGCTGAAAAGAGAGAAGGAAAGAAAGAAAGACAAAAGGAAAGGAAGGAAAAGAAGGAATGGAAAAGCTCCTGATGGTGAGACAGGAGATGTTGATGAGAACTCACCAGGAGAAGAGCCAGCAGAGGAAGAGTTGTTTTCACACAGACCTACTTCTGTCAGTCAGCCGAATGATGCTAGAAATTTAGGAGTGAACCGCTGGTGTCCATGTAATATTTGGTAAACAGTGATAAATATCAGAGGAATTTTAAAAAAAAGAGATATTTTTGTGTAGAAGATGGGATTAAGCTATTCCCCGAGTCTCTAAAAATGTTGCATTTTGATCATTAGATTAGCTCTTTGTTGCCATTTCCACAAATACAAGGCAGCATAGGTGGTTTTTGTGCACATTGTTCTTAGAGACAGCATCAAAGATTTAAAAAAAAACCCAGTAACAACGAAATATTCAAAGTATGTACTTAAGAAGAGAGAGAAAACAATAAGTAGATGCACATAGAAAAGAAAATAGAGAAGAATTTTGAGCAAAAACACTAGAAATAAATGAAAATAAGCAGCAAAGTTGCTTGTCTTGAGAGTTGTTGCGTTATTGCACACAGTTATTGTACATTGTTTTGACCTGTGATTTCTACTGGAGAAGATCATTTGTGGGGTGTGATATGAGTCTCCCCTTTTAATGTCCTCAGAAATCAGTCTTACAGCCGCAGGGAAGAAGCTGTTATGAAACCAAGCCTTGTGGGTGATGATGCTTCGTGGCCTGTGATGTCTCAGGTTGTATATGGAGTTCCTCCACCTGAACAGAGCACGTGCCGGCTGGTGTTTATCCCCGAGGATGCTCTGTGCCTTTTTCCTGCACCACTGAGTACAGATATATACTGCTTTCCTGTATGTGCTTACTTATATAGCAGATACAGTAAGTAAGATATAGCGTTTAGGATATATTCTATATTTTGTGAGGTCTTTTTGCCAATGGATGAATGAAAAAGTCATTTTAAAGCAACTCATGGTGTCAGAATGATGAGAAACATCCTGAGCAGATTCATATGTGAATTATGAGTGTGGACTATATTGGTTTTGTAAGTCCTGTAAGGTTTGGGCTTACTGGATCATGGAAGTTTGGAGACCAAGATCACCTTGGACACTTTTCGATGTTCCACAAACTCAGCATCACCTGTCGTAATTCTTGTTGCACAATTTATTACTTTGCTAAAAGAGTTTATTGGTTTATGGAGCTCTGTTATCATAAATGAGTGTATATTGTCTGCAGTGGTGTTTAGGTGGTTGGTGTGTGTCAAGATGATAATGGCAGGAATGCCAGGAGCCAAAGTGATCCACTTTCATGCCTCTTTGTATGTACGATGTAAATGAGAAGCAAGATCCAGCTTCTTTCATTGCTCCATGCTTCAGTTATGATGTACGTGATAGGTGTCTTCAGTTGTGAAAGGGGACTCGAGCTGGCAGCGCCATACAGAGCTACAATATATTCTGCTCTTGCATTTTTTAAAAAAAATTCATAGCCATCAGTAATGTCTGGACCACATGGGCCAGCCTTTGCTTCCCACTTAACCTATCACTAGTTTCAATGTTGTTGCTGATTTGTGCGACTTTTGTCTGCATTTCTGTTGTACATCAAGTCTCGTTTCAACCTATTGCGTCCCCCACCTCCTCCTCCTCCCACAAACACACACACACTCTGCTGGTGAGTCACAAAGTCTCAAATTACCATTTGACTTCTTCCAGGTCCTCAAAGTGAAGACAGTAGATGTGAAGGTTAACAGCACTGTTGGAACAACTTGGAGGAGTTCAGTCTCCACCAGGTGAAAAGAATTAATGTTCTGCAGCTAAGAGGGGACCAATAAGTGAAGCATGAATTACTTTTCACCTCCAACACCCACGCAGTGTCAGACCTGTGAGATCAGACTGAGTCTCTCAGATAACACTTTATTTATAGCAGAGACCAGGGTTTCTGAAACATGAAGATCTACTCAAAACATGAACTGCACAGTTCAGAAAAGGATGTTTAAGGCAACTTGGCGTTTATAATTGTTATTATTATCTGATTTACTGCTATGCTATGCACGATCTATCCTACAAATATTTCTATTCCATCCACGTGTCATCCACTTATAATGAAAAGTATTGACCCTTATTGCTTGATTTGCCATGAAATGACACATTCTGTCCTCTTATAATGAGCTGCTATGGCTTGATGATCCTTTCATTTTTCAGGATGGTGGCATGATTGAATCAAACTCGCAGTTGGCTTTGGTTTATAACCCAATTCCTGGAAAGAGAATGGCTTTCCATCACTGTCATTTCACTGTATTTGGTGCCAAGTATACAGCTTTATGTTAAGAAACAGTGGAAATGTTAAACATACCTGCTCTGCATATACAGTTTTACGCTGGATAAGCTGTGATTAAATACCCAAAAGGTCTCTAGATTTGCTAGTCATTGCATACGAAATTACTTTTTTCTTCTTATTTTAGTAAAACTTCATACAAATGACATAATCAGGGCCTTAAATAAAAGTTAGATCTTGTATCTAGAAGACAAGAGACACAATTGGTCAAAGTAAAAAAAAAAAGACAGAGGCCTCCTATCATCTTCCAAAGATCTTTTTCTTGACCTTGAAAACAGCATGAGCCATAAAGACGGCTGTTTCCAGGCATTTTTATCTGATCTAGTGAGACTCCTTACATTTTCAACAAGGACGAGTCCGACAACAACAAAGTACAACAAAGATTAAACGCTGTCATCTCTGTTTAGGATGGTCGGAGAACCAATCCTGCTAAAGCTGGAAATTGTTTGCAGAATCCTCAAAACCAAATTCACATTTCTTTTAGAGCATCATGGAGGCAAAATCTAAACAGCTTGTGTGAAGCAGAAGCTGATCACTCTTACCTTGGTGTCCTCTAGAAAACGTTCCCTTTTTTTGTCCATTGTATCTTAACCATAGACCAAAGCGTAAGAAGAACTGGACAAACCCTGTGGGATGTCACACATAGATTTTCTGAAGAGTGCTTTTGATGTGTCTTTTTCTTTGTACTGCACAGTGCCATGTCACGAAAGGATGGTATGAGCAGTCCTGAGAAGCCAGCTGGAGCATGTCCACCTTATTTCAGTCACGGTCAGTCACAGTTAGTCATTTGAGCTCTGGTGTCTTAGTTTATGTTAGCTTTTGATACATTAAAGGTGTAAGGTTGTAGTTTAAAATGTTTGTGGTTTCATATTATTTTACATAATGTGGTACAAAAAAAATCCCCTCCTACAGTCATCATGGAAGTAAAGTCTGCCTAAAGAGACCGAAATCTTTCTTTCTTTCTTTCTTTTCTTTTCTTTCTTTTTTTTTTTTTTTTGATACAGGCTGTGATTGAGTTGATTTTTTTTCTGTAAAACTGGTCATTTTCACATGGAGGCCAAAGGAGATTGACTCACTTTTGCAGGCATCCCCCCAGTGGTAGGCTGAGGAACTGCAACATTTCTGACTTCAACACTGTCTTCAACCTGGAAGTTGTAATGTTGGTGCCTTATTTACATGAATCACAGAAGATACAACTTGATGAAAATAAAAAAATGTCACTTTGTTTTGATGGAATTATCTTCCTTTCATGAAGGATGATCCAGTATTTCCTTTGCAAAGGGAGTCAGAAAAGGAAGCAGTGAAGGTCCTTTCCTTTGCATTTCAGAGGATTCAACCAGCTCTTATCACGCTACCTCTTAGATACTTCTGGGTCACTTCACTCGGTCAGGAACCTCTGTAAGCTGAAGAGACTATTCAACCGAACCCACACTCTACTAGTCTTGTTGTATAACAGCAAATCCTGTGACCCATCACATTCAGTGACCCACAGAGGGAGTGTAGTTGCATCTTACATAAGTTTAAAAAATATCTCAAAATTACAAACTAAAGAGAAAGACTAAAAATATATGCATGTTCTCCCAACAGGACACAAGTAAATAAGAGTTTTAATCAAGATTTTGGCCACATTAAGTACACTGAGGCATCTGTTAAGGTTTATACCTCAAAATGATTCAACAAATATACAGTGGAGAAAAGTTTTCTTTGGTTTGGAAAGCTTGTTGTGAGAATCTGAAGTGTTTTTACAGTGTGTACATTATAATCATCTAAAAACAATCATTAACACTCAAAGGAATTTAAAGTGTCAGTAGTGCTGGTTTTTATGAGATTAAAGGAAAACAAACGTCAGAAACGCAAACCAGGAAGAAGAGGTCATCCATATAGACATGCCGATATTGATCCCAGGAAGAAGTGTGATAAATGATTTTGTTATGCTCTGCGGATTTTTGTAAATTGATCTAAGAAAAGTGTGAATAGCAGGAGAAGTAAGTAGAAGGCAGACAAGAGAGGAGATGAAAAAGCCAAAAAAAAAAAAAAGTGTGTGTGAGAGAGGGAAGGAAACTGGGTCAGGCAGGAGAGTGGAGAGGTGGGCAGAGGGGAGGACAGGACTCCAGAAGCATTATTGACGTTCTCTTTCCTCCTCCTCACCTCCCCCCTTCAGCGTCCACCCCCAGTCTCTGACCAGCAATTACACTTCTCCAAATTATGATCTATACTGGTGGACTGAACCTGACCGCGGATGGAGATAGATGGAGGAAGATTGAACTTTATCTCCTTCCTTTCCCCTGTTTTTCTCCTTCTCTCTCACACTCCCCTCTCCTTTTCTCTCGATGGTGACAGATGGCATGGGGCCCCTGGCCATGGCCCCTGCAGATTGATTATTGATCAGGAAGACAGAGATGGATTGAGGGGTGGAGAAGACACCGAGGAGCGGCGAGGTGAGGGTTGTGGAGTTGCAGCAGAGGTGGAAAAGTGGGAGGATTTTAAGGAATTTATGTTTTAAAAGAGGAGCTTAAAAGATGGCAGGTTGGAGAGATGAAGGAGGGAGGATGAAGGAGGGGGATGGGGATGTGGGCACAACAAAGATTTTCTTTCGCTCAGCCGTCACCTTGAGAGGGAGCCATTGACTAAGCTCCAGATTTATAACTAAAATCTAAAGCAGTTTGGAGTCTGTTCAAGATTTCCAAGTTATAGCTTTTTTTTTTTTTTTTTTTTTTGGGTCTGAACGTCACACACCTTTTAAATAGATATTAATGGCTGCTGTGAGTTCATCCGCCGCATTGGTAAAAGCAAACTTTGCATGAATAACAATAACTATGTTGAAGGTTGGCAGCATGCAGTGTATATTTTTTAAGTGACAAGAGGTTTGTTTAGCTGTAAAGAATTATCTTGGCTTTTCTGTCTATGAGATTTAGAAAAAAAAACCCATCTCCAAAGACACAATCAAATCATTTTCGTCTGCTTATCATCTGCGAGTTTGGGCAGATGATAAGTTTTTTTTTTGAGTTTTTTCTTGTGATTGCCCAGGCTTGTGTTTGTGTGCTGAGTGTTTTTTTTTTTTTTTGCGAGGATGGCGATGTGCAGGGAAGGTGAAGCTGTCTTTCCGTGCCAGACAGATGGCTATCAGCGAGGCTCCTGAGAGTGAGTGCTGCTTTACAGCGGAGCCAGGAGGTTAAGCTGCAATCTCCACTGTCTCTCACTCTCTTATTTTTTTCCCTCAGTTGCTGTACCTTTCATCTTCTCAGTGTGCATTTATGCGTGTGTGTGCACATTTACTCCCTTTGCACTCGCATGTGTGAGTATCAGTGCATGTGATAAAGGAACAGAAGGAGCCTTTTGGCTGGTGAGTGTAAGTGTGCTAGAGGCAGATACTGGAGGAAATAAACGATGTGTAGGCTGTTGCCCAGTTTAGGGTTTACAGTGGGTGCCATCAGTGATGGTTGCTCCTGACTGTATGTGCTCCAAGAGACATTAATTAACAGCCTTTGCAGTTTATCACCAAACTACCCACATAGCATGGGAGATGCAAGTTTTGAACATACAATGTTGTTTAACTGTTATTTTTTTCTTATTCTCTGCTGACTTTGTGCATTTCTTCCATATGGACACCAGCCTGCAGGCAGAGTGGGAGTGATGTCTCAGGAGGAAGCATCTTTATGGGCATCAGATAGTGGGAGGAGTGGATAGATGGACACAGTGGTCCTGTGGCTGAGTGTGTCCCCAAGGACATACAGCTGCAAGGAATTTAGCTAAATTAAGAACTGAGTGTGTCTATTTTAGTGTGTGAGAGGCTTTGATTATGATATATCTATATTGTGGAAGATACTGTGCAAAGCTGAGTCAGGTTTCTGCAATATGGTAACAAAATGTTGAAAAATACATTCTTACAGCTGTTGTTTTGGATCTTGTATAGTTCATTTGAAAGAGGCTGATTTATGGAAATGAACTGCAAGTGTAGCTCATTCTTTTTTATTATTATTATTTGTGGCTCTAAAACCACCAAAAGTTAATGATATTTTTTAAGTGATGAATGATAACCAAGTATTTCTGTAACTGAAGGGCCAAAATGCCCAAAGATATAATTTAAAAAAGCAAAAAAAACAAAATAAAAACATTTTCAGTATAGAAAGAAGAATGGTAAGCAAACTTGACTGAAAAAGTAAAAAGATTGTTTGACAACAGACCACAGGTGTGGAGCAATCAAATGACTGAAATCAGGTGGGAAAATTAAAATCTACAATTAAAAGAAAAGACAGTAGATTGAAAGTCAAACACTCATGTTTTGCTGGTCCTTCTTCAGCTCAGATTGCAGGAGAATTTGCTTTGGGATTGTTTTTATAAGCTTAAACAATATCAAAATATTTAGTGCTACATTCATTTTTCTCAGAGATCTTATTAGAAGATGAGTCAGACCACAGCCCAAAGTCTTCTCCAGCACATCAGAGATTATCAGCATGCAAAGTTTCAACTTCAGTGTGTACCTATCCATGTGTGACAATGATGAATTGTGCTCCCTGAACCACTCTTTCTGTTCAGGTAGCCAGCTGACCTCATCTTATGACCTGACCAACTCAAGCAACAACAGACCAGCGTCTTCTGATTTATTGTCTTTCTATAAGTTTTCCATGAGGGGTTTGGGTGTCCCATGAGCTCATTCAACTGTTGCTGTCGGGTCAGAAATGAAACGCAGAGCTCCAAAGCAACCTACGATAAAAAAAACGTTGAGAGATCGCTTGTTTTCAACAATGGCAAGTCCTGAAATCCAGCCACACATGTTCAGATCTGACAAACTGTGGAACTAGAGGAACCAGAACTACATATTTTACTACCAGACCACCTATAGCCTTTTCCCACTGACATCGGCATCATGACGCATATCCAGAACCGATTCTCCTCATGAATACACATGGACCTTTAGTTTCTGGTAAAATCTGATCAATCATGACAATCCCCACTTTATGACATAGTTAGTTAAAGTCCTAAAATTAAATCTCACACGGCCCAGTTGGCCAGACTTGGATGTTTGTTTTAAATAAAAATACAACTTTTGATTCACCTTTTTTGTCTGTTGTTGAGCTTATAATAACATCCAAGGTAAGACTGAATCATTGCAACACTTTGGATTACTCAAAAAACCATGGAAACGCCTGCCATGTCCACTTCAACGAACGATGGAAGGAGAAATTTGTAAGAACTTCAGAAAAGAGGAAGATTTGATGCTACAGTTGTTCAAAAAGCATTCCAAATTTTTCTTTTAAGTATTTCAGGTAGTTTTGACTAGTTCAAGTCCAAAAATAGTGAAAATCATACCATGTCTACTTTAAGGAATGAAACACATCTCACCGTAATCAGTTATGATCAAATTACTTGTCGCCAACTGAAACATATTAATTGCACTTTATCATTGGGATGCTATTAAAATCCTCATGTAAATCCAGTAAAAAAAAAGAAAAGAAGAAAAGAAAGAAATGAAATAGAAAACAAGAGTTAAAAACTGACAATTTTTCTATTAATAATTCACTGACGTGCCATTAGTTATAATTACCACTCTATCAGTCTTAAAGTCCTCAGTATTATGAAGTAATTGTTTCATCATTAGCCACTGTTGTGTCAATGATGGGACACAAACACTAACTCATGCTTGGATCATTTTTAATGAACTATTAATTTGGTGCTACTCATCAGCAAAGTCAGTTTATCAGGAATTAAAGTTTTTTTTTTTTAGTATGACTGATACAGCATTAAACTAATCATTAGTAAACTATTCTCTAAAATGAGATCTGTCTGTTGTGTCACAACTAAAGATTAGCTACTCTCTTCTAGTTGGAATGAGAAGTTAAATATTATTAGCTGTTATTCATGATTAAGGGTTAACTTGTAGTCAGTTCATCATTTGCGTATCACTTGTCTTTGTTTACAACTCAAAATATTATAAAGAGTATAAAGCAAATGTTTCATGCTGCTATCTAATGTGAATTTACTTTTTCAGAGATGATATGTCTGTTTTCATGTACTATTTATGGCAAACTTTTTCATCTTATCCACAGACCATTAAATAGAAGCTCGTAGACAAGCTCTTGACAATTTAACTGAAGAGTGTAATACATCCTGACGCTTAGCAAGTTAGTGTTTACAGCGTTAAAAGCCTGCTTTCAGCCACATTACACATGCATATCTCAAGAATTGGATGTGTGGCAGAGGGGTTAATGAAGTTTCTCTCTGCCACGCTGCAGAGGAAAATTATCTAGTGAAGCGGGAGATGGCTGCCTTTCTGTCTGAGTGTCAACAAACAGTGGGGGATTCCTACAGAAAAGACAAGACGTAGCTGGTCATATTTAGCTGTATTATGCTGCTGTCTCACCAGTATTCGGTCAAAATGCCTTCAGTCCCACTATGAGTAAATTAGTGCAGAAAATGAGAAGAAACAAGTGAGCATGCACACACTTTTACATCAATAGGCACAGAAGAGTTTGATCTGGATGGAGTTATACACCCGTTCAAACAAACCCATAAATGCAGAAGAATAGCTTAGCTGAGCGGCTTATGAAAAGTTCTGCATCCTTCAGATCACAGCTGGGGGTCTGTAAAGTTTTGCAAAGTCAATGAGGGATGCAAATTAGGATTATAAAGTGTTTTGAATGAAAATATCAAAGAAATGTGAAATATGTACATATGCATATACACTATAGGCCTTTTGGTGGAGTGAGAAAGCATGGACAGCTATCCTTTTAAAGGTTAATCAGGTCAACATTAAAGCCACAGTCATGTGAAAAAGAAAGGATGACCTCTATCTGATCTAAGGTTTTATGTGTGAGGGCATCTAGACAAACCAGAAATGTTTGCCACTATGTACACGGTTCAGTTCTCACCCAACACTTTGGCCCAGCAGTAACAGAAGACATAAACAAATGGATAAAAAGAAGATAAAAACAAAAAGAAATAGAACACAACTCAGCTGTTAATAATTGAAAATGTACAGAGCTGTAAAGTTTTTCACCTAAAACGTTTAAAGCACCTGGAGCCGCTTTTATACCACAGAACCCCCCACAATTTCAAATGGATTCAAAATTAAAATGTAAAATTTTCATATAAATAAATACATTTTGGAAGCCCTCAAGAAGAAGGATGATCTTTCAGAGATGTTTGTGTTTGCACACATGGATTCTGTCGGGAGAGAGTTGTTTCATTTTCCCCTCCTGATTTTTTTTTTTCTTTCTGTTTACTGGGACACAGCAAGCCTGACCTGGATGCTAAGACTGAAGGCAGCAAGAAGACAGCACCTTAAATATTTGAAGACTAATGCTTAACAATAGAAACCTCCAGATATTTCTTTTTGACTGACAGCGCTGGTTTGAAGCCATTGTTTAATCTTGAACCAGTTATTTTCATTCTGAGAAGAGCGGATAGTTCAAGGTTTCTTGGCTAGGAATACACAGAATACCACCAAGTCTTTGCTGGTCTAGATCTTAACAACCACATACCTGTACAATTTTGTGACCACTGTGCAAAAAAAACCCAAAAAACCCCTAAATAAACAGGCCAATGGACAAAACAGAACAAACATGGGGACAAATCTGCGAACTTCAAGGAGGAAGGATTAAGAACTGAGCTTCAAGACTGACGTGAAGAATCTAAGTAACAGTAGTAAAAGCCCACAAGCCCAATATGTCTCAGTTTAATACTTAAATATTGTAAATCCTTTACTAAAGCTGTTTTCATCTGTCTTTCTAGATAATGTTTGTGAGTAGATTTAATATCCCCAGCAGGCTGTTATAACCCTCTTGTCTGAGTTCCTCATCTGTTCTGACCTTTACAAATAGTGGTTGGTGTTTACGAATATAATGCTAGGCTACAAAAGTCAAAGGTTTAATCTTTCTCCATTTTCATAGAATTCATTTTAAAATACAGCTTTCACAGAATTCTGTAATAAACACAGCTTTTTACAACACTTCAGTGAACTATATCAGTGTTTTGTGGATATTCAAAGACAATTATTCAAAAACATATAAAATAAATAACTAAATTCTTATATTTTTCCAGTGAACTAAATCAAAGATCCATTCCTGGCTGTGAAGAAGATGGTGAAGTTCATCCTGTCAAAATTAAAAGTAATGGATGTTATCGTCCATGCTAAACCTGACCTTTCTGCAGTGAACAGGTGTATCAGCTGTTTTTGGCAAAGTGATGGACAAGCTGTCATATACAGTATATAACTTGTCTGTAATGGATCTTTTAAAAGGTTGTTTGTCTTTTTTGAGGTGATAAATTAATAAATAATTACTCCTGTAACCCATCTAACTAAGTATGTTCAGTTTGAAGCACACAAATAAACTGGATCGTGAAGGATGAGTTAATGCTATGGTCCATTTATCTGAAAAGTCAGAACCTAGAACAACGTCACATTCGAATTGACCACATTCAGTTTACAAATTTAGGAAATGAGCCTTTCCAAATAACTAAGGATTGTGAGGTAAAAAGCTGTTCTTACGACTTATGATTGTTGAAATTTGCGACTTGGAACTTGGAAATCAAAACATCAAGCTTTGACTGGCAGCTCCCCCTGAGCCACACAATAGTCTCTTTCTGTCTGTCTTAAACTAAAAATACTATTCTACTGTACAGACTTGAGGCATTATTGCAGCTTTTTTACTTGCCCCATTTGGTAAGTTAAGTTAGGTAAGTTAAATTCAGAAAATTAATAGTATTAGCAGGTCAGCAAAGACAACTGGGAGTCTACAGATATACATGTAGTACATTGCAATAAAGGGCAAATAGCTGTCATAGTGGCCCATTTAAATACAAGAAGCGGCAATGAACTCTCCTTCTGCTTTTGTGTGTATTGATTGTAATATATCCAACAATTGTTAGTTAGTGGTAGAGCTTTAGGATGGTGGAGACCTGAAGGTGTTGTCTGGAAAGTACAAACAATCCTTTTTCTTTATACTTTCTGTACACTCACAAAGTTAAATTTACCATGTGCACGCAGTATTTACATGAAATGACACTTGACTATTGGCAGAGGCTGAATAACTATTCTGACCTCACTTCTTGTCCTCGCGAACGAAGTTATAAATCAAAGCTGCTTTAACTGATGTTGTTTTGGTCGGAGGGCTAATTTAACCCTGAAATATTCCTTCAACCCAGCCAAACAGGGGGCACAAACTAGTTCACTGTGGTTCAAGTATTTAAAAGGAAACAAAAAACTAAATAACTAAAAAAAACATAATTTTTATTCCAGATTGGTCTAAAAATCATTTCCAGTCAAGCTACCGATCGTATGCTCGTCATTCAATACTTTGATGTGAGTTTTGTGTTGATTTCTTGCACAATCTAACTCACTGAAATGAAACTTATAAAACTTCCAAAAGGATTCAGGCAAGGTTTAATTTATTTGAGTCATGGGAGAAGGTTTTATGTGCAGCATTAATATAATAATTGAACTTGCAGTGAGCTTTTGTGCTTAGCATTTGGTTATAGTTTGAAAAGAATTTTGTACAAAAAGTGTGTGTGTGTGTCTAAAAACAAGAAACCCAAGCACAATAAACTCATGTACATGTATGAAAAACAAACAAACAAACAAACAAACAAACAAACAAACAAACAAACAACAACAACAAACAGCATCAGTATAGTT
>JAOWBL010000019.1:16004496-16080561 GCA_028564865.1 Zenarchopterus dispar | reverse complement strand
ACACACACACACACACGTGCACACAGGGTTTAGGCGGAACACAGGCACGCATCGTAAGTTTCAAAAATCTTACAGTGTAGGAAATTCACACATCAGAACATTCTACTGGGGTCGTTGCATAATTCAAGCTCCCCCCGACGGCGGGGAGCGTGAAGGGGTCTGGTTGGTTTGGTGTGGTTATGACGTTAGAACACTTTGCAAGAGAATGGGTGCAGATGATGGTGGTGTCAGATGACCGGGCTTGTCGGATGACTGAGGTGTGAGAGAGGAGGATGTACGATGCGAGCATGCGTCTGAGTGTTTCAAATGCTCTCCACACACCTCCTTCATGTTTTCAAGTCCTAACAACAAACAATAAAAATCCAATTCCTTATATTTATACTTCTGGAACCATTCCCTTACCCTTCACCTTTCAAAATATATAATATATATCATATTAGAGTATATAAAATATAGAATCGGCACAATCCCCTTTTATACCTCCAGAGTAGTACTTTAATATAGCAACAGCTGCTGTAAATAGCAGTTTGTGTGCAATGGCAACAACTTCTCCTTTTTTTTTTTTTTTTTTTAAAGATTTGTTGGTATGTCATTTGAAAACATGATGTATACTTTTAAAAATAAGCTCTGACTCTTCAGTGATTTTTTGATCGATTTAGTCCAGTGCAATGAATGACCCTCAAACGACAATTTTTAAGTTGATCTGCCCAAGCCTCCAACAGCTGGATGTTGAATAAAATGTTTACTGAAAACTGAAAACTATGCTTTCAGACCCACATTTTTGCATAAGGTTTCATCACAAAGCGGTAGTAAGTGGAGGGAGGGTGTGGACGGAGTGGCTTTTTTAGAACTACACAAACTTATCACAGGTTATATTGAACCAGAACAACTGTTTATAACATTCTATTAAGACTAAACTTTATTGAAAAAGATCTAAAGATTTCATTTTAACAAGACAAGAAAAAGCAATAGCAAATTTAACTATTAACTAGGTTATGCATAGCGAGTAACTGTTTCTAGTAATAAGGGAAGAGCGTCCCCCAACCCTCCATACATTTTTTTCAGTTTTCTTGACTTTTAGATTTTTTTATAGTGTAATTTTGATATATTGGTAGAAAGCACAGACGTACTAAAAGTTCTCTCAGTGCAGTGGACTACTGGAAGAGTCTCTCCACTAGTCGCTTTGTTCCCTTTTGCTCAGAAACGTCCCCCTCCCTGTACCAGAATCACACAAATACACAGACAATTAAACAAATAAATACATAAATACACAGATAAATTAGGTGATTAATAAATATATAATAAATAGAAATAAATAGAAAAATAAATATTTGAAAAATTAAATAAGTAAATAAACTGTCAAACAAATACACTTATAGTCTAAGCTTTTGTTCGGTTTCTTTTGCCGCGATAGTTAACTGAAAGTTAATCCAATTTTTTTTTCTTCACAAGCAACATGACAACAATTGAACAGCTTCCTCACAAGTTTTTTCTAAGTAACTGAACCACCACTTCATAATAAACTGTCATATGAAAAAGACAAGCTCAAACAAAAGAACAGTGACAACTCAGATAGTACAGTAGATATTGTAAAACAAATGTAGACTATATATATATTTATATATATCATCTATTTGTACACAGCAAATAAAGACACAGTTGTCATTGATCCTTTTTAAGGAAACAAATATCTAGACTAACGGAACTAGCTAATCATCATTAAGTTTTGACAAACGTTTCACGCTCAGCAAGTAACCTAAAAGTCAGCAAGCCAAACAAAACAAACAAACAAATAAAAAAGAAATCTAAATAAAATTTGTTCAGTGATTCTTACAAGGCCCCAATTCATTAAATCTGGTTATTCAGCAAAGAAATTGTTTCGCCAGATTTCTGGGCCAACATTAAACAAATACTAAACAAAGAACAGCAGCTCAATTCAATGCTAACATCGAAATATTTTTTTTCTTTAAACAACACATAGAACAACAAACTTGAATATTTAGGATATGTGAATAATGTAGTATAGCACCTACTGTTGATCGCTAAAAGGAAGTTCTTTTCGAATGTAAGTTCACAAACGCAGAGCAAAGAAAATGATATAGATAATGTATAATATGCTCTCTAAATGGATAGATGTGTATATATCTATTTACTGATATCCCTTATTGACTGATGACAAAAACAAGAAAATAAGTGGATAAAGGGTCTTGATGCTTTGGGCACTGGACTATAAGGTTGGTTAGGCCTTGGAAAGACCCCTCTCCCCTCCCTTTTGGGTATCGCTGTTGAATAATTACGCACTAGTACATATGTGAAAAATTACCAAAATCCCCTGCCTCGGTTTGCGTTCCCTTTCACAAAACCTTCTGTCTATAAAATCACTGCCAACTCGGATTCCCCAGAAAACAAACAACCTTTGATCCTATAAAGTACCACGGCAGAACAACAAGACAAGGTGGTGCCCCCTCCCACCCGCCCCGGTCCCCCCAGTTAGCCAGTCAAAATATTTTTCTCTTTTTTTCAAATCCAGATTCTTGTAAAAATTCTTCAATAATTATTATTTTAATCATCATTTATAAAAATAGATCTTTCTATTTATTTTTATCTTTTTCTAAACGCATTTTTTTTCCAAGCAAAGAGATCTTCTCTTTGGCAACAGTGTTATTTTTTTTTTTCTTAAATTACTGAATGTGTCAACAGGAAAGCTAACCCATCCCCTCCCTCGCCCCAACTCCCTGAAACCCAGTGAGGAAAGACATGTTTTGCTTGCGATACAAAACAAAAACAATGTTAGAAATTCTTTTTTTTCTTTTTTTTTTTCTACATCTGAGTTACTGGGATCGTGTAATCCCATGTACAGTTGATAAGGGGAAGTTTTTCATAAACACTAAAAATGAATGAATGGTTTCACCAATTTAAAAAAGAGCCCCCTCCCTTTCACTGATAGGGAGGTATATAATACTAACAACAGTGGATCCGGATTTACAAAAGGAAAAGAAATCCTGAATCAAGACAGAGAAAAGGTCCCAATCTAAAAAGATCATTCTCTTCTCTAAAATAAGGGCATACAGGGATTTGCTACTGTTACAGAAGAGAAAAATCATTTTAACAACCACAACAAACATAAATAATATACAATAAAGAGAAGCCTGCATTAGCACAGGAGCTTCCAAGAACTTGTGAACATTTTCAACACTTCATTTTTGTAATAATTAGGCAACATTGGCTTATAGGTCCAAAGTAATAATATAAGCCATTTCTAGTTCAATTTGTTTGATGGTTTGTTGGTTGCTTTGTGTTCCCATTGTAGTTTGAGTTTGCTGTGTTGGATGGCTGTAGTCGGGTGTTGGTGGTAGTGATTGCAGGGCCTAAGGGACGAGTGGAGGTGGTGGTGGTGGGGCCTGGGGGCAAAGTCGTGGGGCAACTGCTTCTATCTGACAAAGTTCAGGACTTGTGTGTCTTGTTAGTCTTGAAGGAGACTTGCAAGACACGATCGCCCAACCTGTAGCCGTTGAGACTGGCAATGGCCATGGCCGCCTCGTCATAATTCGTCATGGTGACGAAGCCGAAGCCTTTGCACTTGTTGGTGTTGAAGTCACGGATCACCTTGACATTGTTGACTGCGCCAAACGGCCCGAATAGCTGCCAGAGCACGCTCTCGTCTGAATCTGGGGACAAGTTGTACACAAAGATGCACCAACCGGTGCCTGTGTGCCCGGGGATGTTCATGCCAACCAGGCTGGTCATGCTGTCAATGGTGATGGGAGAAAACCTGAGAGGAGGCAGAGCAGGGGAGGAAGACAAAGCAAAAAGTGTTAACTGGGCATGTTAGGGTATATAATAAAACAGTGTCTGCATCTACCGTACTTGAAATGACCATAAATTGGTTAAAAAAATTAAATAAAATAATTCCATCATAAAATTCCCCATACAGCTAAAACATCTTGCATTGATGCTCGCCTAAGTATTATGGCACCCTATCACTAAAATATTAATCCATCCATGAAGACACTAATCTCCAAACCAAACCACAGCAGTTTCGATAAATCCAACTTTACCATAAATGCTTTTAAGTTAATGTGTAAATACAAGACAATGGCTGTGACTAAATCCTCTCAGGGCTCCTAAGCTCTCAAAGGTCCCCTGTCAGGACTGACGACAGTGCTGCCTGTGCTGAGCTACACTTCTTCTGAAGAAGATGCAGATGAAGGTTCTCTCTTTATGTCCTCGAGTGGCTCCTTTCAGTGCTAAATTGTAGGAAGTTGTTGAATTAAACAGTTGCTAGAAATTACCAAAGATCATCCACCAGCCTGCTAAATCTGTTCCTATTCATCTCATAATCTTCTCCTTTTTCTTGTGATGCAAGAGATTTGAATCCTCAGTTGACTTCACTTAATTGCCTTTTCGCTCAAAGGAAAGGGAAAGGGGGGTAAAAATCCAAACACTTTTAAATAAAAAGTAAATGAGATAAAAGGTTAATTTCTTATGCTACCTCTCTCCAAGAAACTACTATAGGCATTATTGGGAGCGCTTTAATTGAGATTTCCGCTGTGCTGCAGCTGTCTCAGAAAAGGCTGCTTTCTTAACGAAAAAGAGGGAGGGAATGGGGGGGGGGGGGCATATAAATGGAAAATGAAAGCACTTTACAGCCTAGTGGCATTAAGGTACAAAGCGTATTTCTCCTCCTCCTCCCCCTCCCGCAGGGTGTTCTGGTCTCTTCTATTCCAGAGCGTGTGGCACTGATCGATAACGCTGCTTGCTGCTTGGGCCCTCGAGCCGTCTCTCTCCAGGGACTATGTATAGTCGGCATTCACTACGACCTTCCTGTATGACTTTACTCATGTATAGTCTGCCTCTGGTCTTTCAGGCTGTTTTAAATTCTAATATAAGCATCCATGGTGGTCAGCTTATTGAGTGTGTGAACTTTGGGGCCTGAGTTTTGTCATGCTTTAGGTATTGTGCATCTATAAGGTAAACATACTATGATATAGCATTAGTATATAATTCTCTACATGAGCTGAAAGATAGTGTAAAAAATGTATAACATTGAGATATAGTAAATTCTTTCAAACTAACTTACATTATAAAGTGACATGGCCTAAATATTTTCAGGCTAGTGAGTTTTCCTGCCAGGTACGACA
Organism: Zenarchopterus dispar; assembly: GCA_028564865.1. Taxonomy (NCBI): domain Eukaryota; kingdom Metazoa; phylum Chordata; class Actinopteri; order Beloniformes; family Zenarchopteridae; genus Zenarchopterus; species Zenarchopterus dispar. The sequence goes on along the minus strand of JAOWBL010000019.1, from coordinate 16,075,420 downwards.
CATACTGGACAATAACATTTTTAAAGTGTTTTGTGACGGTTTGGAGATATGCTAACACTTCCACTATAAGGATATGTAAATAAATGCACCTGTGCGTCTGTGTATGTGCACATGGGTAGAAATGTGTAGGCATGTGTAGTGTACCCATCAGAGAGGGACAAAACACTAACCGATGTCTGAAACGAGTCCAGGGGTTGCATAGCAACAGTGTAGCTGACCAGATATCTATTCTGTCCTTTCTAAGGCCAAACCATTTCCCAGTTCTTAGTGTCTTTCTTCTGTTCCCTTTCAAATAATAACCTCAGATCACTGAAAAGCCCCTTTACCTTGATAGCATTAGATGTAATCAGGACATCCACATCAGACACTTTTTTAACTTTTAAATTATGTAAAGGCTTATAGTCCTTACTGAAGAAGGTAGGTGCTGAAGGTTTACCCTGTGAATCCAGTACTGGATATTTATCTAAATTGTGTTTTTCTCTAACACTGGGTTTTTAGGGTAACTTCAAAAGACAGCATTTTCTAGAGCTAAAAGCTTGAATTGCTTGATGTTTTTACCTGTGCTTGCAACATGCAAGATGTCACTTCCAGTGTATAAAACATCCATTACCACAGCAAATGCTGATCTAATTTATGTAACCTGCATGGCAGCGAGAAGCCAAAATGAAACATGGAGGCGAAAGGAAGGAAACTGAGAATAGCAGTGCTGAGCAAAGCTTGAGCTGTCTGCAGTGAAACAGCACTTTCTGTTTCCACGTGGGATCCAGCATCATCCAACCTTATCCCATGTCACACTTTCTAGTCTTTGCTTGTTCTACTGAAATATTAAGGATATAAGGAATTTTGTCATTGTGCATCTAGGATGCAGATCACACCAACATCTGCACACATTGTTGAGATGATATGAAAAATGCTAGTTATAAAAAAAAAAAAAAAAAAAAGGAGAGAGCCTTAGATCTGCTTCATTTTACTGCAGACATTGCGAATCCATGATATGTTATGTCTTCTCTCTTAATGAATTTGTAATATTAATTCATTTCCGTGTTTCGGGCCTGAAGCAAATTCCAAAACGAGTTGTAATAGTAGAGCTTTCACCACTTTGTACTGCTCTTATTCCTTCACAGAACACTTAAAAAGTCTTCAGGAATTAAGGTTACCTAGCATGAAAGATTTCTTTTTTTTTTTTTTTTGTCCTACTCCTTAAAATACGTCTCAAGGTGTGTAACAGTGCAACTGTGCCCATACCCTCTTGTACAGGTACCAGACTGGCCTGTGGGTATTGGCCTCATACCATTGCAATATATGCAGAATGAGGTTATAGACTGTCTTGTTGGAAAATACATGAATGTCCCTGGAAAAAATGCCGTCCTAAAAGCAGCATACTTGAAAATATTTAAAAAATAAACCAAATATAGTATATCAAAAGGAATAAACATAATTTCATGCCATGTTAACTACACAGGTCCACTGTGTCAGTAAAAGAGCCAATGAAAATCTTGTGCAGAAAGTCGTATCTGAACCTAACAGCATCACTGAGTTTAAAAGGAAAAAAAAATGTCAACAAGTTAGAATGGTTGTTGTTGCACAAGGGCACTATTGTATTTCTTAATTTGCTGTTGTGTACTCAAAATAACACCAAATATGCCCAGTCCTTTTTTTTCCTGATGACTTTTCGTGTTTTTTCATACATAAAGCACTTCAGTTTGCCTTAATGCTGAAATGTGCTATACAAATAAACTTGCCTTGCCTAGCAGAGTGCCATTTGGGAGGAATGGTGTTACTGTGCAATTCATTGTGTTTTAAGGCTCCTATGCACTACATGATTTTGGGCCATCTCAGACGAAAGATGGCTGTTGTGAAACAATCAAGGAAACATCTTTCATAGTAGGTTCACATAAACTGTCCCATGTCGCACAGTGTAAGCGACTTCACAACAATGGACAACCTGATATAATTTGTCTGCATCGTCCATGTTGTCTTTGATCTGAAGCACATAATACATACATATTGTGGTACACATGTATACCACAGTACATGTTTTCACTATGGTGACGGTACATCCCAGCTCATGAATGCCAAGGGATATTGATGCCACAGGGTTTATGAAAATGATCAGTTGTGCTTATAGCAATATCAGCTATTGATGAGTGATTGTTCTGTCAGTAAGATTAGCTCACAGGTGTTGAATTTTGCCCCCTTGCAAATAGATTACTCTACCTTGAATAACTAGTATAATTATTATTTAATATTCATTTAATTTATTTTCTTTGAGGAACATTGTTGTCAAAGATTTTGATGATTTTCTTGCACATTTCGTGAAAAACTGGGGGCGTCCTACCCAATATTGCTCTTCAAACATTTTCATAGATACTGATTTCAACATTACAGCCACATATTCTTATCACCTCTTTGAAATCCAAGGCTGGAGTTAATGTGTATTTACAAATTAAATGCCATGGTTAACACGAAACATAAAATATCATGGATTCATTCTGTCTGCATAGTCTCTCTCTCTTTATTTTTTTTAAAGCAATTTCATACCATTAGCCTTTGGTGATTTCTTGTTGCATGGACAGAGGAAAGTTTTTAAATATTCTTATGAGAAATTCAAAATTTGGTCCTTGTGGATAGACTGTTTCCCAGCTGTAGCTGTTGAATGACAAGGTAGGAGAATTTGAATCCCGTAATAAAAGAAAATAAAAGCACACACCTAGAAATTTGTCTTACACCAGAGAACAAAATCCATTCAGTACACAGAAACAACCCAAAACAATCCAAATAACGCCAGCACTTGCCATAATCAAAACAAAGGAAATTCATCACCACTGAAAACAAAGACTGCTTTTTAACACCTGAAGTGGTTGAGAGGGATTGAAAACCACCTCAAGCTGACAAGAAAAAATAAAAAACCAAAAACAAAACAAAACACAAATTAAGGGGCTAAAAATGAAGTCGACCTTGGACAACTGTCAAACTCAAAGTGACTGCAAAAATACAAGAAAACATAAACTTAAAAAAAAAAGAAATAAGGAAATTGAAAAATCATTGAGTCAACATGGACATCTGGCATTCGGTGAAGTTTTTAATTACCTCTTTACGCCATAGGCCATATTAAGCAAATTGTCCAGCCTGTAAAGAGAAGGAGGGTTCTGGGGTTAATGGTGGGCAGATGGTCGACTCACTCAATGGAACTAATGTTAAGTCCCTGTAGGAACTGCATGGTCCTCCTCACTCATGAACAAACAAACCCATCTATTGTTGGTCCATTACACTGAGGAGCCCCACAAGATAAATACTTTCATAAGTTTACAAATCTACAGTACAACAGCATGGCCTGCACTTGCAGAGCCACCTGTTTAGCTTTTTTGTGGACTCTAGCACTGTCCTGCACATTTTAATGCCAGAGCAGAGTGTTGCAGGAATGCTGATGTTACTGTAGGTGTGACCATTTTCCTTCCATACAAGACTACAGCAGTGGAGTAAACTTGCTCTAGCATCAAAATTACACAGAGCACTAATGTTAGGCAGGGTGTGAACATAGCATTGCACCAGGCTTTATTACAAAGACAGTCCAGCCACAATGCTACACAGATGCAAATCATTGTCTTACTTTACATGCAGGAAGCTGCATGTAGGTATCAACACAATTTATGCCACCACACCGCTGTTGCTTTAAGATGGAGGTCAATGAAATTATTTCTGTTTTATATATCTATGGTCTTAATTTGTGTTGACTCAGTTGAGAGAACACCTGAGATGACAGGAAATGATCCAGAGTTCTGTCAGTGTAATGGTTTGACATTTGAATGGTGGTGAGTGAGAGAGGTGATGATGATTACAAGGTTTTCTATGATGTGGAACAACAAAAACAACTGAATGTTAAACTAGCCATGAAATTGTGAATGTTTGTCTTTGTGGTCAGGGTCAAATTGTTAAGTGCTAATAGGTCGGTTGGAATAACTGAGCGTTAGTCTGTCTAAAAGGGTTAGCTTTTGGGAGATGTTCTGGTTTCAGAATAATTTCAGCCTACAAACAACAGCCATTGCAGTCAGTAAGGGTAAATTATAGCTTGTGTCTGTGTGCTGGGCTTCAGAAGAATGTGGGCTGTAAGAAATGTTGGCCCTTGTGGATGGATGCAATCTGCTTGGTGACTCAATGACCTTCATTCCTCACTTGGGTCTGGCCTGTTTCATGTCTTATTAACTCCTCTGGCCTAATGGACAGAGTCCACGGCTTATTGAGCAACAGCTGCCTGGTGACGCCTCGTTCCTCTTGAAAACACTAAACTCTCTGACTTTGACTCAACTGTCAGGGTTGTTTCTCCTTATTACTTTTAGTCAACAAGTTTTGTGTTTCTTACTAACATTTTCCCTGACAGAAAGCATATATTTACCAAACAATTTAAGAAAACTCTAAAAGCTTATTTAAAAAATTGTTTCAATGACAGAATTACCCAGATGCCTATTTTCTGTATGTTGCTCTAAAGATATAAGATCTGCTGGCTGATGAAATGCCTAAGGATCCTGGTTGTGCCACGTTGGTTTGCACCCATGTGAGAATATGATTAGTCCACATAACAGTGATTTTATGACCACTTGTGACATTGTGCTCCTGTAGTTGTAGACCCACCTGCTTAATAAATCCACCCAGTTTAAAAAGTGGAGGAAGGGCAGACTTATTCCTCTGAGCCAGTGGCTGAAGTTTGCTTCTTATTGTAAATAAATCAGTCATAACTGATTGAAACAGATGCTAAAATCCCCATTGGCCCCTATATGCCTTAGTGTGTAATTGTTGTTTCAGGAAGTGTTACATTTCTTTTTGAGCAGAAAAATAGTGGTTGGACAGAAGAAAATGAATCAGGTAGCATTTTTCAAAACAGTTTTACATAAATAACAAATCCCAATGGTATTTTTTTCTGGAGGGTTTGTGCATCCATATAATTGGGAAAATTGTTAGGCTGCAAATGGCCAGAGCCTAGTCAACTTAAACTGAAGAGTTAAGTGCATCATAACGGACTCTGTTTAACATTACAGGTTATGCTACAGGTGTACGCTGGTGTACAAAGAAAACCTAGTTCCAGTAAAGTGTAACTCAGAAAGGTGAAACTTGGTGATAAACCAATACCAAACAAGTATGGGCTGTCATTGCTAAACATTTTTAAATACCACATTATATTAAAAAATATACAAAATGATTTAAAAACCCCAACAAAAGAACAACACAGCAGACTTATGTATGTCACCTCGTCCGACATACCATTTTTTACATCTTTATCTTATTTAGGACAAATTTATGCATGAAGCTTGGCCAAAAGAGGCCTTTAATCCCGACTGCCTGAATGTAACTGCAAAGTGTGGCTGCAAACCTGTGATGTAATTTTGGATATTGCAGACTTTTCTGGGTCCCGTAACTGCATGGATGAGAAAGGTCAGTTCAGAGGGACCAGTATTTTCCCAGTGGGGGTATCATCTTCCAAGAAGATAATTCAGAGATGCCTATAGTTACACAGTTAAAACCTGGCACAAAGAGAATGATCTGGATTAGCTGGCCTCCACAATCCTTAGATCTAAACACAGCTGAACATTTCTGATGTGTTTTGGGGCAGCCCCCAGCATTATGTATGACTCATCTATTGAACCAGTTATTGCTTCTAAAGGAGGAAGACCAAGTCAGTATCAAACAATAAAAACATTTAAAGCGGTTCTTTAAGAATTTTATCCAAACTCCATCTGTATAATGAGTATATACAGATAATGATAAATATTTCAGTTTTTTTTTTAACTCCCTTTCCTAGGCTTAAAATAAATAATTTGTATAATGCTAAATATTCTAAATGCCAAGTAATCATCTACATTATTAGTGAGTGTAGGTAAAATTTTAATTAACCATTTGTAATAATAGATCAGTATTTTTTATTTTATTTTTTTAACGAGGAGCAATTAAACACAGGGATGGTCAATGATTATAGTAAAGTATCTTACAAATCAGAAATCCTGCTGAGGTCCGTGTCTAATGAAGGAGGACTGAAGTGAATTGTTATAACAGGCTTCCAAAAATGATTTCAGTTATGGATTATATGTTACTTATATTAAGTAGTTTTGAAATGTAAAAAGTGAATATGACTTCATATATTAATAAAGTCACTTTGTAGTGAGTAATTGATTATATTCTCCATAACCTTTTCTACAGTTTACATTTCTCCGTCTCATTTTTAGACCTACTAATCACATTATGTAGGAAGAGTATGCTCACATAGAAGCAGGTTGCTCACTTAAAATTACCATATATAATGAAAGCAGGCTGAAAACAAACAAGTGCAGTGGAGAGAAAACTATTTGACATTATTAAAACAGCAATTAGCCCATTACATTGGATGGGAACAAGTACTCTGCTTTGTTGGGTAAATGAGTCAATTGAGGATGCTCAGAGGAAAGAAACCACGGCCCCAGCAGGATGAAGACATCTGCTGGCCGCCAGGCTGTTGGGCCATGGCAAAGCAACCTGCCGTTAACACTCTCCCTATCCCTTTTTGTCTTACACATGCGCAAATCTACAGTGACGCAAGCTCACCAAGCAAACATTCAGCCAGCTCTTTACACTGCCTTTCCAAGCTTGATACCAACAGCAGGGTTTTTGTGTGTTCTCTTTCCTTCAATGCATGCTAATGGCTTTAGGTGTTTAGGAATGGGTGTTTTTTCCTCTTTCCCTTTTTTTTTTTTTTTTTTGAAACAAAAATCTGTTAAATTAAAACTGGCTCCTACTCTAGATATAATAAGGCTAATTTGCTAATTACTACCATTAGTTAATGACTGAGGAACAGAAACAAGCTGGGATTCAGGGCTTGGCATATTGTGCTTGACTTGATTAGGTTTGCTTTCTTAGAGAGGAACTCTACAAGTGCATCTATATGTTAACATGTATTGCAGCATGCCTGTGCCTTCTGTAAGCCAGGTAAATACTCATCTGACTATTAGAGTCACTAATAGATCTGATTTTTATTTAAGCTCAGCTTTTTCAGATGTACATTTTAAATTATTTGTGTATTTACATTTAGACATAACAATACTAGCATATATACAGAAATATGTCTTTTAAAGAAATCAACAGAGCAAATCATGAATGAGGTCCTACAAATTAAAATAGTGGATTGGGGAAAAAAATGCTTTCTTTCAATTTTAACTTTGAAAAATTCAGCAAAAAGTGAGGGAAGAAGTGCACATCCAGCAAATTTGTAACTTCTTAAGTGTTGAGGTTTCAGTGAAGGGCTTGGGAGCAGAGAGCATGAGCACAGGGACACAGTGAGGAAGTGTCCTGTGGTTGTGAGTTTTGATGAGAAGCGACAGCTCTCCTGCGGAGCCTGTAAATTGGCTTGGCGTATCACAGACACGCAGCCACGCTACATCGCTCAGGTGTCACACCAGGGAAGCCGCTCCAGAAGAAAAATACCTTCCAAGCTCTGACTTTGAAGGAGAGTAAACAGCTCAACCAGCTTAGTGTTAGTGAAATACGGCAAAAATTGTATAAGCACATATTCTGTCTCCACTTCTGAAAGATTACTGTTGGACCTGATGATGGAATGCAACATATACAAGTGCTTGTTTTTGCTATATTTTGGCAGTTTGGGTGAAATAATCATGATGTCAAAGAGTATACAGGCCCTTCAATAGTTGCTTCGTAACATTAAAGCTAAAAAAAGATGCATATGTGTCATTTAGGAATAATGACATAGCAGCAAATAACTATTTAGGCTCTCCTAATCACAGTGGCAACTATTAACTGCATAAATAAAACATTTAGTGATGAAATGATGTGACTATTACTTATCTGTGCAAAAATAATGATTACAGAAGAAGACTGGACACTGTAAAATTTGACTTAATATAAATCTCTCCCTTGTGAAGTGAATTGAAAACATCAAATATTTTGTTAAATAGTCTAGTATGGTAATGCAAGGGGAATACTGACAAGCATAAACATGATGGTAACAAAATGAAATGAGGGGACGTGTAGCTGTGAACGACAGAACCCCACAGTCTCTTATGAACAGTTCCTCTCTATTGTGGGCGGACCCACCCAGAACACTCACGGGTTTATCTGACACCTGGACCAGGTGCAGAGCCCACAGCTGTTGTTCAAACACACGATGTATTTGCAGAAATGACAATTCACAGGAGAAAAATAGCTGCATCACTGCTGTAACACAGACAATACGATGAGTCATGCTCTCCATGTGTAGGCGTTATGTCCTCGGTTTGAACAACTTATAAATTGTATTTAGTGCAAATGTTTTCCAAATCAGGCCCACTGTTTAAGCAGACATGTTGACTAAGAATAATTGTTAAGTCTGAGACTGATCACTTCTGTTTGGATTTTTTTTTTTTTTTTACCTTGGAGACATTAAATCTCATCACTGCTTCAGAGTCTGATCTTGTGCACAGCTTATCGGTACTACCGTTTGATAAGTCTTCAAGTGAATACGCTTTAGCTGAATTTTAATATTATCAAATATGATTTTCACATTAATGTGGAGCTTACCATACAAATGTGACAGAATCTTATTGTTAATTGTATCGTGTTTTAACTTTGTGCTTCATTTTGAAAAATTAAAACTTCTATCTATGCAAATGAGACAAAAAGGAGGAGGACCCTGGTTTGAATAAAAATTTGGCCCCATTATTTCATATCTTACTTTGATTCATTAGTGTTAGAAACACAAGATAGGCTTCAGTGCTTATGGCCGCCACCTCAAGTTATTTTAACTTTGCCTCTGAGTGCTAATGTTTTTAGATTTTAATGGCTTTGATCAATTATTTGAAATGGAGAATTTAAAAAGTTTGAATCTTTGGTTCTATTAATTCACAAAAATGAAATGCAACTCTTGCAAAAAAAAAAAGAAAAAAGCACAACTGTTGAAACAAAAGTCTTTCCATCTCTAAAGTTGTTACAGCAGTGACTCATTTAATATTGTTACTGGAAAGATGAGACCCTAAGAAACAATTTTGATTTCAGAACCAAAGGTGTGTGAAATGGTTCTTTATTTTACAAAATGAGGGCAAAAATAAGCTGCTTACATTGGCTGTTTAAAAGTATTTTATATTTGGAAGACTGCTTTTGAAATTACAGTAGGCCAGCTGCTCTACGTCATTTGGGAATTTGGGTGGGCTCACCTTGATCAAAGGTGAATCTGCAGTGAGTACACTTCCTTAATCCTTTCCCTTTGCATATCTTTTATTTACTTCCGCTGCTATACTCACCTGAACCTCTGAGCCTGGTGGTGAAGGGGGCCTGGGTAACGGCGATTGGGGGACTGGTAAAGTTGTGACAGAAGGGCTTGGCTGGTCTTCTGGCTGGGGTTGTTGGCAAACTTGACCGTGATGGGTTCAGCAGCACCCGATGGCTTCTGACCATTCAGGCCCTTGATGGCCTCCTCAGCCTCTATCCTCTTATCGAAGCGGATGAAGCCCACACCTCGGGAGCCACCTGCGGGGCCAGAAGATCACAACAGACAAGGGCCCCTTTTACTTTACAGGTTTTAGGCAGAATATTTACTATCTTGTTTGTTTTCTATGTGAAATGGCATCATGTGATATGTTCCAGCTTCATACAAGGAAGGGAACCCATTTAATACTTTTATTCTATTTCAAAAACAGAAGGTGATGCAGTGTTAAAAACACACACACACACACAAAAGTTTTAAAAGGTTTCTAGACTAACAAGCAAAACAAATATGACAGAATATAGTATAGCACTAGATGCGGTACAGAATAATTCCCCATTTTAAAGCTGCATAGTCCAATCTTTTTTCATGCTCGCCTCCATCATAGTCACCACACACTCTTCATGCATTGTTCTCAGTGACATTTGATCCGTTTCCTTGGAGACATTTTTGACTCCCAGCTAAGAGGAAAATTTAGCAATGTGCTTGCTGGGAGGTTCTTTATTGGTGTCTGCGAATGCTTTGTGTGTGTTATTGATTGTATACATATGAATGTGAGTGCATGTGAGTACATGCACACTGGCACCTATTAATGGATGCTCTGCCTCGTTTTAATGAGGCTGCCTGGATGGCCCAGAGGATGCTCGTTCAGTGACAGCAGCACTCTGCCAAAGAGACTATTTACATAATACTGTGTGTGCACAGGCATGTCTGTGTGACTGAGGCTGAATAAAAGCGAGGCAGTAAGAAAGAAGGAAAGGTTGTGTTTGAGCATCATTGTGTGCAGTCTCTTTCTCACACTTAAAAGTCAGCCTTTATTGTTATTCCATTTTTTTTCATGATATCCCTCTTGACATATTTTTATATATACAGCTCCCATTGGCTTGTCTCGTGGTTTTGACTCCAATGAACTTTTATTCAGAGAATCACCATGACCATTTCACCTCCCCTTTTGCTTTCTTTTTCTCAGTGAGACGCAAGTACAACCACATCATGCACTTTCTTGTCAAGCTGCATCAGAACAAAAAACACTCTTTGAGAGAAAACCATTATTCAAAAATGTTTCTTATAAGTCTAGTGTTAGACATAATAATTAGCTTTCTAGTGTCTGGGAGTTATGTTTTTCCCACCAAAGAAAAAAAGAAACAAGAAAAATAGAATCAGGAAAATTACCAATTTAATTTGTCATTAAACAATTTATTTTACATAATTAATAAATGTAGCTATCTAGCTATCTACAGATTTATCTATAACAGTTATGGACAAATTTGTGTTGACTATGACAAGTGGGGTTAGAAGTGATTTACTTTTCATTTCGATCCAGCCCACATGATAAATCCAGGAATATTTGCTTCAGCTTTAACATAGGTGTCAAAGCTGAAGCACCTACGACAGTTTCATAGTTTCACTGAGCTGTTGGGATAATGAAGTGTATGACTGATGTTACCTGGAGAAAAATAATGTCTTGGATGTCAGTTTTAGGATGCATGGACATCCAATTATTCTGAAACAAAAGACTCCTGAAAGTGTTCTTGTTGACACAAACTGTAGTTGGCATCAGTGCTGACACCCTTATGGCTTATTACAACGCTCTGCGGCGATAGAAGCACTTAGACCACACACGAGACTGGTAAAAGTTAAGTTAAATTTAATTGTTTGGCAGTACAAGTTTTCTTTTTTCTCTGCTTTACTTGTATTTAGTTTGAATACGTTTCATTTTACACTTTAGTCTCTTTCAAATACTGAGTATTTATTGTAAATTGTGGAAAAAATCATATAAACAATTCATTTAAATTGTGCGTTTCATTGTCATTGTCATTTTCCTTGTATAATTTACTTCAGTAAAAATGATGAACATCAGTGTTTTAGTTTTATTTTATATTTTTAAGATTTTGACTTAACAAGAGCCTGACTTTAGAACTCAGACCCAAATCTTTTACTTCAGGGTCTTCACTGACCACCCACACTGCCATAACAATGCCTAAACCACAGCATTTTCATCCCGCCTTTTAGATGATATCGTTAACTGTGTAAATTATTCTGTTTCATTAACATTTTTCAATTTCTATTGCTCCCTCTCCCCTGACAAGTTTTCACAATTTCCTTCTTCTTGCCAACTCCGTGCCTGTACATTTTAATTAGCTTGTCAGAGGCAGAAAAATAACAATTCTTATGGGATCTACACAGTGCAAACAACAACTACTGCTGTTCAAACCGTTTTCTTCATTTATTATGGTATTTACCATGTATTTGCTGAATTTGGGGTAAAATAAGGGTCAGTGCTGTGTTTCTGGAGATGTTTCGGGGCACTAAACGCCATTGGTAAAGGACATTTGTAGGTACTTAGTGTTTAAGTAGGAACTGAACACTGTAGTAGCACCATAATGCATGCTGATATTTGGAGCCAGTCCTGTTTCACAACAGTCTACTTCTGAAAAAGACTTAAAAACTAAAAGAGCCTTGCTCAAGGGCACCTCAGTGGTGGTTAAGGAAGTGGAGGGCACAGCATATTTGCTTCTTTCACTGTGACGAGAGTGGAGAAGAGTGGACTCTATTTCGTCCTCTAATCCTCACACTTGTTTGGCCTTGAGCTCCTCCTAAGCTGGTTCTTGCTGGAGGGTCTCCAGAAAAATGTTTGGCATACAAATGAAGGCCTGGCACAAGGACACAGAGGCACACACTTAGGCAGTGACTTAAAGAGGTGCTATTAAGACCAAAGTGTGAAAAGAGGGACTGGCATGTCCATGGCCATCACAAATTGTATGATATTGTTTGTATTATATTGTTTAGTGTTTATGAAAGACAATAAAGATTTTCATGTCCCTGCATTGTGGTTCTTCTTGTTGTACAGCAACATTGTAAGAAGATGAGAGAAATGAGGTGGCAGTGGAACCAAGACTTTGTCCCAAGAGCGATCATGTTCAGCTTCTGCATTTTGTGTTAATTTGTGTTTATTACAGGCTTATGTAACAATCTAACTTGAATGAATGAAAGTAAACCACTTTCAGGAAAACCAGCAACTTCAGGCAGTGAGACAGAGCAGATCATTTCTGGCAAAGACCCAGAGATGTGAAAATAAGCCTAATCATTCTCATACCCCAGAAGTACGACAAAATTGTTGAGTTTAGAAATACACAGATACCATACATTACTTAATATGTATGTGTACCACTAAAACTCAACGAGCATCACAATGATGTGTTGAGTGCATTCACTGTGTTTTCAATCAAATTATTGCACAATAAGAGCAAGTCTGTCTGTACTTTCAAATGTGTTTCATCACAAATTTGCTAGACGATAAAGTCGGCATCATTCTATGTTGTTCTTCTACGTTTAAAAGATGTTTACCTATAGTGCACTTATTTTCAACTCTCTCACTATCTCTGTAATGCTTACATTTCTTTTTACTACACGACTGATTTAACATATTGAATAGAACTGGTCAAAGTATACTGTATGAGGGTTGGAGAACACTGGTGTTGTCATCTGCTGATGGATGGAGACATGGATGTGATCAGATTAGCATAGTCACAGATATGCTAATTCACTAAAGGATATCCAAAGTATACAGTCATACTTAAATCATTTTAAGTCCCATAGAGGTCATTTTTATGACAAAACATAAAAAAAGTATATTGAGGAACACAAGTAACTTTTAAGGAGGCTAACTGCTGCAGCAAGATTTAATGAATTGAGGACAATAGTGAAAAGAGTCATTATGAGATGATAATCAAGACGTAGAGGAAGGTAGGATTTAGTATGTGTAGGGACTTTGCCATCCACAGTGGGGAAGTGAAAAGTTTTCTTTCTGTCTTTTTTGGTCCAAATAGATGTCTTGCAGCAGGTGTTTTTCTTTATCCTGGTCCTCAGGATCACTGCCCTGAATGTTGTCAGTTTGTTATCAAGTGTTGCAAGTCTGCTACTGAGCCATTAATTTGAACCAGGTGAGTTGGAGAACAAAAACATCTAAAATACGCAGTGCAGCGGTATTGGAGGACCAGAATTGAGAAACATAATGCAGCAGTGACAACAAGTCCAGGGACTTACCTGTTAGTTTGCTTCCTTAGCAAGAAGCAGCAGCACAACATACAACCAGACTCCTGACCCCTCACCAGTGGTTTTTATTTTGAATTGATTATAAATAATTTGTTACTATTACATAATAATTTATGCTTCATATCTGAAAACAGGGACAGCATTAATCTGGGATTTGCATAAAAGTAAACGAGATTCCACATTTATTGTCGTAAAGGAACGAGTCAGTGCAACAATTTGCATCACTTTTGTATTCTTAAATTGCTCTGAGACATTTTAGGTTTATTACCCTAAAGAACAAACTACAGAATTTTGCTTTAGTTAGAATTTATTTTGTTTGTTTGTTTTTCTCCCGTGTGTTTAAGCTATGATTTACCTCAAGGTAATTTCATAAGAGAAAAACAAATTGTAGATATAATCAATGATCTACATTGCACTACACTCAAGTGTGTTGTGAGCTGGTGTTTTTTAATACACTGCTGTTAGTGTTAGAGCCATTTTTCTCTTCAAAAATGAAGCAAACCACCATTCCAGGAAATCCAGCATAAAGACTGTCCTTTAAACCAGTCCAGAAGCTCGTGCCTACTTATCAAACTCCAGCCAGCCATACAAGGAACATTAGTCCACAATGTACTTACTTACTAAGGTGCAGCTTTCTGTCTTTCTCACTCCCTCTTTCCCTTTCTCACCCTCTTCTTTTGGTCTCCTTCTTCTCCACAGTAATCAACAGAGGCTTATGTAACTCTCTCTACCTGTGCTTATCTCTCTCTAACATACACCGACAGGCACATTGGCTGCCTTACTAATAACACTCCGCCTCAGTCTGCAGTGGGGGAATCAGAAGGATAGAGGGTGGGGAGGCGGGGGTTGGGGTGGGGATGAGCAAGACTGAAAAGAAGTGAAGAAATGGAAAGAGTGGAGTTTGGGGAGTAGGGAAGGGCAGGACAAAAGAAGAAAAGGTGATAGTAGAGAATGTTAGGAGGTGAGAGTAAAACGGATGATGATGAAAGGAAACAGTGCTATTCTTGCTTCCTCCTTCCCAAACAAAGCCACTCTTTTTCTAAAATCCACTATCATTTCCCCAAACACTGACTGACTGACAAAGAGAAATGACTGCTCCTCTGAGAATCCAGGAAAAAAAAGAGAGGTGAGAAACCTGGCTGCCGGGTAATGAAACACACAAACCGCCTGTCTCCCTCTCAAACACAAACACACCAAGTTTCATCAGTTTAGTCCACTGTATTCTTGCAAGCAGCCCGACACATTCAACAAGACAGGCACATGCATTATGTATCTATATATAAGTAAAATGTTGTTGTTGTTGGGTTTTCTGCTGTTTCATCTCGCATCCTTTTATCTTTTACTTGAGGAAATACAGGATGCCAACTGTATCAAGTGATTAGACTTGTCTTTGCAAAGGATTTATAATATGGCAGAGGGAGAAAGAAACCCTCTTCCGACTAGTTTTTAATTAGAAGCAGAAAAAATGCAATGTCCTTGTTTTAAGTAACATTAGTGTGCCTGGATACAGATGGCATTTGAAAAAGCAACGAGAGGAGAGGCAAAGAGACTTTGAAGAGTGGAGGTGCCCTGTGTTTTGGCCTCTGTCAGAGCATAGCTCCAACCATCTGTCTGGTGTATGCGTATGTAGTTTTTGAGCACATGTGTGTTAGCTATCACAGAAATAGATTGCACTCCAAAGATTACAGAGGAAAAACGAAAGGGAAGGAGATGTGAAATGATACTATGAGTCATTCCATCTAGAAGAAGCATCTATCCACTGGTATTACCTTGAGTGTTTTATTCTCGACAACTTGGCCAGACAGACAGCAGCAATACGGTGCAATGTCATATTCAGTTCAATAAAGTGGCATTTCCCCGATGGCTTGATGCATTTTGTTTTGATATTTTTGTACACAGTGAAGAGGGTGCGGTGCAAAGCTGGAAGGAGAGGTAAATAGTTTCATGGGGCTAAATGTCAGTCTTTTTGAAAAGACCGGCTGCAGTGGAAGCAGAGGACTTTAATTGTTGCCAATGTCGCATCAGCAAGAGGGATGAGATTTCACCATAAAAGAAAACGAAATGCTACACAACATTTCTGAAGTACAGAAAACGAGTGAAGAGAATATTTTGATTTCAAACAATACTCACTTCTAAATCAGTGTTACAATCCCAGATTCAGTGTCATCATACTTAACACTGATTCCAGTAGCAGCGGGACAAATACATTGTATTCAGCCTGCAGCTTCCTACTGTATTAAATCTCCTCAGAGTTTGAGCACACACGTACAAACTATATATCTGTCATGTGCAGTTCCAGGCAGCTGCAAAATAAATGAAAAAATGTCTATGACCATTGTTTAATGGAGAGAAATTGAAAACAAAGCCAAATAAAGACGAACTCAACCCAAGCCAAAAAGGAAGAACTCAAATTAAAGACAACAACCACACTATCATGACTTGGTACACTATGTAAAAGCTAAGTAAAAATAAGTGACACATGATATGAAATTTTTAACACATGCTACCAACATTTTTTAAACTGGTTTGATGTGGCATATATTTATAAGAAACGGTATAATTCTGCAGTTCCATCATGTGGTATTTTATCTGTGTGAAATGCCACATAAGTTGGGATAACAAGGAAAATGCAAACAAAAATTCAATTATTGTTACATCTGAAGGAGCACAAAGGACCTTTTGTAATTTTTACTCTAGAGGGTATAGGTATAGGCAGGAAAGCTAAATTGCTGTTATGAGACTGTCCAAGATTGACTTTAGCTTGGTCTCTTGCCCAGTCCCTCGTTTTTTCTCGTGTCATTACTTTCCTGAGTCTCTTGGTTGCCTCTGTCATGATGTCTACTGTAGTTCGGTGAGCTAGTTTCATCATTGCTGATCTGTGATTTTGTGCCACAAAGTAATACACAACTGTTACTTTGGCTTGTTTTTACTTATAGTAGGAAAGGGAGCTACACTTAAAGTAATCCTTCAAGTAATCAACTATTTCTTCAAATTAACTTGAATGCTGCTTTAGCTTTAATTTAATGCAGATATCATAAACATGACAAATTTAATGTTTTTTTTCTCATTGGCTTCATTTCATTTATTAATATACATCCAATTCTGCCATGCAAGTTTGCTTGGAAAAGTTCCACAAAATATATGATGGGGCAGTTTAGGGCTATTAATAATGTTTGAGTGGTAATGATGGGAAGAGGATCTCCAGTTTGTCAACAAATGTGTGAGACATTTTTGAAATGTTTCAAAACAGTTTTGCTCAGAAAAAGTTTGAGAGTGACTTGCATATTCAGCTCTCTTCTTTGCATAATATTTTTTGATGATTCAAAGATGTTCAGTGTCTAAAGATCACTTAAATGGCATCAAGAACCGTCATTCATCAAAAGCTGATGTAACCACACGAACAAGTGATACCTTTATCAAGGTCTACAATATAGACCTACTGTCACAAATGCCCTCTAATATTTTACTGTTAAAAAAAGCCTTATGTCTTATGTTAACTTTATCCAGCAGCTCATCAGTCAAACCCAACACAACTGAGTAGCAGTTGAGATTCACATTAGAGCTGCCACTTTCAGAACCATGCCTCTGAATTGATTATATTTGCAGTCATTGATGAGGTAAGCATTAACCCCTGTGTGAATACAGGTCCAAGAGGAATAGCAAGCCATTGATCCAAAAGGTGTCTCTGATATTATGTCAGTTTCAAAATTGAGGCAATCCGAAAGCAGCTGTAAAGGAGAAAAGAAAAAAAAATCACCATCTAAATGCTTTCATGAAGGTTAAAGTGGAAGACAGGGGAGAAAGCCTGACAGTATTTGCACTGATGAAGAGATAAAATATGCTTATCCATTCAGGGGCAATCAATACTCGGAGGATGGGAGAAAGCAGGTTGAGGAAAAGATGGAGAGATACCCTTGTCAAGTTGATGTTCTGTGCACTCTCTGAGTCTCTGGGGCAATTTGGCAGTTTTAGTGGATTCTGTTTCAGCTGCCTCTGACAATGAATGAATCTAACAGTGATGTTTTTTTAAGTTTCTTCCTGTCTTTACAGACAGAAGAGTGTCTGCAGGGTGCATCCTGTTGATGAGGAGGTCATTTAGAGAACAGACACCATGTTCCCAATTTAGCAGAGCAGGAGCTGTGGATCATCAGCCCATCTGCCAGTGGTCACTGAAGAGCATCCGTTATTTGAACAACTTTCTGAAGTACTCCTGTCAGTATGTATTTCTATCTGTGTCTTTTCTATGGACAGTGAAGGGTGGATGTCAAATCAACCCAAAGCTTTTTAGGAAGAGCTAATCCCAGGGTGATTTCAATTTTAGACACTGATGAAGTCAAAATAAAAAAAGACTGAAAATACATGATAGCAGATTTTAGGCTATCACGAGGATGTCTACTGTAAACTGAACCCAAATCAGTCTGAAAAAAAAAGAAGACATGCTATTTTTCTACTTCTTATTTTGTGATTACATTTTAAGTAGTCATGCAATAATATTTCTCTCTTAATGGTAGTAAGTGTGTGGGTGTCTTTTTTTTTTCTTCTTGTGTCTGTACAGTATCACAAGAAAAGAAACATGAGCCAATGATGTCAGCATACTACTCTCAGAGCTGCTCTAAAGTCCTCTATGTTTTTAATCACCAGCAACTCTAACATCTAATTAATCATTAACATTTCTCCTGCTGATCCTCGGCCCTCTGGGGGCGCCTTGCAGAACATCCCTCTCTCACATTATTTTTGTTGGTGTGTCTGCATGTACTGTACGTGTGTGTATTTCAGTACTGAGGCAGGTGGCCAAGGTAGTCGTCTGGATGGCAATTAGTGTAGTAGGCTGTTACTACGCTGAAAAACAGCTCCTGCTTTGGGTATGCACTGACCAATACATCTTTTTGGGTGCATGTCAGAATCACTAGCGATGAAGAATATTTGTTTTTGTGCATGGAGAAATTCCAGGAAACTGTAACTTCCAATGAAAAGAGGGTGAGGGATGGTCGCTGTGGAAGACAAGTGATTTGAAAAACAACATTATTCAGAACTTGGAAAGCATATGGTTCTGGTGTTCAATTTTATTTGGTCTCATTAAGTGCTGTTTTACTGATTAAAACAATGTGAAGACGGTGGGGAATAGTGTGTTCCTAAAGCAGTAGTGTTTTTGCATTTTACTGAGGGGGAAAAAACTGTTCTCTTCTAGTCATTAAGCCCATTTTAAATATAAACTAATTATTAAAATCATAATGACATTGCAGTGTTACATTTAAAAATAAATCAAAGTGCAGCTTTGTATTTTCAAATTAATTAGATTTAGCATGGCTTAACAATATAAAATAGTTGCCATTAATTAAAAAATTTCTTTTTCTTTCTTTAAATATTACCATTATTGTTAGACGTTAGATGCTTTTCACTTCAGGATTAGATATTTATGGGTGAAACATTTATATTGGTTGACAGTGGCTACAATTCATGATCAGATTTAAGTCCTTCTGATGTATTTTTAATGTGCATGAAATATTATCAAGCCTTTAAAGCCTGGTATATAAAATAATACAAAGAAAATCCTTCTTTTTTCCATTTGAAGTGTTGATTACATATAATAGTTTTAAAATAATATTTTGTATCATTATGATTACCTTGGGTAATTTTATTTACTTTTTTATTGCATAAAGCAAATAATTAATTAATTAAAAAAATATTTTTTTCATTATGGAGTGGGAGAGAGATATCCGAAATCCATGGATCAAATATGATACATTATTATAGGGTTAAAGTTTTTACCTGAAATGACAGAATAAGAAATAAGCATCTTTATAGGGCAATGCTTACAGTTATGTGTCTTCTCTTTCTGAATACTGTAGCAATTTGTTGAACATGCACACCCCTCCACTTTATGACTAACCACACGCATCCATCAAAAAAAACAACAAAGAAAAAACAATCCAATTCTTGCCAACAATACATACATTGTAGTGAGTGCTTGAAAACCTTGTCTTTCGGCAAGCAGAACTGCCTGTGTTGAGTTTCTTTATTCATAGCATTCGGCCTGAGCCTGAAACTAAAAGTACGAGATGTGATTGAACAATCCCATGAGTCCACAGAGCGGTGGATGGCAGTACAATAGTTCTATTTCTTAAGACAGACAGGTAGGAATTTAGCTCGCATCATCTAAATGTGTCTGCATGGGGTATCTTTACAACCATTACAATCCCCTTTTATCCAACGTAGCTCTTTGTTCACATCCTGCTTCCCCTCATTTCGTCTTCTTCCTATGTTTTTTCTCATCTACGCCCTCTCTCACTCTTTATTTTCTTCTCCTCTCTCCTATTCTCTTCCCCTTCGTTCCTTTACAGTGGGTACATGCAGGCACGCATTTCACAGCCAGCAGTGATTTATTCAGGCAAATGAGTGTCGCTTACAGCATGCTCTTTCTCTGCTTCATCAGTACACATTGCATATAACACAGGAGCAGGTTGGAGCCTGTAGGCACTCACACACACACAAGTGCTGAAATTGATCTAATAGACATGCTGGAGGGGTTCTTCTGCAATACAAAAGGTTGATGTGATTCATACTTGTGTTTTAGATGTAGTGAAATAAGTAATAGAGCATGTGAATTTGGCAGTTTGTGCCTCTTGTTGTTTATGCTATAACAAAATTACCTGTTGAGGTCACTCAGTCCCTTGCTGAAAAATGTTTTGTGATCACTAGAGTTTGAATATATGACTGAAATCAGTGTGGTTTTTCTTCTCTTAATTAGTAGATATAGAAGTACTCTGAACTGATTCTTTTGGTGGGAGATGAAGAGTTTTTAAGTTTGGGCTCGTAGCAATGTCTGCCTTCTTTAAAATATAATGGGATATGGAAAGTCAGATTAGATTTTGTTAAAAAACATTGAAAAGTGCTTCCCATGCTCCTGATTCAGATTCGTTAAGAAAGGGACAGCTCATGATAATAACGTGCCAAACATGTTGCAGGGGGTGTTACTGTACGAGCATGTATGGCAGGTTATGGAATGGGATCACTGATGTTTGCTGATGATTTGACTGCTGAATTCATTAAAAACATGACTGTTGACACAAGCAGCAACATGACTTGTCAGGTGTATAGGGCTACATTCTCTGCTCACCTTGAGCCAAATGCTACAAAACTGATAGGATGGAGCGACACACTACAGCTGGATAATGACCCTAGACATACTGCAAAAGCAGCTTAAGACTTTTTAAGGCAATGAAATGCAATATTCTTGAACTAAGCTGCTTCATCTCAAGCCAGTAGAGTATTTTTGAGTTACTAAAGACAAAAATGAAGGCAGAAATACCTACAAACAAGTAGCAACTGGAAGTGGCTGCAGTGAAGTTCTGGAAAAGCATCTCCAGGGAGGAAATTCCAAATGTAGTGATGGACACCACATTTGAGAGGGTAGTATATAGCAAAGAAGTTTCATCCAAAGGTTAAAAATGATGGTTGTATTTAAAATCTTGCTATTATTTTTCTCCCCAAATACTTTCGAAGTCTTGAAAATAAAGTCACATTGCTTAAAATGGCTTTAATTCCAAAATGATAGATGCCATATTTTTGCAAAAGCTCATAAATCAAACCTAGCTGTAGTTGTTACAAGAAACTGGACCTACCAAAACTTGTAGATTTTCCATAAAAGCAGGTTATGATGTCTTTGAAGAGAAACTGCTCTTTTTCCAATGTATCCCTTAAATGTTGTCAGCATTAAAGGCTGATTGCCATCTACTTCCTTAGGCCTGCGATATACTATACAGGCCTAAGGAACTAGTTTGCTCAAGGATTCATGCTCGCTTGTGTAATTAGATGCATGGTAAACGTTTCTTGATTCAGTACTACACAGCCAGTATGCGCGATACCGACAGCTTCCACCTATACAGTTTACAACTTTACAGTAAAGAGGTCTAAAACACTATTGGAAGGGAAGTTTTTCATTTTTTTCCAGTATGGGTAACCTGAGAACCAGAAAACATCACATGAGGAGGCGGCACAAGGGGGATAGCCAACCTAGGCATTTATGGCCTCATGTCATAAATTAAAGCCAGTCAGCATGGCTTTCAGAAAACCAAGAAGAGAAATAGAGGAGATCTTATGGTGAATGGGATTTTTTACTTATTGGAAGAAAAAAACATGAGTTGGCGGATGTTTTTGCTACTTCAGAGCAGACGTATGAAGATCTGAAAGACTGTGATGAAGCAGAATCTGACTGCATATGTACATAACCACAATAGTTCCTGAATATCTTTATCTTGTCAGCTGACCATGGACAAACAGTCACCAAATACGTAAATACATCGCTAGCATTTTATTGAGATTTTTTTGTGAAATGAACATCCAGTCCCTTGAGACCAGTCATTTTCATGCTGACTTTGCTTATGATGCTACACTTTTTCTGGTCAGATTCAACTTCATGCCTCTACTTTGCCGCCGCAACAATATCCATCAACTCTTGTTTTTTCTTCCCACAAATATTTTATCCCTTTCACTGTAAAATATCCTCTAACTCTGCCCTTGATTTTCTAAAAGCAAAGTTGATTGGTAAACTCTTCTTCTTCTCTTCAGTTTTTGAGATGAGACTGGAAAAGCCCTGACATCGAGGGAGAATATGGTAGGAACAATATTAATCTTGAAATAACATTTTAAAGTCGGAAAAGATTAAGACAAATGTTATTGCTTTGTCTTTCAGAAAAAATATAGATAAATTAATCTGATGTAAAATATAAACATATGCATATATAATTTGGCTAACAAAAGTAAAAGATTGATTGGAAATTCACAACCTTATTATTCTGAATGAAGCCACAAAGAGTACAGTGTAGATTAAATTGCCCAGAAATTACCAAAAAAACCCCAAAAAATCCACTACAGTGATCTGGTAAAAGCGAAAGACGAATAAAAAGCACATTTTCAGTGGAAATCTCAAAACTGATAAACGTCCTCTGTGTTTGACCATAGACTGTAAAATCTGACGACTCATTGCATCATTATAAATAGCAGTGTGGTTTAACACCACACATGTGTGTCTGTTTGATTATATGTGATGATGTCAAAGTGTCAGGATAAAGGAGGCACTCCCCCATGGATACCTGTGACCTGGTCGACGAGGATACGGGAGGTGATGATACGACCATATTGGGAGAAGAGCTGCTCCAGCTCCTTCTGGGTCATGGTCTTGGGCAGGCCGCTCACATACAGGTTAGCATCACGGATAGAGGCTGAGCTGGGTCGCGCATATGACACCTTGGAAGTAGAAGAAGCAGCGTTCACATAAATCAATCATGAATCCATTGACAATTACACACTCAACTCACGGTTGGTTAAAATCTAAAGAAGATAATTATTAATGTAAGACATTCAGGGCTTTTGTGCAAGTGTTGTGAATCATTAGATCCACAGGGATGAAAACAAAACTGTATTTTTCTTTCTTGCCATGGGGATTATTGTTGTTAGGAAAAGATTTAGCTGCTTTAAACACTGGAGAGATAACACTATGTGCTTCACACAGCTGTTTCTCATTGAAGCATAGGAAAGGACATTTTTGAGTGATTCACATTTTTCTTTGAATATACAAGTGAATATCATCACTAATTGTGCACATGGCAGGAACTGATTATAATGTTCTTTGTATCTCCCATCAGATATTTTCAACCACTGAAAGACTACAACATCTTAACTTCAAGACCCAATTCTGCAGTAGTGAAAGATGTGTAAATCCCATTACCACCGCTGCTGCTGACTGAAGCAGCTTTCCTTTTCAGTGCTTTCATTACATCTGACAAGTGGAGACATAAGTCATCAAATAAGGTTAAAGTCAGGCAAATATCGTGGATACATAGTTGAATCTTTGAGTAACAGCATGGAAATCATGTTTGTTGTGAGACAACAGGATTGGAAACAGCTGGCTTTCCCCATGTCTCCCCTCTCTTTCACACATTTTCCTCGTCAGCCTATCTGCTCAGCTCCTCTGCCTTCCTCTTCTTTCTTTGCGTCTCTCTCCCCTTTCGCTGCCTGGTTATTTTCCATCTGCTTCCTTCTTGCGTGATGCTTCACTAAACCTTTCCAGACTTTTTTGCTCTTCTCTTTCTTCACTGTACAGATCTCCTTCATTTTCTCGCCTTTTTCAGACAACTCCAGATGTCTAATCCATCAACAGCTCCTCAAGTTGTGAGAGCATTGTGCACAAGTGCGGTGTGCTGCATGTGTGAAAATGTGTGAGTGTGAGCTTCATGTGCAGGAAAAGTTAGAAAAACTAAGTGTGAAGATTAAAATAATCACGCGTGCACACCAGATAAATGTGTCTCAGATCGTGTGCAAATGTGACACTGTGATCTCCTTGCACCTTTGGTATGCCGTTTCCCCTCGCACCTCTGAGGGAAAAGCAGCATCGCACACAACTGCTGACAAAATTGGAGGTGTCACGACGGAGGAGACCGCAGCAGCAAATCCAAGACTTTAGAGAGACACGTTGCCTGAGAGAATGTGAATCTCCAGGCCAAGTGTTTGCTTATAGGAGAGGCAGCAGATAGCGGGAAAGGTGAAAAATGAAAGAATGACTAACTGACAAATTTAATTTTAGAATTACTGCAGTGCCTTTAAATTTACCTTGTTACCTTTAGGGTTTTCAGTCTGTTGTGAAGTGAGAAAAAAACGAAAGAGGGTTGTGGGAGGGAAGAAATGAAGTGCGTAAGTGTGACAGAGCCAGACAGAGATGCTGTGTTATCTCCTGCTTCATGAAAGACTGCCTTTATCTCAGAAACAACCTTAGGCCACCTATTGTGTCATAAAAGTATGAAAGAGAAAATCTGTGCACTCAAACACTGTGTGAATAACCTTAACTTCTTCCATTTTCAAACAATGAACAAGGCCTATATTAACTTATCTCTGTGTTGGCGGCTGTGCACTGCTTTTATCGTCTGGAGTTTGCAAGTTAGTCTTTCAGTATTCTTCACGCATGCCTGTTGTAACTTTTCATTTCTAGGCTTTTCTGGCCACAAGATGGCATTTGCATGCTTCACTTCCCAAAGCTTTTAGATTGACTGTGTTAAAACTCAAAATTACTGCAGAGATACAGAGTATCGTTATAATAACTAAAAAAATTGCTATTATAGACAAAAGTCATGAATGAAAACAATTAAAAATATATATAAAATGTGTTTATTTTTGGAAGAGATAACAGGTTTTCTTACGTAACAACTTACAATGTTTTTTAGTAGACACTGTAAGTAGACATTTTGTAAGTTTAACTGAATTAATGCTTATGTGCTCACTTGCACACACACATGCTGTCTCCATTTAACACTTATAATCTTAGTTCAGTTGTAGTGATAATGCATGTTGTATGGAAAAATATGCACATTGAGCCAACATCCCTAACGTGCACGTCAAACCCTTATGGGTCCCGTATTGGACAAACATCAATGTCAGACCACTGTAGAATACTGTGCAGAATCAAGGCCAAGCCAGACAATTTATGCTCTCTAGGGAGTTGCAAAATCTCTGGGGGATTCCCGCTTGCAAACAGGCTAATCCCATCCTATTAGACTACATTAGACTGGACTAGTCCAGATTAAAACATATAATAGAAAGCGGCAAGCCAGTTATTGCCACAGAGCACCAGATTACACCACAGCTTAACACCAAAAACACATAAGCAAGTGGTAAGCAGAGAAGATGACAGCAGATAATGTAAACTGGAAAAATTTGATTAGTAGTAAAACTGATGCATTGCTGTGAAGCCTCTGAAAAAACAAGTTCATGTAAGTTTTTAGTTTTCAGATCACATTGGGATGAAAGACAGTGCAGTGTCTACATCCTTAACAACCACAACTAAGCATGAGCATTAGTCACGCCATTTAAAATGCTATAACAGAGCCATCAGTTATGCTGGAAAACAGGCTGATTGACATGTTTCTTCCCTTTCACTAAGTGATATCTATATAATTTCACCTTTACAATTTGACATTTAAAAAACCAATTAGCATATCAGCCATATTCAGAAGCTTTTTAATGTGTCTCCTCAATTTAGATGGGTTTTTACATTTTTTTTATTTGTGTGGCTCATGAGCATTAATCCAATTTTACTCTCAAGCTTATTCAATAACAGCATCCCAATCTAAAAGGGATCACAGATAGAGCAGAGCAGCCCTATAATTTAACTTCACCTTTATAACTTTTTAAACACATGGTAGATTGATGCTTTTTCCCAAATGAATCATCTATAACTTTCAGCTGTTTATTTTATGTGTATACAAATGAATGAAGTGCTGATTACCTTGATTGTTTTGGTCTGAAGTCTAAGTCCATTTAATGTGTTGATGGCTTTCTCTGCATCCTTTGGATCAATGTAGTTGACAAAGCCGTAACCCAGACTCTGCCCTGAAGAAGAAGAAAAGAAAAGGGAGTTTGGATTTAGTTATGTTGTTTTGTACAATACTGGATGTATGGTAGTACCATATTTCACTATAAATGATGACTGCTCTCAGAATTTGTTGCAAGTTAATCAGACTCTGAGGGAAAAGCCAAAGTCACAAAGTTAAATCTAGATAATTCAGCAATATAGCAGTCAGATTGTTTGATAATTCTTTGTTTATCACATTCTTGTCATTGAACTGAAGAAGGAAACACTTTCGTAACTCCCATCAACAACACACACACTGATCCCTGAAAAATCCTGAACAGCCTCAAGTGAACTCATCATCACTTGGAACATGACAGTGACTCTTAGCAAGAGTTCTGTGATAGTTTGTCAATTAAAGTTTCACTATAATTGTAAACATTGTGTTTACAAGACCTGTGATTTGAGTTTTAGATCATGTGGTTGAAGCAGTCTCCAAAGATGGACTTTTTCACATCTCGATTGAATGACAATTCAAGAAATTCCTGGTCAGTAAAAATAAAATAGATGAATAAAAATTGGCATAAAAAAACATAATGTATAAGGGGGAAAAAGAACATCTGATTTTGATGATTCATGTTAAGTATCACAGTTTCTTAACAAGGGAAATAACCAGACTCCTTACAATCCTCAGCACTGATTGGTTGTTCATGTTAATTTTGGAGCAGGTAAATTGAGTTCTTAAAGATACACAATATAGTGTTTAAAAAAATGTGATCACTTGAACTCCCATAACCACCCAATTTATGAACGTGAAACTCAAAAGTGTTATAGCAGATGCAACCAACATTATTTCCTACCATCTTTATGACTGTGGCAGAAATAAATAAATAAATAAACAAACAAATAAATAAATAAATAATCCATCCTCATTCCCCTCTAAGCTCAGAGTGTTTTTAGATAGCAGACTCTTTGAGAGTGAAGCCGGACTGACAACTCCCAGTGTTTCCCCAGTGGATCAAGCCTTTCAAAAGGCTTAGGACTTTAAGCGGACGCCCACAGCCATCAAGGCCTTCAGTCTGCTGGTTTTCAACAAACAGCCCCTATCCACTAACGCCACACACAAAGAATCCCAGGCAGTTTAAGAAGAGCGGCATGCACATATTCACCCTAATGAGAACAGACAGCGGTTTGCCAGAGACAAAAGTGAATTGCAAAATATGGAGCTTGGTTTTTAACAAAATAAATACGTTTGGGCCATGGATATCACAGTACAGAGCAGCTCAGAAGCAGGCAGGGGAAGGGCCAGGGGGGACTTGTAGTCCTAACATCAAACAGCTGATGACTTTCTCTTCTTCTCTGCTCTCCTCCCTCTTCTTCTATGGATTAACTGTGGATTATCAGACACTCTATTGTTAATTAAAAACCTGCCATCCTGGAGAAAAAAACTGCTATTTATAACTACACATTCTCCCTTCACTCCCCTCTTCCTTTCTGACTTTCAGCTCACATTGGGTGTTAAGTTTGACAGATTAATTCTTTGTTTTTAGTCAACAATACATCCACAAGACACCATGAATAATTAAGAGAAGAACATAAAGTAAAAGTAACTATTAAGTGTCTAAATTAAAAACATACCGGTATGTATTTAGTGTTACATTTTGAACAAAGCAGCTCCTCTATCGCATTTACTACCTCTCTAATTCATACCTCCCACTGTCCCTGAACACTCCTTATGCCTCCTTCTGATCTTACACAAAATGTGAGCTTCAACAAGGACAGCTATCAGAAGGTGCTTGCAAAGAGCACTCATGCATGACCACCAAGATGGACAGGTTGGTGCATAATGGTACTGAGACTCTCGGCATCCATGGAGGTGTCTAGGCAGCCAAGTGGGGCAAAACTGTGGGTCCCACTGATGGACAGGATGCTGAAACAGTTTAACAGGTGTCTATAATTGTGTGCGCGTGTAGACGGCAGAGTGTTACACACAGGACTCAGCACTGAATAAAAGTCTGAAAAACAAACACAAAAATGTACTGAATTTGATTTAAACAACTCAGATGAACGTGGTGCGTGTATGGTCTATACATGTGGATCTTGGTCTCAAATAGGCATATTTTTAAGCCCTCCTACATGTCTCCTGCACTTCTTTTTTTTTTTTTTTTGGCAAATCTAACAGACTCTGAAGCTGGAAGGAAAAGTTGGGATGGAGGCTCAATGGCTGGCATCGTTCCCCAGGTGAGCAGGAGATGAGGGTAGACTGAGGTAGACATCTGCCTGTAGCATCGAAGAAGCTCCGGGAGGGGATTCCACCCACCATTTCCAGCTTGTTATGGCGCAGCTAACAGCAGGGAGCCATCGTCAGACTGCCTGGCTACCTGGGTTTTACACGGTTGGGTGAGAGCTGCTACACCAGTGCACCACAGTGGCAGATGTACACACAAATATACACATGCACATAAACACATATTCACTCAATCACAGTGGAACAGACAGCAAAAGGCAAACAGTTTAGGTTCGTCTTCTCAGCAGGACAGTGGAAGACCGTTGCTTGCAGTGAAAAGATGAGAGTATGTTGGTGTTTTGTCATATGTATGCATGCGAAATCATGTTAAGGTAGAAAAGACTAAAAATGATTAACTTAATTAACAATAACTTTCAAAGTTGCTTGGTTGCTGCTAAACTTTACCAAAGACATTAAAATGTTTTATAAGCTAAAAGAAAAGCTGCTTTAAAAAAAGAGGTTTTAAAAAACTATCGAGGTGACTTTGTCTGAGATGTTGTGGCTTGAATGGAAGTCATTGACAGCAAGTAAAAAGAAAATGGGGTTGTGGTGCAAATGCAGCAAGGGGTCACAGGACAGGAGTTGAACCTGGGGTGGATGCAATAGTTAGGCACCAGCTCAAACAGGAGAGCCATCTTGTGTCCCAGTTGTATTATTTAAAGAAGTACGGTGCCTGATCATATGACAACAAGAGCTTTTTGTTATCAGTGGGCTGTGAACTGGTATTTTATATTTACAGAAAAACAAGAACTGGATCTAATGAAATGTGGATAAGCTATTAAAATGGCTTACTAAAACAGTCTCTAATGGGGTTGTAGCTAACACAAAAATCTGCTGCGTGCTTATCAATTAGCCTAATAGATACATTAACTTATGTATTTTGATTGTCAATTAAAACCAAGGACTTAAATGAAGCACTGCTTTCCATAATGGCCTTTTAATGAGGTAAAATATTGCCCTTCATTTTGTCATTTTACACTGACAGTTAAGCAAATTCTACAGCATTGATATGAACTGAATCCAATGATTGATAGAAAAAAAAAGATAGGTTTCTAATTTAAAAAAAAATGCACTGGCCAAGGCCCTCAAATCAAACATGTTAAGTATATAATTTCAGAATGTAGGCTGTTGAAATTATATGTGCATTTGCAACATACACCCACCAGCAAATCTATTTATTAGGTATACTAGACGTATCTAATAAAGGGACTGGTTAGCGTGGATGCTAATATAGCACTGCTATATGAGAATGCCAAATGTCTCTTTCTTTCACAATATGAGGGGGAGTGAAGAAATGGGGGGTAATTTGAACCCACCTCCACTCTTTTAAAAGAACATTTGTGCAACTGGACATAAATTGTATAGGGAGGTGGGCATGTTTTACAGCGATAAAATCACTGATATTCCTTGTGAGTAGCTCTTTGGTGTGTTGGCGAGGAGTTATGACTAAGCCA
The DNA here is from genome assembly GCA_028564865.1 of Zenarchopterus dispar. Classification (NCBI taxonomy): domain Eukaryota; kingdom Metazoa; phylum Chordata; class Actinopteri; order Beloniformes; family Zenarchopteridae; genus Zenarchopterus; species Zenarchopterus dispar. The sequence continues at coordinate 16,045,847 of JAOWBL010000019.1, read as the reverse complement.
TTATTTGTTTCCTGAGGAACAGCAGGTTGCCCAATGTGTGAGATGAGAAAATGAATGTACTTGGAGTTGGTGTCCTGCCTGCTGGCACCAATATGTAATTTCATATTTCTTTTCTCCCTTCTGTGCACACACACATATACACACACATAAAAGAGGATGCAAAAAGCTATTCCCACTGACATACCTCTGCAAAATCCCATAGATATTCATGTTATAGGGGAAAACAAAGTTAAAGTACATGTATACATGGCTACACTGAATCTGTGCATATACAATCAAGTTAATCATTCACATGACACTGTGAAGAGCACAATGTGAGACAGAATCATGTGCCACTAAGTGCACACATAAGAGAGACTGTACATATTGCCTGTCATTATTTTGTGCCTTTTGTTGTATTATGTGACTAAGAGCCCTGTACTGCAGACATGAAAGCATCTTCATCTCCTGCTACCATCAGGAAAGGCTCATACAACACACTATACACTCTTTGATCTAAAGTGGTAGATACCAAATGAAACACATAGCTGCAAGAACCCTTTATTTTACAGTGTACTTGCTGAAATCTAATGTTACAAAAATACCCTTTGAGATTGTGCAGCTTTTAATCAAAAAGTTGAAGTGCTAACACTGTTGTCAAAACAGGTATTATAAAGTTGCAGCTGAAGCCAGAACAATTTGTCACGCCAACTTCTTCAGATTCTATTTACAGTTGTTCAGTATTTTGTCTTCGGTTACTGTGCAGTTTATATATCTCCATCGAAAAACTCAGCATGAATTTGAAGACACTGAACAAATTAAATTAAAACACCTGATTTAAAGAATGCATTTGCAAAGAGGCTATTTCCTTTTTTTTTTGCCTATATGAACTCTCCATCAGCAGCAAAATATTTCTGTCATTTAGAAGTCAGAGGAGGACTTACTAACTGGTGAAAGGGAGTTGTGGTATGCAGGGATCATGAGAGTTATGAGATAATGATGCTAAACCACCTTGAGGAAACCTGCTTCAGCTCCCCAGAAAAAAGAAAATCTGGTCAGTCAGTTTTAAATTTAGAGACATTTTATGATGTGGCCAAAGGGAGAAAAAAACATTTCAATTTGTCAAAATAAATGTGTCACATTCACTGCCTCCATACTCTCCCATCTACTGACTTGCCCCTTGCTGCTGCAGCAACTTGAGCTAGTACTATTTTTGATGGGTCGGTGCTTCGCAACATTTGAAAAGGTGCCCTGTCACCAGCTTCATGTCAAGCTACACTTCACTTACCTCAAAGACTCTCGACCCCACGGGAAACGGGCAGAGGGAGTTTGCAAAAGGATAAACACAAAGAGAACAAAAGACTACAGAGCCTTAAATACTAGCAGAAGAGTCAGAGCATATCATGTGGCATGTATTGAGCCCATTTAAATAACTAAATTCACAAACAGAGCCACATCCCCCGCACATACGCATCCACTGTAGATCCATCTCCCACTCACTCATTCAATGCATATTTCCCTCCTGGGTTGCCAAGGTAGCAGTCAGGAGGCTCCCACTCTCAGTTCCCAAGGCCCTGCTCTCACGAACACACACACACACACACACACACACACAGACACACACTTGCCCACGTATAAGCTCAGGGACAAACACACACACATGTAAACCACCCCCTCATGGTGGCTCCCTGAGCTTTGGGGCCAGTGGACTGCAGCCTGTATTGTGTGGGTTTGATGGTTAGCGGTGTATCTAAATAGGAGAAGGTAAGCTGACAGACAGAGAAACCCACTTTGAGTCACTGATAACCCCACTATGTCAGGATAGCAAAGCCTACCCTGATGAACCTGGTTGGACCCATTCTGAGAGCACAATCTTTCAGAGTGAACACCTCAACAAGCCTCCCAAAGCCCCCAATCCTCCATCTGTCTCTCTCTTGCCTTCCCAGGTAAAGCACATTCAAGAATAGAGATGTGGAGGATGAGGAACCAGCCTGGAGGCACACTCACCCCCTGGATCTGGGCTGGCACAGGGGACAGCCACAACCTCACTGTTCCATGTAAAGGCCACTCAGAGTGAAATGAGAAGGGACAGAGGCTGTCTGATGTGAGGGTCATGAGAGGACCAGTGCAGCCACACAAGCTTAGGATGGTCAATTCTGGGACCAAAAGAGGGGAGGGGAGGAAACTGAAGGAGGGAGGCTACTGAGACAGGACATTCTTGGGACCTGGAACTCTAAAAATTTAATGTGTGTCTGCCTGTTTGTGTATGCACCTCTGAGCCTGGCAGCTCTCTTAATACCTGGCTTTGGAGATGTCAGATCCTTTTTTCATCTTTTTCCCTGTCAGCTTTGTTCACGCTATCTTCAGCCTTCAGCCTATGTCAGGTTCAGATAAATTTAGCCAGTATGTAGTATACCCTTAACGCTACACTGGAGCTAACATAGCATGATTTCAATTAGGCATTGAAGAATATACAATGGTTTGTTGCCACAGAACAAGATTGCACACAGGTTTCTGGAAGACGCAAGCAGCTCTCATCCTAAGAAAAACTGTGCATTCATAGCAAGATTTGTTCCCATCACCCTAGTAATGAGAAAAAGCTTGGCTTGCAATTCGAAGTATGAAAAGAATTAGCTTTACTCCAGAGCATATTGTCAATATGTAGAAAAAAAAAACAGGTTGTTGTGGTGAATATTTGAGTTGCTTCTTTTTAGACTAACATGTTCTGCAGTAGCAAAGCTCCTTTCATTTGTCCTTAGACATCAAAGTTATACACCTGTTTTATATCTTGAATAATTGTGGGGTGGACATGATATTCCTTAACAGAAAGTGAATAACTACATAACTAATAGAAGTCATGCTTCTGCATGTAGATCCAGCAAAAATAAAATCAAAGTGTATTTGTTTATTGCATCTACATCTTATGAATAAGGTGTACCTGTCCTTTTGCTAGTTTCACATCAGACTTTAGTATAGCAACAAGGCTGCTGTCTGTCAGAGATGCTCCAGCTTGAACTACCACACATATGACATCACGCTCCATCTATTTTTCATTGCCAACATCTGCTTGGCTTGCTAGATTGTCACTATGATTTGCATCAGTTCAAGATTCCATGTTTAGACTAAATACATAAATAAATAAATAAAATTAGACTATATTAGACAAAAAAATGGATTAGACTAGTGTGCAGAAAAGTCTTCAGTCTATGTGATTTGGTTTCTATAGGATTTGATGTAGAAATGAGAAAGACTCCAACTGTATACACCTATGAAATGCAGATCAAATGTTGATGATGAAGCCTATCAAATTATATTACCTAAGGAACATAAGGGTAACACAAGCAGCCAGACAAGGGCCATCAACATTGCCACATAACAGATTTAAAAAAAAAAAAAAAAAGATCATTGCCATCCACCCCCAACCCAATGCACCGACTTCTTGTTGCAGCATGAAAAAGCTATTTTCTTCTCCTCTGTGTCATTATGAAAACAAATGCATTCATTTCTCCAGTGGAAATGCAGCTGATGCAGAAAAATGATTCTGTGAAATGACTTTCTGACAAGGATCAGTCAATTCCATTTCAGTGTGCATGTGCATATGTAGATGCTTGGGACTGCTGATTCAGTATATTGCGAGGTCCAAAAACATTTTCCAAGCTCCTGGAATGGCTTATGTGCTTTTACTTATGACTCAATAAGACATCTTTTGGTCCGAGTTTTCAGATTGGCAATGCATAGCTTAAATTAACTTTTTCTTCCTTTTAAAGAAAGGAAGGAAAAACATAAAGTGCTGCCAGTGGGAATATTTATAGCACACAGAATCTCAGAGCCACCGTGGCTGGGATGCAAGCATTTCTCAGAGTAAAGATAAGAGGAGAGGTGAGAAAGCTGTTCTAGTATACACATTTAATTGAGGCAAGTAAACATCACTTAAGATATATTTTCTTCAAGTCTACACAGAGAGACAAGAAATTCACAGGTGGAAGCTGAGGGCTTGTGTGCAGGTGCGTGTGTGTGTTGGGTTGTAGTGAGGTGCGTGTAAGCTAGTTTTAAATAAAAGATTAACCTGCGTGTCCCTGGTGTGTTATGAGAGCATCAGGCAGTTGTGCAAGCAGGCGGGAAGGTAGGCAAGCAGGCAGGCGTGTGGGGAGCAAGAAAATCACCCAGAGGTGGCTTTTCTACCAGCTGAAGTCAGCTAGGGTGACAGACGGAGCTGAAGTGTCTACGCCTGCTCACACTCGCCTGAGCCTCACGCTATCCTGGCGTCATTGAAGCCGACAGGAGCAAGTCCACAGGAAACGAAGAGGATGCTGAGGACCTGTCTGTCTCGCATACCTCTGAGAGGTTCAAGTGCTCACACCTTGTCAGCGGGATAGTCAAGATGCAAACCCTGGTTGGAAACTGCAGGCAAACAAATGCCGATAACATGCGCTTGAAGTGCATTTGTTCATATTTGATATAATAAGACGGATACAGAAGCAGAATGTAACCAATCTTATATGTGGTAAACCACTAGAAGAATAATTTCATCTTGTAAGGATTAAATATTGAAAATATTATCTAAGTGCATTTATTAATCATTTTGTAAATGTATTTAAATTCCTTAATTTACTTCTGAAATCTTTACACCGAATACCAGACTATGAAGGAAGCTTATTATACATATCAGGATGAATAATGTAACATTATTGGAACCCCATAATTCTCTGAAATTTCAACACAGCAAGAAAAATCTTCTGCTCCCTAAACATTATAAATGGATATCCTTGTTGTCCATTTGCAGATATGCATGATAGATGAGGAAGAGCACAGGCGTATGTATCAGCCTGAAAAAAGTTGTCTCTTTACACTTTCCACCCTCCCTCTCACAAACCTGGCTTAGTCTGTTGATGATTTGGATGACTGTTAGAGCGCATGAAGCCTCTTGGCATTCCCTGCTGGAAGAAATCTGTGCTTTGTTAGCCTAAAAGTTTGCATGGGAAAATTGCACCCATGGGAGAACAAAATAGGCATACACTGCAGGGGGTAAAGGAAGGAGGGCAGGATTTATTTATAACTTTTTGCACTGATGCTAAGTCATCAGACAGCCCTTGTAGTGCAGAGCAGAGAAGTACCCTAAATGGCTCAGAAGTGAGTGAACAAACATTTCTGCCTCTTTTAGTCCCTGTTAAGGACCAGAGCAGGTTTACAGCTATTTTGTTTGTTTTTAAACTCTCTGCAATATCTTTTGCTAGTTTTGTTCCTCTTTGCTGACAAATCACACTTGAGAGGAAAATCAGGTGCAGAGAGAACATGATGATTGAGATGATGATACCATGTGGTATCCCAGTATTATTTTTGTACATCACCATTATTCTGGTGTAGGTAACTCTCAGGCTCTATTTTGTGGACCATTACAGCAGAAGAGGAAGATGGTCCTAAAGAGGAATCATGGGGGTCCGAGTACATACTTCAAAGAGTGAGAGCACAGAAGAAGGCAGGAAAAGCTGAGCCAGGAGCCACCTCTGCTTAACAGTCAATTTGTTATTTCTATCAGACATTAAGTTTCACTGGAAATCAACTTCCATAATAATACTCATATATGCACTGGTGTATGCATGCATGTAGCTTCTCTCTCATGTTTGCTTGCTTTCTACCCCACAAATGGTTTGGTGATCTCGCCTGTCTGCCTGGCTGGTGCTCTTTAATGAGATTATCAGGAGAAGAGTGCCAGTAAGTAGGATCTAAAATGAAAGTCATTATGGAGCATTATCACGGAGCTGCACCACCCCAACCCCCCTGATCCATCTGCTGCATGGCCACCCACACAGCCACTACGCCCAGATTACAACCGTGATTAGCCCCGTAAGTGCTGCTTAATTTAAACACCTCTGGAGAACATGTGGCACTTTGCTGCATTGCTGAGTCGCTGTGGTTTAACAAACACTGAGGGTAAAGATGGATTTCTCCTTGTAGGCACCGCATGCAGCAAATCTTTGCAAGGTCTTGAATTACTTGAAATGACACTGAACTTAAAGACCACTTTATACGTCTGAACAGTTTATGTTATATATAACTTCTTGCATGTGTGTCATCACATTTAGTACACAGCACAAGACATGAAATGTTCTTTTTTACTTACTTTTAATCTTGCAGTTTATGATCAGGGGTATATGCCATATATGCTGTTTGCTTTAAAATGTCTGTCTTTTTAACAATAACCACTGTAGACCCATTTTTTAAATAAAATTAATAATAAGAAATATGAGGAAAGATGAAACCGTGGAAAACTGTTAAAAATTTCTGGTTTGTTGAGAAAACTATGCACAAAAAGCGTTTTTTTCTTTAAAGGATATTTTTCTCAAAATCAAGCCAATACAACTGTTAGAATTCAAAGTGTGAAGTGAATTATACACTGCTTTACTTTTTCCTTTTTTTTAAAAACCAAAGCATCTAAGAGGAAAGTCATCACACTCAAATTGTGTTTTAAATGATAATATTTCTGTTATGAGGCTTATTTTGGTTTTGATAATTAAGAATCTAACATTTACATAGAATACAGAAAAACCAGCTTTAATGGATTGCTGTATAACTGATAAACATCCATATTCTGGTTTTGGATGTTTATCAGTTACACAACTGCATGCAGATATCTACAATATTTACAAGCACAAATAAAAAATGTATAAACCTGTAAACAAATTATAAAACTCCTCACATCATAAATTGGTTTCAGTTTAATAATGAACTGACTTGCTCCACTGTACATGTTGGAGACCAGATATCCTGAAGTCTGTTAACAGCAGACTTGAAAACCCCAGCTTTTTTTTTAAAGCTTTTGATGCTGCCTTGCTTTTTGTGCTTCTGTGACATCAGCTTAAGCTTCAGCTACACAGGTAGTTGGCAGGATTCAGAAACCTGGAAAATATGCATGCGACAGCAATCTGCTTTCTTTACATGCAACTCCAAATACAGCACTGGTTTTTCTTTACACCAGGATACGAATGTGAAATCAGAATGGACTACTTTAAAAACCTCATCACAACCAGTAAAACTCCATATAAACAAACACTTAAAAGAGAACCATATTTTGACTTTCTCTCTTCTCCAGTTTGAACACATACTGAAATTATTTCTTATATTGACACAAGTAAAGCCTAATAATGTGATACATTTGCTGTGACTAGCTTTATTTAATGATATCCTTTTAAGACTCCCTGGGAAGTCTTCAAATTATTGGGTGCATTAATTACTTTTTTTTTGGACCATTGATTTTTTTTTTTTAAGTTTTAACAATTGCAGATCATAACCAGCAATAATCCGGTGTGAGAGACTCCCTTTTGTACCTGTGATCTTATCGCGGACCAGTTTGCAGGACTCGATCTCCCCGATGCTACCAAACAGACTGCGGAACTCCTCCTGGGTCATGTTCTGAGGAAGGTAGTTCACAATGAGGTTTGTCTTGCTGTCGTCATTTGTCGGGCCAGTCTGCATGGGAGAAGGGCAGCCACGGCTGTTGGTGGTTGGACCGTTAGCTGTGGTTCCACCCCCACTAGGGCCATTTGTCACTGGAGCCTCCATGTTACTGATGATCTGGAGGAAAGACGGAAATGAGGAGGAGAACAGAGGCACAGTGGAGAAAAAAGGCAGGGAAAAAATGGAAAGAGATGCCGTTCATCAGCAAAGCCTTCTGTAAAATTTGCTATTGCTAGTTTCGAAATTACATTTCTAAAAAAAAGAAGCACTTTAGGTGGATCAGGTTAGACAAACAGTCCTAATGAAAATGTTGTTTTTTTTTTAAATGACATACAGAACAGTCATGTAAAAAAAAACTTGCATCCCAATCCCATTGAAACTTTTAGCTTTATGATTACATTTGTCCAAGAAAACATATGATCCTCTTTCGTGAATACAACCATAAATAAAATGGCTTTAAGGTTAAATGTAACAATATAAGATATAATGTTCTTTTTTTTGATAAACTAAGTATATATCATTTATCATTACACCCTTTACAAGAAACAGTAACTTGCAGGCACCAATACTTCATATTCACCCACAGTACCTTTTATGTCCTTATTTTTTAAAGCTATTTATAGGTTGATTTACAAGTATACTGAAGTCCACTTTATTATTTAAATGTTTAGAATTGGTCCATTTTCAACTTTCCAACCAATGGTTTTCCGTTATTTTCAAAACTACTTTGATGAGATGCAGAATTCCTAGTTGCATCAGAAACAGTAGGCTACCCAAATCCCCGGGGCTGTGAAGCAACTCCAAACCACCCCATTTTCACTGCTATGTTTGGCAGTTGGTTAAAAATTGTTGTTCTGAGATTCCATTAATCTGCCAAAAGCACAATATTCCAAAATATGGTGCGTATTTCATTATGGAATAATCTATTTGGACAGTAAAGGCTTATTGCTGGCACAACTCTCACAGCATCCACAAGAAACTGTGATATGGCTGTGTGAGTCCTAGCCCACTCGTGGTGTTTTATTTTGAAAACACACCAGCTTCGTTATGCCATTCTCGTGTCTGTCTTCCTGCCAGCTCAGTGTACTGTGTATAAATTCATATGGCTGAGCCACAGTCCAGTGCCAAAATAGACTTGACGCTACCTGTAGCAGAGAGGAGCAGACAGCTGCTCTTGGGACGCTTCTTAAGCGCTCCACAGCACTACTGATGGGACCTCTCTCATCGACTACAATGGGAGAGGTACCACAGTGGCAGGTGTGGCAAAGCCCTTTCAAAGCACTTCCACACCAGGTGGGGTTAACAGTTGAAATGGATTCCACCTACAGGTCCAATAAAACCCCTCAATCATTGATGAGTATTCAGGAGTCTGATCTGAAATTTATGGATTTGACAGTTTAGTAAGTGAAGTTGTTCACTTGTGTATTTAATAGTATTGGTTTTTTTTATTACAAAAATGACGACACTTTGAAAATGTAATAACTATTATAAGGGTTTCAAAAAGGATCAAATATTTGCTTGGTCATTAATCTGAAAAAAGCTATTGATTTCTATATAACTTACATGCATTTTATTACCACAACATTAGACAATTTTTGCATTGTCCTGTTATGAAATGAAACCATGGAATTGGTAAGAAATCCTGCCATTAAAAGAACTGATATGTTAAATTACAATATTTGTGCACAAAACATGTTTCACACAGTTCCTCTCATATATTATAATGACTGGGAACAGTACTTAGGAATGATTTTGACAGGAACAGCTTGTGTTTGTGAAAAGCCATAACATAAACAAATTATTAAATTTGCTTTCAAAAAAATCATGTCATGTTGTTGGTCAGACACTGTTACTTGTACAGACTTACACAAACTAAACACACTGGGAACACACGAAACACAATACATTCAACATCTCTAAACACTCAGAAATACAGAAAGCACAGAGACAAGAAACAACTAAATATTCATGACGATGGCAAGGTCTCTCTAAATAGTTCCCCGATAGCTGCTGAGGTTGTTTTTTTCTTCCTTTTTGGGTACCACAACAACAGGGGCAGCCCTCCAGCTAGCTATCTGACTGCTGATGCTGCTGCTTTGACAGAGGAAAGATTGCATTTTCATGTGGTTTTTGCTGAACTTCTCAGGATCAATGTGTTCGAAGAGAAACTGGGAGCTTCGTGTAAGTGAGAAAACAGGTAAAATAGTGAGCAGTTAAAGCTGGAGGAGCTTGGTTCTACCGGAGTGCTGTGATTTATTTGAAGCAAATGGTGATTTTTGAGAGGAAAGTATTCTACGGCAAAAGCAATACGTAAAAAGGAGATTATGTCATCATTTACATAGCAAATATTTATTCAAACGAATGAAAGACCTAGTGGGTGCATGAGTGTGAGCGTATCTTTGTGTTTGGATCAGCGGTTTGTCAAAGCAAAAAGCAGAAACAACTAATCTGCATCACCAAATGATGGAAGGCAAAGACAGTGGAGACATTGTTTACCAGACTGATATTAAATTCCCTCTTCCCTGTATGCACTGAAAAGGTTTTACTTTTTGCTGCAGTAGCAATGTTTATTCTGCACGAATAGCTGTGAAAAATAAATCTAGAGAAAGGTCTCTGCGGTTCCTTTTTCAATGAGCCAAAAGCACCTTAATCATCCAAATTAGGATGCAAACATTCTTTGGTCCAGTTGCATCAAATTTTAATCTTTAATTTTATTGCTCAGATCAGTTCTTTATTCTGTTCAACCCCTCAGCTCTGAGTCTATTTTTATCTTTTCTTAAGTAGACGCAGACAGGCTCCACTCGGAAGCAGGGCTGGTTTTAGCAAGGAGAAACGACACACAAGCCATATTTCACTCTATTTCTGGATTATCAAAAGACAGGGCCGAGGTTCTAATAATACAGCTCAAAGCAGAATTTAAAATTTCCCAGTTACTCCAGAAATAGTTTTCAAAACAAATTTAGGCATTAAAAGTGTTAGTACTACTTGGCTTTAATCACCGTACTTTTATCTGTCTTATATGTTGTGATAAATGAAACAATACACAAAAGATTTTGTTGCTACCAACCAACATCCTCTCATACGTCAATAAGCAGGACAATATTTTATATGATAATATGCACATGTTGTCATGTACACATTATACTGTATTTATATAATATTTGAGATAGTATGGAGAACATCAATGTTTTCAACTTCTAAGTTAATTAAAATGGATTTAAAAAAATATGTTTTCTCATTTATTTTTAACAAGGTGACCTAGAAAAGTCAACAACAATGTGTTTTCGCAAGTTCACTACATCTACACTGAGAGAGCTTGTGATCTTTATTCAATTTCATCTAAACTGTGATTGTCTTTTTTATCCAACAACTACATCAGGAATGTTATATGACAACAGACCTGGCATAAAAGCATTAATATTTTCCCTGATTTTAGTAGGACCTTTGGAATTATGCTGCAACTGAAAATTTACCCTCTTGCTCTACATGAGCACCACCATAAAATGTGTAAATCTGCTTCCATATTTTTTCCTGAACACACACTCTCTCACACACACACTCACATACTTCTAGGCATTCATTGTATCTCCAGTCAGTTGAAGAGCACACGCTCAAAGGCACATACAGAGAGAACAATGGCTCAAGTCCACAGCAGAAAACAAACAGACAGGGAGATGTCTAAAAGCTCTCAAGATGAGAGCTGAATGCAAATTGTTCTTTTGACACTATCCTTTCCTGCTCACTCACCACTCCACCACAACAGAGATAGCGAGACAGACCAAAAAAATAGGAGGGAAGAGGGATGAGAGAATAGCATTGGCTGTAGCCATAACTGAGTTGATCGGAGAGAGCCTTATTAAATCTGTTTACATTCCCTGCTGGGCTCCATTCTGTCAGAGAGACTTTGAACTCCATAGGACGTATTCTGAGGAGTTTTTATAACAAAATGGCTGCCTCTAATTAACAAGGACCTGCCGCGTCCCAGTAGCAAATTATATTCCTCTACTTGTCCCTGCCCACCAGCATTCGTGCTGCTCAGCGGTCCACTTCATTTTGGTTTTGAACTGTCTGGCTGTCCTTGCTCTCCCACTGTGGATTCTGGTGTTGAGGACAGGCTTTGCTGCAAGTTCTCCTGACTGGATACAACACATAGTCCTCTTTGGCACTAAGTCTCAAGAGTTACAATTAAACTTTTGTGCAGCACAGAGTTAGTACAGGCTACAAGAAATCCATCCAATAAGTTTACAGTAATTGGAGATAGGTTCTGCTTAAAAATGCTTTTAAAAGCAGGTTTTTAAGAAAAATTAAAGCTGTCCACTAAAACCTTACATTTCCCTGTGAAATAATATTTTGAAATGTAATACTTCAAACTAATGATTTTTCCATCATGTTTACTGATATTTTTGAAAAATTATAAGTTTTTTTCAACTTGAAAATGTGTATCACTGCAGACTTCAAAGGTAAAATCATGTCTATGTTTGATCAGGATATATAAATAAATAAATGTGTAAAAACAAATTTACGGTGATTTGAAAATTATCATCTTTAGAAAGATAAACTGATTTTGTCTAAAACAGCGAAGCTTCAATTATAGTTTAGTTAAAGCTATGAAAAGAGACCTGTTACTTTAAAGGATTTAAAGAGTACTTAATTTAGAAAATGAGAATAAATTAAAAACTGTGAGCAATTTCATTAACTCTCTTGAACAGATTCAGAAAATCAGAAATCTGCAAGAAATGCTGATATTTGCAGCTTCATGAGCTTATAGAGGAGAACAACACAACAGATTTGTGTCAAATGAATTTTAAATGTTGAAACACTCATTTGTACATAGGAATTATAAAAGTCTGAGTGCCAAAGTGTCTACTAAATAGCCAAAATTGGTACGGACAGTGAATGCATCAGAAGCTGAAACTGTCTTATGCACATGTCTGCAGCACTTCTACACCTGCAACCCCAGTCCTCCCTGCTGACCTCCGTCTAAAGCCCTATCCATCAATCTCCCCTTAAGTTCCAACTGTCTCAGTCAGCAGCATCACCAACCCATGCGTACTTAGATAAACACAGTACAATATCAGATCATATTACTTCATGGGTGTGTAAAATGGCTGGGCCATCCATTTGGCAGAGTAGTCTCCTTACCATCTTTGGCTGTGTCAGCAATCCCTTCTCTGCCCAGCCCTGGAGCTGTGGGAGCTCTGCCTGACGCCACTGTGTCTCTGTCGACCCCTATAGAGCGGAGCACAGGGAGGGAGGGACGCACAGCTCGCCGTCAACATCATATACTCATTTTGCAAGGTTAGGCTTGTGGTGGGATTTGTGGAGTAGAGGGGGTTGGGGAAAAATGGCAGCTTGCTAGAAAAACACTTACACCTTTGCAGTCACCACAACTCAGACTAAAGCAAAGACACGTGGCTCAGGTGTTTTGATTTTTGCTGACATAATTGGTTGAGATTATTGGTTTGTCACTGTGAATAATAATATTTTTGAAAATAGAAATGGACTTTAGAATATAAGTGAGTTATTTCAGCACCTCTTTAGCCAAAAGAATAAAAGTACATGTGAATTGAAGCTGACAGATTGGTGTGGTGACTGCAATGACCTTGGCAGGGTTTATAATGAAGGGTTTCCTCTTGCTCTCTGTGGGTAAACAAGCCTCTGGTTGAAGAGGCAGAAATGTCACAAATGAGCGGGATGTCTGTTCACTTCCTCACCAGAGCAGGGTGCTTAAATGCCTGCAGCTATCTATGGATGCTACAAAAGCCAATTTAGCAGGAGGGGAGGAAGAGAGGAGGTATGACCTCTGCCTTCATTTACTCCTTCAGAGAGATGAGGAGTGGGAGTGGGGGATCAGTTGGGAGGAGAAATGAAAGGCAAAAGCTGAGTAATGGGGAAGACACTTCCAATTGTTCAAAGGAAAGGAAGAGGCAGAGATATGAGAGAAGAGACAGAGTCTGTACATGTTCTCTTGTCAATGTGTCTTGTAAACTAAACCAAGAATGCATAATGGAGGTCTAAATGAGAGTGAACTGTCAACTTGAAAGGGAAAAAGAAGATGCAGAGGGGCAGAGAGGTCAAGGTAAAAGGAAGACAAGGCATATAGTTTCTTAATACTGACAGGCAGTGGCACAAATTCAGATTTGGGGATGATTACAGGGGAAAATAAATCAGATGAGCCACGTTTTGTTTTAGTATGACAAGAATCGAGGGCTTACTGCTGAATGATGGCTGGGTAAAATCTAGATTTGATGGGGACTTATAACTTACAAGCATTAAAGTTTGTTGAAATTTAAAATAATATTTTGAAACTTTCATCAAAGCCAGTAAGATGCATTTATAACCATGTGAAGGAGTCAAGAGTGGGCTATGCCATGTAGAGCAGCAGGAGGCTAAGATGTCTATACGAGCTACAACATTCATTACATTATTTTGTCCAGTTCAATAAATGTTAAATTGAAAAGTTACCCTGAAAAAAGGAAACGTTAGGCAGAGGTGAAACATCAAAATCATTCTTCACCCATTCTTCAAAGGCATCATCTCACATATGTCAGTGCGTAAGTTGATGACGTGCCACAGCAAGCAGACAGTGCAGCGTTACTTAGCATGTAAAAATGTGATGATAATGTTAGAAGCAGCAAGCAGATGTATATGAGGCTCAATTTCAACATCTAACGCAGTACAAGGGAGCAAAATGTCGGCAAGATGAGTCTCACATTTGCTGAGGTGTGTTTAAAGCTCTGAATCTCATTTTCAAAACTCTTTTCAACGTTCAGTTTACAAAGCTCAACCATCCAATAAAATAAACACCACCATATGCCACACACACGCACACATACACACAGGGTTTAATCTTTCTTAATATCCTCAGCGTCCTTGTGTTTATCACATGAAAACACACATGTGCGCTCTTTGATAAAATCTCAAATAACACTGAAATAAGGGTGCAGTCCAATTACATTCACCAACCATTGAGATGAAAAACCGCTCATGGATACATTTTCAATTATTCAAGGAATACATTTCAGTCTGCTCTCAGATGCTGGGAAAAGTTATTATATAATCAATACACTCTATAACGCCATTAATATTTGATGCCTCAAAAGTGCTCCATGTCTCCTTGGGCTCCCGGCCAGTGGTATCTGGGCACTGCAGTCAAAATAGAATGGGTTTTATTTGCCTCCAGCAAAGAAGGGAAATATACATTAGCTTTTCTCTAACACTGGAAAGTACAAGAACCCAGGCGTAAGATGAACTGCGTAATCATCTATATCAAAGGTTGTCTCAGTTTTCCTTTCTCAAAACTGTACTTCACCTGCAGCAGAATTTTACAGAAAGTGTACATGATCAATGAGTTTTTGTCTCCTTTCCAGCATTTTCACCCATGTCACTCTTCCTCTACTTTTAGCCAATAAAACTACCATTTTATTATTGCTGGCCTAGTGCAAGCTTCCCTCCCTCATCTCTTACAGAGCTTAGACAATCAATTTACCCTGACTTGGCCAGGATAGATGGAGGCTGTGGAGACTCTGAAGTAGACAATTTGCTGCAGGATCTCTCCACTGATAGACACACTGCCTGGCAGCCACAAAATGGAGACAGCATGCAACTATCTGACTTGTGAGACTATGCCTCTGTATTTTGCTTTATATATCATTTCTGATTTATTTCTGCTTATTTTGTTTTCTAAAAACATCACCTGAAACACTCCAGTAGATGGACGGGGTAATATAATGCTATAGGAAACAATACCTGATTCTTAATTTGTCATCAAACATTGAGATAGTGATAATCACATCCCCCATCTTGCTACTACAAAGCCCTCTCAAACTCTCCTTCAGTCTCCTAAAGTGAAACTGAACTGAGGCTCCTATCAAACTGACTGAGACAGAAAGAGATTAATACGGCTTTACTATCTCAGCTTCTTGGCCAGTCAGGTTCCATGTAATGCTCTCTGTGCTATTGATTTTTATTTTTCTCTCCTTCCTTTCTTCCTAGCCGTCTCCTTCTCGCCTTCTCTCCACCTCCACCAGGTTCTTCCAAGCTCTGAAATGTCCTGCAGGTCAGACGGATGCTGGGCCGGATCAATCAGGGAAAGTAATCTGGGACGCCTCATGCACGCAAGCAGACACACAAATGCATCACAGATACCCACTGAAACACACACCCTTCCTCTGATGCACTCTGGCCTGCCTGCCTCCAGTCTCATCGATCTGCATCTACTTTACCAAATGGATTCGTCTCTTCCTCTATCCTCCTCCTCCTCTTTTCTCCCTGTGTGACTCAGAATAATAAATGTTCCAGACTGTGCGAGACGTGTATGTAAGCAATTTTTCATTTAACTTTGGCTTGACTCCCCCCACCCCCACCCCCACTTCTTTCTCTTTTGTGATGTTTCAGTCTCTCAGTGAGATCGATGCAGCTTTCCTACAAACTCCCCAAAGCCTCTGGGTATTTGGCATATCCTTGTCTAAGGTCAGAGGTCAGGAGAAGTGACAGCATTGGGCCAATTTTTGAAGGGGCCTGCTACACAGAATGAATAAAATGACAAGATTAGTGTTTTACATAAAATTAAAGTACTCCGTGCCAAGAGTTTATGCTCAGGTGTTACGTGTCTGATGCTGGCTCTAATGTTTTTCCTACTTCTGAATGTCTTTGCATCTCCTACCACGCCCTTCTCCATGTGCATGTGATGTAATGCGTCTACTCTATTAAGATTTACTTGGATTGATTATTTCATTTAAAAGCTTTTTACAAAAAATTATGTTGCATTTGTGGGAAGTTAAAACACATAATATCTTTAAAGCACAATGGCTGATAGTGCTCTATACATATAGCAAACTGTTGCGTTTTCCGTCACACACACACACAGAAACACACCACAGTCTCCTTTGCTCAGCCAAGCTGTAGGCGGAACTGGAGCCATTTGTCCACTGGCTGAATCCCAACTCTGCACCAACGCATGCAGAAAATTGTTGAGCATCTTGACTCTAGAGATGACACTTCAATTTGTGCAGCTCCAGTGACTGGTGCTCTGCAGTTCCTCCCTTGTGGGGGTGTGAGATCAGCTGGACACCTGCCTAGCTGTTTAGCCAAAGCCTGCAGCACAGGGGACTGGGGCTTGGAACTGAAGGCCTGGTCTTGCCTGTCAGCCCAAGTCCCAGTCCCTTGGCCCCTGCCCTGGCCTGTCCTCTTCGGTCCTCATCATGGCACCTCTAATTTCAGTCTTGTGCCAGCAACAATCCCTAGCTCTGTGCCTGACTCCCTTTTCTCAATCAAACCGTCAGTTGCAAGTCAATGCAGTGGCATCCCTTCCCTCAAACAACATCAAATCCTGATCAACAGCCTGCCAGCCTTTGTTTCACCTCTAGCTACTGTGGTCGACTTCCAGCTCAGTCAGATCAGCAAGATGTCTCTGCTATGCATTGCGGTCTGTTCTGGTGTAGTCCTTGAGTGTGATGGACAGAAATGATCAGTTGAGGCACTGAGATAGGACATTTTGGTGGATTAAAGAGGCTAAATCACTGTTTCATTCCTCGCATTCTTGATTAAATGCAAATGTGACTAAAAGGTTTTAGGGAAGACGCTATCTTCTCAGCATATGGGGGCTTATGCAGTAAGTAATAACACAGAATATAAGTTACGTTTTGAACATGAGGTCCAGGTCCGGGGGGACTGTATTAGCCTACTAAATGCCAGCATCAAATACTGAATGCCATTTAATATGAAACAAAGGTCTCACTCTTTTCCTCCGTAATCAGAGCACATAAATCACAGTTGCCATGACATAAAGATTGGGCAACACCTTATCTTTATTGTAAATGTTCCTAAAATGACAGGACACTGTAACTGACTTCACATCGCCATCACACACTTCCATTTCAAGTGATAGCTTGCGCTTTTGTCTAGAGCTTATTCCTGTGTTGAGCTGTAGTTGCTTTTAGCTGGGGTGGGGCAGAGGCTAGACGGGAACAGACAACGAGGTAGGGTGAGCGAGGCAGCCTGATCCAACTGAGTCAGCAGTATCCCATGTCATGAGCGAGGACGCCACCTCCACGAGTAGCTGGCAGGTGACTGCAGTCGCGCACCTGTGCAGGCAACCAGCCATAACAGTAAAGTAAAGAAGCCTCCTATCTTTAGCAGAGTACACTAGGTTACAGTGGTACAAGCAGCACATACACAAACATATGAAGCTATACACATAAGATCCCAACTCCATTTCTCAACAGTTACTTTGCTCACCTGCGTGTGCCAGATCAGAAATAAGCAATTCAGCAAGCAACTATAAACAACTGTGCATTTTTAAAGTCTAATGCTATGCTTTCTGGATGGTGGGCTAAAGAAACCTTCCCAAAGGTGAGAAAAGCAGAATCAAACATGTAAATTTAATAGCCTGAACTCACTCTTCAGTACAATTCAAAGTAGGAGTTCTAATTAAAAGTGGTTTTAGGCTGGAAGCAGTCATATTAGTTTTGTTGAACAGGTATTTCAAAAACTATATAAACAACCTGGAGGTGTATGATAAGTACAAAACCTACAGCACTGCACTTCTACTGAGAACAAGAGAGAGGCAGGAACACTTGCCTGACTGCTGAGCAGAGACAGAGTTCTACCTAATCTAATCACTGTTTCCACCATCAGCAGCATCTTAGCTTGCTTGTGTGTGTGTGTGTGTGTGTGTGTGTGTGTGTGCGTGTGCGTGTGTGTGTATACATATGTCTGTCTTGCAGCAAAGGCACAGAGCTGAAATACATAGACAATGACTGGTCATTGTATTTGAGAGTTCCTTTTAAAGCCTGGGGTACAGTGTGTGTATGCTAGTGTGTGTATGTGTGTGTCGGTTTAATCTCGTTATTGATTTGCCTCTGAACTGGAGCTCATATAATCAAATAGCTGCAAGGGAAAAGGACAGCCGTCCGTCATCTGTCTTAATGAGTTAACAGTTTGATGGAAGTACTGAATAACTCAAATATACATGTAGTTGCAGAAGAGCCAAATGCATTGCTGATAGAGTAAAAAGCTCAAACACATATTAATCCTTTGCAAATCACTTGACACTTGTCTTATTTTGCTGAGAAGCATAATGAAATGTCTGATTATTTAATCTATATGTTCATGTAATGATTATCTTGCTCATTTTGTCCTCTGTAAAAATCCCATAATTATTCACTTACAGTTATTTGAAGCATTTATGACCCTGACTTTTTAAAAAAGAATATTTCTCTTTTTGATCTGCCGTGATACAAAAACTCTATTTTGAGGCACTATAAAACACTATTTCAGTCACATTCAAAATATTGAGTTATAAAGTTGAGTTGTATGAATCACTACATAGGCAATTTGGAGTTTGGCTTAAACTAATATCTTGCAGAAAACACCACTTTTGCCATTAATGATTGCACCACTCTCACATTAAGCTACAGTGAGATTAGATTAACACTGAAATATGGCTTCTACAACAGTGGGAGAAAGGCAGAGTGAGACAAAAGCCCAAAGTGCATGTATAGCAGTACAGCTAACAGCAAAGGCCTACAGCACAGGAACTAAACCATTAAATGTGGTGCACATTCAAATGAGCAGATAAATTCCCCACTACTGTATAATGCAGAGCAATTGAAATTACTCACAGGGGCCTATCTCTGCTCATATACTGTGGTGTATGCTAAGGAGACAGCACAGAAAAGGTAAGAGGTGGTTGCTATAAAAAATAAATAAAAAATTAAGCTTGCAGTGATATTTTAATTTTTACCACATAACAAATGGGAGTCACATATATGAGACAGCACAACTTTCTCATTCTCGTTCTCTCCTCTCCTTCCCCCAGTTTAAACGTGACAGCTACTGATCATGCCAGGTCATGACATTTGTCAGGTTTGATAAGCATTGTATATCTTTCCATCTGGTTATTCTGTGTAGGAAAGAGCGTATTCTTCATCAGTGGAGCGGAATACACGTCGACTATGACAATGTACCGTAGATTCCCATTTGGGAAAAACATCCTCATTATCAGAAGTACCTGCTGTCTGATAACTACAACTGGGACTTGGCTGGTATGGTAGATTTCTTTTAAATTGTGTCAGCTGTATAATATCAGTAAACTGTGTTCCCTTTAGTTATGGGTCTACAACCACAACTGACTAGTAAACTGATCATTTATGGATCATTACTTCTATTGCATGCACATATTAACTACCAAAAAGTGACTATTCAAAAAAAAATTCACTGGAAATAATTCACTGATCAGACATTACACTGATAACCCAAAAAACAAATTGTTCAACCTGTTCAACCAGGTTTCAACCTGTTTGAAGCCTTGAATAATGGATAATAGATGTTAATTTTGTTCCTACAGTTTTTGTACTTTTATTACAAATGCTCCATTTAAAACAACCAACAACAATGACCCCCTACATATTGGAATTAGTATTGATTATTAGGATGTATATATGGGAATCAAACTGAAACTCAAAAAACAAACAAACAAACAAAAAAAAAAACAACTGCATAACTAAGTCATACATTGTTAAATGGGCTATTCCAACCCAATCAAGACAGCCTGAATTGTTGCATCATATCTATACCTCAACTACTGATGACATGAAGCAGGTGTAATGATGCTGTGAGAG
The DNA here is from genome assembly GCA_028564865.1 of Zenarchopterus dispar. Classification (NCBI taxonomy): domain Eukaryota; kingdom Metazoa; phylum Chordata; class Actinopteri; order Beloniformes; family Zenarchopteridae; genus Zenarchopterus; species Zenarchopterus dispar. The sequence continues at coordinate 16,025,790 of JAOWBL010000019.1, read as the reverse complement.
ATGCTTTGTTTCTAGATCCAAATATGTATTTCGAACTACAATGGTGCCATTTTGAAGCTTGTTCTGTTGTATGTTTAATCTATAATTTATCCGGGTACAGAAATACATGAATGTTTAATATGACAGAGGCGGAGGGGCCTGTCGAAAGCATGACCTTGAAACGTCCTTTAAACATCACACAGCAACAGCACTGGGGCCAGTTAAGCTGCTGAAACCAAACAACAGAAAACGCGCACACGCACTCCTGCTTATACGCATATGCGCAGCCTGTCTGCCGGTGCTCTCCACATCTTTCTGTTCTCTTATTTTTTTTCCTGGGATGCAAAATGCAGATGAGAGAAGTCAGCCGCTTCTGAACAGTCTCAGGAGAAACTGCCAGTCAAATCCAAACATCTGTATGAATACCAAAACACACAGGGCAAAGGAGAAGGAGAAGGAAGAGGGAGGGGTGGGAGACAGAGAAAAGATGAGGGAGAAAGTGGATTGAGAAGAGCTATAAAGTAGCTAGGAAAACCAGTGTTCTTCTCTCCTTCTGAATTTTTTGACTGAACAAAGAGCCATACACACATGAAAACCTCTTTCCTTCCTCTGTAATTTCCATTGGGATATTTATTCTGAAAAACAGCAATGCACAACAAGGGCTCGATCCTGTGTTTGCTAGTGGGCTGAGGCGCTAACATCCCCAGCTGATTATGTGTCTGTCTGTAGCAGTTTGAGCTGCTGCCAAAGGAATTAGGTCTTGTATTTGTGAACGCTGCTCTGCTCGCAGCAGAATTCCTCGCCATGCCTCTCAGATTTCTAGCTTTTTAAAAAGAAAGAGAGGGAAAAAAAACATGTTAAATAAATGAAGGAAATCACTGTGGAAGCCTATTAAATGTTTAACGTATCCATTTTGTGAGTCTTCATGTATGTTTAGGCTTCACACAAAAGGAATATTTAAAAACCAAAGCGTGCTAATTGGGACAGAGATTGTTACAGCAGCTTTTTATTCAAACAGGATTTTGGCTCTTTTAACTGCTTCCATTCAGCTTTTGTTTAATGAAAACTGTAAAAAAGACATTTAAAGACATTTTTCTTTCTATATCTTCACTGACAATGTACCACCAAAGCAATGACAGACATAATATACTCCATAACATGTGCCCAAGCAGTGGGAAAACAACCTGCCTCAAGCCTAACTGCAAAAACAGATATCTAAGTAGCTCAGAGGTGTTATGTCATAAACTAATATTATCAGGACTTTTTAAAAGCATATTTTCTTAACACCCAACATTTACTCTTAAGACAAACAGATGGCATCCTATCTTACATAATAATTTAGTGATATTTAGTTTCATTGTTCAGTGTGATTTTAGTTCAATTAATACTTTAAGTGAAACATTCCTGTGAATCTATTAAATCTACATACAAACACCACTCTATTGGGGATTTTTTATGAATATAATTTTAAAACACACCCCTCTCCCTAAAACAAAGTGATAATGTTCTATACAGTAGCACATTTCTTCTTATACATTTACATAACTAATCTAACTAAGTTGTATCTGAGTACAACTCTGGCTCTTACACTTTTATCATCACTATCATTAACCCTTTCAGAAGATCTTTTAAGTCTTTGGTCAAAGTTGCCACAGTGAATGAGGGGTTATAGCTGACTGACAAGACTATGTGTGTCAGCTCCAACTGGTCCTTCAGTAATAGGTAGCTGTCATTCACTTAAAGCTACAAACAGGGAGGACAGCTCCAACACCGATAGTAACATACACACACACACATACACATACACATACACACACACACAACACTGCAGGCTCTTTACCAAGTTAGTGTTTATCACTTCCCCTTGTCCAAAGTGCACTTTATGAAAGTTACTATAACATATTCATTGCACGCCAGGAAATAATAAACACCCATGCACAAACAGCAAACAACAGGCAGTCTTCACAGACACCATTATTTGCTGCTCACTGCAGCCACAACTGATCAAATTAGCAATACTTTTTTATAAATTCATTCTAAGAATAAATATGTTTTCCTGGACACAGGAAAACAGCTTAAAGAAATATAAGGAGCCTGCTGGGATTTGCTATTCTGAGAAAAAGTAAAATAAGCAGTTTCAAGTCCCAAGATAATATTAGTAAAAATATATAGCTCATAATATTATTTTTGTTGCTTTAATACTTATTGTTTTAGCAGTATTATGTATCACTGTCAATTCTATATTTATTGACAGCTGGGTTTACAAGTGTGATTAAAATCATCAACATTTTATTCAACAGAATAAACAGTGGGGTTGTAAGATTGGGTTATCTCATTATCTGTGCATCTCTTCTTCAAAAGCTTGATATTCATAAGTGCCAGTTCAGCCCAATCCTTGGTAAGTGTGATTAATAACTTGACAAGTCTAGAAGAAAATAAAAAACTTGAAGACTGAAATTTCAGCTGCTTAATATGACATACATATCTAAAGTAAGGAAGCCAGGGAGGGTTGATGTTTGGCCATGAGGTAACTGTTCCATGCCCTGAAACACTTCAAAGCTCACTCTTCTTCTTTTGCTCTTCATAGTAGCCTGGTGTTTAATCAGCCTCTAGTTAACAATGTCACTCTGCACCTGGACACACATCAGCAGGTCCCCTGACATACTCACACAAACACAAATAAAACTACATGAAGACCATTAAAGAACACGTCCTGAATTTACCACAAGCTGTCACAATTCCTCCCTTGTTGTCTCTGAATCACTTTCATTGTTCCTCAATACACAACTCGCCTTGCAACAACACACATACCCATCTACTGCATCCTAATCTTATGTTTCTTTGATCTTCAGTTATGTTCAAAATCACTCAGCATGCAGCTGGTTGAATGTAGCAAATAAATTCCTAACACACTCCCTCCTATTAGCATTGATGTGTAACCTTGGAGCACATGGTGTTCTGCCTTAGGGTAATAGGGCCACTGTGTGCTTCTGACTATATATGTTTATGCGCAGATAAAAACATGGCCTGTCTCTAGATCAGGTTCCCCACTGGGTTGTATCAGGAGGCTTCATGGAGAACATTCATCTAATACTGGCAACACTGATGAGATTATAACTTTTTCACTCCCTCTCCTTTTTCCTGTTCCTCCTCATTTGGCTTGTATTCTCGCTTCTTTCTGTATATTACTTGGTTAAGTCATTTATAAATACACCTATATGATACAGATTCTTTCTGTGCTCGCACCTGTCTTCTTGAATCTGTCTAATATTCCTGCTAGGCTTTCACACGTATGCTAAATCTATGCTGACACAAGGCTGCAGCCCTAAACGTCTAGGGAGATGGGACAGTAAAAAAGCTAGAGGCAAACACCCTGACAACTGATAGAGGAATTGTCTTGTTTGCATTAGCATTTTGATGACATCTGATGGAAAGTAGCCAGTGCACAATAAAACATTTAGTTGCTGACGGATGAATAATGCTTTCACGGTTCTCCATGCTAATACAAAAGTGAGTCATTCCACTTTGTGGATGGCAAGAAAACCATTATGGAAACAGATGGATATACTGGGAATGCAAAATACGAGTACTGACTCTAGTCAGAAAGGTAGTGGTGATGAAATACAACTTCCGTATTACTGTGTATGATAGGTGAAAGCTACAAGAAGATAAAATGGCTGCTAGTTTTATTAGTCAACCTCTCACTCTGTCGCTTCGATTTGATGGATGAATGCATAAATGGATGCAATGTTACAGTGACAGCCAGGGCGGTGAGAAAAGCAGAACACTTAGCTTATAATCATGGCATTTATGCTGACATAGTCCACTGATCATGCACACACCTTGACACATGGACAACATACTTTCACTCTGTGTACGCATGTGGCCACTGTAGTGGCATGTTTACTCGTGTCACTTACATGCAGTACTTTGCATACACTTTTCCTTACGTTACAACACATTCAGAATTTACCAAGGGGTAATCCACCTCTGCTGCAGTACTAAAAAAAAGTGTGTGTGTGGGAGGGGGTTGGGGGGAGCACTTATAACCCTAGCTTTAACATCAAATAGGTGCTGTTCTTAATTTAACCCATCTACCCGTCTTTCTTTACCTCTATTCCTGCCTCCACACACCTCAGGTTAGCATGCTATCTGGCTTTGTCCTTGTCTTCCTTCATTTCTCATTCTCCCCTCATCCTAACCCCCTGCTGTAACCTTCTTCTTCCAAAGAAGGAACTTAACATTCTGCACATGAAATAGTTGAACAGTATTGCTGTACTACTGGTGCAAGAATAGTCTAACAAGTCCTTGCTGTGGTTGACAATTTATCCAGAAATATAACCTGTGCAATGCTTAGAAGAAAAGTAGATTATATATATATAGGTAGGCTGCTTGTAGGCTTTCTTACCATCTTAAACCCATTCCACTCCATTTGGGAGACACTGGCCGTTGTTTCACGTTCCCTCTCTCCTTTACACCACAGCAACACCAAAGCGGCAGAGAAGAACCCCCCTTGCTCTGTCTAACTCTCTCCCCGTCTCAGTCTTCTCTGACACGTCTTCTCTTCTCTCCCTCTGACTCCGCTTCTCTTCCTGTTGCTTCCGGAGAATTAGCTCAGAGTGGAGAACTGCGCACTAGAGGTGTACGGAGCCAACATCCCTTTCTTCCACAGATGCTGTGAGGAGAATGATGAGTCTGGATGAGGGTGCTGCGCTGCAGCAAGGCTCCCTCCCTCCTTGCGCCCCCACGCCTTCCCCCTCCACTCCTCCTCCTCCTCCTCCCGCCCAGTCCTCTGCTCAGCTGGAAGGTCAGAGCCCGCCCACTCCGTTACACAGCCTGTGATTGGCTTGTTGGCTTGCCTGTCAGCCCTTGGTCTCACCTCCCCTCCCTCAGCGTTAACGCCTTCGCTTTCTGGCTGGCTCCCAGCCCTGGTCGGCACACGCCAACCTCTGCCTGGTTTGGCAGAGAGCAGACTTTGAATCCTAGCAAAGCAATCAATCGCTGCAGAAGTCTGTGCTTGAGTGAGCCGGGCAGAACGGCGCGGAGCGGAGTGATTGCAGCCTCAGGCGTTATGGTAATGGGGTTCCTGCGCAGCACACTGTATATAAATTAGCTATCCTAGGGCATGTGAAATCCTCTGTACATTACATGACTGCCGCCACACACTTCTCCTTTCTCCTTCACCCCGTGCCTCTCTCCCAAATACACGCGTGACAGCACTTGGCAGATCCTTTTTTTTTTGGAATAGCATATGATTAAAGATCTTCAAAAAAAAAAAAAAAAGAGTAGGTTGCTCTTCTTTCTCAAAATCGCTTTAAAATAAAACAGTCCACCTCACTTTTACGTAAAACTATAAGCAGTCTGAACGCTGTTAACTTTTAGCTTTCCTCTTGATGTACTTCAAATTCAATATTTGATCAAATTAATGAGCACACAACTGCACACATCTGTCCAAGTTGGCTCAAATTATAATTGGAATACAGTTAACAATTTAAAACATACTGATACTATGTAAATCATAACAGGAGGGAAATACTTTATGGCTGCGCACGTCTGCCTGCTGCGGTACGACTTTCAGAAAATATAACAGTTGGGAGACAATAACAACATAACGAAGAGGTAGATCAGAAATCCGCTTTTAAGAATATCTCTCCTACTCACCATGACCATTCTTATGTCAGGTTCTTCCACGTTAAGGTGTTCTTGGCCAGCAAAAATTAAATTAAATTAAATTACATTAAAGCCGACGAAGTAAGTGAGGAGAACAAGCCGCGCGTCAGAGGAGTCGGAACCGAAAACTTAACCGAGTCAACGCGTGGGTGTGGAGGACCGGCAGCCCTGCTCCGTGCTGAAGAAAATAGATACTCGCCTTCAATAATATCCAAAACAAACACAACTGCAAAGGGGGAACTCACTCCACTCACGAGAAAATATTCAGAGCAAACATCCTCCGCCTCTTCTCAAAAACCAATTAGGGAACGTCCAGTCACCTCGCGCGCGCCTCCTCATTGGCTGAGATGTGCGGACGGGAGGCGCGTTCGCGGATGAGAGTGGAGGAGGCAGTGTCCTTGTGGTCCACGGAGCTGGGGTGGGGTGTAGGTAAGCATCACGAGGGGAGGTAGATGCCAGGGAGAGCTCACAGTGATTTTATATTTCCATACGCGCATAATAATCTTTCTCTCAACGGTTAATAATTATGCATGAGGTCAGCACGTGCTATAGACTTGTTGTTTATGGGCGCGCGCCTACACCTCCCATCCTCCCTTCTTTCTCATAAAACTAGAAAAGAAATTATCTAAATTATTGCTGCTAGGTACGCATGCATGCTCCCTGTTGTCAAGTCATGAGTAGCCCACTCATTCTCATTTGAAAAAAAAATGCTAGTACCGGATCTCAATTTTATCATCCCTATTTGAAAGCATTTTCTCCTTATAGAACTTAGATGCATGCGTGCGTAGAGCCTTAGGTCTTGTGATAATTGCTATGACATTATTCGCTAATGTTTTCACTTAGATTTATCACTGATGTATTATGATAAGACTGTTATATTAATGGAAATCTGTTTCTTCATAAAATATGTAAGAAAAAAATCAATATCTTGCAGGAAAACCTGCCTCATGTTTATATCTACCACCTGGTCCCTATCTCAGATAGACAAGAAGAGGGAGCTCTTGCCCCCTTTAATACAGAAACCTGGCAGGCATTGGATACCAAATCTTTACACATATAGACACATTCACTTGGGAGGCTCATACAACACTTTTTCACACCTTTTTTCACACACAACTTTTTCTTCTTTTTTTTTTTTACAAGCACACTCATTCACGTTCTTCACCCTTAAAATATGGATATAAATGCATATTACTGGCTATACCTCTGCTGCCAGGAGATCAAAACATCAGTGGTTTAAAACCTTTTGTAATTCAGTTTCCCTTTGTGTTTCACACAGCAATCAGAGGCTGTCAAAAGGTCAGCTCTTATGCTGTTTTCTTAGTCTCGGTTGTGTGAGACTAATGGAGAAGTGGTGAACATCCTTTGAGCTTGAGAGAGTTCTCTTTCCCTTCCAGCTCATGATACATCTAGATCACAGTATTATATCTATAAACTAAGAAACGTGAAAGTCAGACCATGTGAAATTGCTGGCTAAGGTTAAATTTATGATTACTACATTGTCTTTGCACACAAACAATCCTGTATTAAACTGGTTCGATAAAAAAAAGCATAAATACCAAAAATTACAATAATAAAATAGAACAGACTGCAGCTTATTCAAAACAAAAACAAAAATGTAATCTACAGTCTTGCTGGCATATACAAGGGATTTAAACACTTTTGGCACATTTTAGCACATCAATATAACAGCAATCTATTCACCCCAAATAACATGAATAATGAGTTGTTAATCTCTGAATATTGGAGCTAAATTATGCCCTCTGTAACCCACTGAATCAGTTTTCACCTAAAACCACACCACGTAACCTATAGTTACATAACTGTGCATGGTGAACTTTTAACATATCCCGAAACAGGTTTACAAATTAGCTCCCAAATGTAAACGCAGAGGAAGGAAGATGCGAAAAAGTCACATTTTAGCAGATAAAAATGTAGCCTCTCTCTTCTTCCTCTCTGACCTCTCCACCTGTCTGGTTAGTTGCAGCTAGCTGGCTAGTCTAGTGGAACCTAGTTCCTGACGTACTAATGGGAATCTTTACTACGCCCTTGATTGGAGCAGACTAGTACACATACACACACATGCACACACACACAAGGGGAAAAGAGGCTGAACAAGCTTGCTATTGTTTCAGACAGAATAAAATATGCTGGCACTTGCAGTTTAGAGGTTTGCACCAATCGTACAGTATTTAAGAAAAAAAGAGCAATATTAAAGGAAACAATGAAAATTGATTCTAATATAACTGTGTGGTTGCCTTCTTTTCTATTTTCATATGATTGTAATTTCTTCTCTAGAAGGAACCAAAATTTGCAACTAAATGATACAGTCAACATAACCCTTAAAGTCTTCTGTCTATCTTAGGTCCTCCTGCACTGACCTTTAAGTTTTTTAAAGTCTTTGTTTTGGACCTAAGAAGAGACACTTCCCACATCACAGGCTCTAATATAATTAGAAAAAGAATAGTTTTTACTGTTATTTACAGGTGACTTTCTCACAATTCATTTTTCTTTTCCACTCACTAAAACAAACTAGGTGATCATTTTCCTATTTCATAACTGACAGTTTTTGTTTTTTTTTTGGTCCAAATAACCTTTTCTCTAAACGAGAATGTAATTTGTAAGAGAAAACAGACCCAGAATTGTTTTGCACAGTGCACCATTTCATTCGATTGCCCTGCAGGAGCACGATCTTATAAAGCAACGGCAATGTCTGCTATTGCGCTGTAATTTGTAATGTACTTTTTCGAGTGCGTTTTGTCACTGAAAGTGTGTAGGTGAGATATGCAGACATTAAGGTGGCACTATGCTCCTGCTATGTACAAGTTAACAATACACTCTGTGTATAATCCAGTTGTGCATCAGGATGATACCTAGTCTGTCAGTGTGGATTTGAAGTCTTTCTTTTGTATATCACATCAAATGAAATATGGCACTTAATGAATGTTAAAAAAAGCCAAATAAGTAATTAAGTCTAATGATTAATAGGGCTACTCTGTAAGTGGCATTTCCATTTTGTCGGACTTTGCACAAATACGTGCATATTGTTGATTGGATGCATTATTTGGCCTTTTAGATGATGACTGACGCTAAATAGTTTTAGAGGGGATAAATTATATTTCATTTCTATTGCGATGTTTTGAAAGTTAAAAAGCTTTTGTGGCTATAACCCAGGAAAGCCAACCACAATGTCAGCAATGTAAAACTCCATCTCAGTTATTGGCTTTGGCTCTTATCCCCACACACACACTCACACACACACACACACACATACACACAACTTGTATGGAAACACACCCATACTCTGTCATACAGAATAGTCCATCAAGAAAGTTTTGTTTTTTTAATTGTATGTATCATCCTATGATGCTGCTGTTACAGAGCTGGAGCTTTAAGGCCTGGACCTAAAAGGAAATTAACTCTGGGTTTCCAAACCTGCTAATTGTGAAGGCAGAGAGCTGACTAATTGTCATGAACTCATCTTGCCCTCCACTCTGCCCAGCTTTCCGAACAACCCCGCCTAGTCATAGGCCTTAATGGATTAGCTACAGGCTGTTGTATTCAGCTTACTCATTGTAATTGTCTTACAAACTATATCTCAGCTACTCCTTGAAAAATGAATTTCCTGACAACAAACATCAAGTATGCAGAGCTCCACATAAAAAGCATATTCTCGTGTTTACAGAGTGGGTAAAGAATAGTGTACACATTATAACACATTTGATTTAAAACCGCAGAGTTCGTAGAGTGATAATTGTGGATGCTCTCAGTCTGAGTCCTGTTAGCTGTCAAACAAAGTGTTTTAACACATGTCTTATGCTTCACTCTGAATAATAAGGCTTCTATTTAAGCAAGGAAAAGTGAAGATGCCAGCTGAGGTGCTACCTCAATGTGTTGACAGAAAATACCTTAATTATTTAAAAACTAACCAAAAGTTTTTCAATAGAGCTCTGGAGGATTAAACAATACCAGTAGAAACCGGTTAACTTCAAGTCAAAATGTCAGATAATTACCACCATCTGATGTAGTAAAAAAAAACAAAAAAACAAAAACCCTCATACATTAAATGAAATAGTGTTTGCTGCTGTGCTTTACGTTGCATTTTTGTTTCTTTTTCATTCGTCCTTGAAGAATAGATGTAGCTCCTCTAATGAAGTTCTGGCAGATGAAGCATCTTGCTGTGTTACTCAGACTGATGACTACCCTTCTCCTGGCGGGTTTCCACCCTCTGCCCGTAACAATCAGCAAATGAGAATCGCGACTTTCACCATCTCCATGTCCCTCATCCGAGACAAACTCAGTATCACTGAGCGGCAGAGATGACAACATTTGGCTGTCTTTGGAAATCCCCGGGTAAATTAACTTTTGTATATGAATGATTTTTGATAATTTCACGAGCACAAATGCTGATAGCTTTGCTCTGCTGCAAGTTCAGTCAAGCTACTTCTATTCTTTCACTTTAAAAGCAAAGTTACTGTGGTCGGACAAGTTTTATCACAAATAATGTCCAAGACAATCAACACAACGTCCTTTTTGTGAAATCACTGAGATGATGATGACGATTAGACAAAGAGAGAAATCTCTAAATGGTAACTAAATATCTGACTCAGTTCAGTGCAAAGTCTTAGACCTGGAGATCATGTAGATAACACATCTGGTTAAATTCTCCATGTCTTTCTATTAAACAAATTTATGACGAGGTTTAAATTTTTCTGTTAAACAGACAAAAACTGTCTGAAAATAGGTGTTCCAACAAAATCAAATGCTATAAATCATAGTGTTTTAAATTTGGGGATATCCCATTCAAGCAGTTACAGTCATCCTCCTGAAACACTAACTAAAACAGATAAAAATATTTTATTTTATGATTAGTGATGATGCAAGCTTAGTTTTAGCTTTTTACCTTCATTCACTATTTTTGGTGCTGAACGTGACATGTCCCTTTGTATAACCTATTCATTTGGAAAAACTAACAAATAAATCCCACACTGGGGTTTTTTATAACTGCAACATGTGAATGGCACACATTAGTCAAACATACACCATATTTAAAGTTTTCTTTAGTGAGACTTGAGCTCATCTACTTGGCATCATCCTCGTCTTTCCTCCCCGTCAGTGGCTGTGATACACAGTCACTGTAACCTCCGCCTGTGTCACTCTTTCTCTGGAAACTTGTTAGATCAGAAATGAATTCTTCGTGCTGATCCCAGAACAAGGCTCTGCTGTATTTGTCAGAACCACTGTCTGCAGCTCCAGCTCAAAGCTGTTTGTTATGGATGGTGCCTTGCAGGCTGCGGAGATGTGACGGGGGGGCTGTTTGAAAGCTGAGACTTGAACACTCCGTTTCTATCTGGGGAATAGATGGCAAATGCTTGCTGGCTTGCTATGTAGACTTTGCATATTCATCATTTTAGTATTTTGTGGAGGTAATTCAAACCAATTATACAATTACAGCTTTTAAATTTTTTTTCATTACTTCGATTTTGTTTGTTTAAAAAGAAGACAAAAGGGAGCTCAAACACATTAAATTACGGGAAACGTAGAAGGCATATCAAATGTACACAGAACCAGAATGCACTGGTTCTTATTAAGTACACCATTGCTTTTTTTTATGTAATGGACAAGAATTTTTGAACTCTCTGAGGCAAATGCGTAGAAACCCAGGAAGACTTAGCAATGCATTCAGTGTTGAGTCTGGCATGTGTTCTGGCACCAACAATGTACTCTCAACAGGACTCTGGTGGATTAGTGTCCATTTGGATGACAGAGTGGTCCACAGCTTGGGGTGACATTCAACTTAAGGGGGCCAGAAGCCCTCACACTGATCATAAAGTTAAGTCTTACTGTTATCTGCTCAAAGTGAAATCATAAATACCAGTTTATGTTATATTTGGAGTCAATGACCAAGTGAAAATATAGTTTTCGAATCTGTTCAAGTAGCTTCTTGTACTCTTGTAAACCAGAACTCTGAAATAAAACCGTGTCGATGCTGCAGTGTGGTGGGTCAGTGGATCATGGGGGTTTACTGGTGGGCTTTGGGGCTGTGAGGGTGGCAGCCCGTTTGCGTTTGATCCCGGTCGGGGTACATCCATGCTCACAGGGTTACTGCTGAGGTCCATCTGGTGTAGGCTTTAATCACAACTCCCCCCACTTACACCCACACACACACACACACACACACACTACAGTAACACAAAAGCACTGTGCTTCCCACCTCAGGTCCTTTAGGCTTTCTCCTCACCATCATACCTTTTCATTTACATTATTTATCTTATCATAGTTATCTACCCAGTGATGTAAGTTCCTGCAGAAACTGAGCCTTATTTTCCCTTTTAAAGAATCGGCTACTCAAACCTCAGGTGGAAATAGTAAAGGTCTGCTATCTGTCATGGCGTTTTAAACCTCATCATAAATCTCACGCTATCAGATCTACATAAATGACCGCACTGACGCTTTTGATAAGAAATAACCTTTCAGAAATTAGACACATCCAAAGTCCTTTAAAAGGCTGGCCATCGGCGCTGTGGAACAAGCCATGGCCGCGCTGCACAAATCCATCTCTGAAAATGTCACTTTATGCTTGAAGTAAAGCAAGTGTTTAATGAACAGAAATAATAATGAAAAAAACCCAGGAACGAATGGGTTTCAGCTCAAACGTCTACATGCTTAGAATCTCATTGCAGATAGTTTGCATTTTTGATTCATGTGGATGATTAAAGGGGAGAAAAAACAGAAGACAAGCTGAAAACGAGTAGAAATGTAATAATGAATTAATTCACACCTAACATTTAGTCAAGAGAAGAAAATTCATTGATGTGAAATAAAAGTTAAATTGAAAAACATAACTTTGTATTGTGTAATTTTGTAACACAGAGCAAGCTCCTGTATGGGATAAATACTGTATGTGTATTACTGTAAATTTGCTCTTTAAAATTGTTGTCTCTCATTCTTTTGTTAGATTATATTCATTACAGGAAGCGATGGGTTGGCGGAAAATGATGCTGCTGTTTTGTATTTTGTAGGAAAACTATAAAGTGCTACTCCCTAGGATTTTCATCATTTAATATATCCTGATTTAGTTTGCCTGTCATAAGCTATCAACAGGGAACAAAAATCTTACAGTAAAGCTGCTTTGTTTTCCTATGCGCACGTACACGCAGGACTACTAGACACCTTCAAGTAAACTCTGTAGTGAGCTGCAGTAACTTCAGCGCTCACTCTTGCTTAGAACTGATGCAAAAGTCAGGCATGCATCATTTATTCATGGCGATGGCAGATACTTTGCCTCATCCCAAGCAATTAACAAATCAATAAAAAGGCATCGGCTATGGAACTATTGATTCTGAGAGGAGATCAAATAGTGTTGATCTCCAGCGTGCTGGGACCCCAGACACAGAGAAGCACTCTGAGAGTCAGCTCAGCATCAGCAGGCGATTAGCTGTTAATAACGTGGCATGATTCCCCCCGTCACTGCTCTTAAAATGACCGCCGCGTGAAGTCAGGGGCTGCCACCTGCAATATGGGTGACTGTTTTGAAAGCAAGACCTCATCGTGTTCTTATTGTCAGAAGATCGTGATGAATTTTCATCTATTGTGAAGGAGAGGACTGAGCAGAAGCTATCGTTGTGAGATTATCATAGTTGGAGACAGGTCAGCTAATACTTTTTTTGTTAAGGTTGACGTTCATCCATACTACGTTTTAGTATCACCATCACTTTTAATTAATTCACTTAAGTGGTGCTGGATAGCTTACTTGGTTGAGCAGGTGTCCACATTTACAGAGGTTCATGAAGGTGACCCAAGTTCGGCTCCTGGCTTGGGGGCCTTTGCTGCGTGTCTGTGTGCGCCTCTCTCGGCCCCCCATTTCCTCTTATGAAACGCTCAGTAAAGTTCACAAAATCTTAAAGATAATAATAATAAATTCACTAAAGCTAAATGCTCGTTATGTATAGCTCAAACTTCTCTTTAAATTGGACAAAATATCCATCTACAATTACACCAGATTTGGCATAAACCTGTCAAACGCTAGCTACGCACATTTTATTTATTTTTTTTCCTGTTAGTTTTTGAAAATAACAAAATACAGCACCTTATATTTGAGCGCAATACTCCTTCCTCTGCAGACATGTCTGTTTCATTATTCTCTCTACATTCATAATCCTTAAGCCAAATGAAATAACTGTAACAGGATGTGAAAACACTGCTGGAGAAGCAATGAATTTGTCTCTGAAATTAAATGTTTTATATTTCCAAGCAAAAGTGTAGCCCTGGGATTTTTTAAAGAAGAGGAATGAGCAGCAGCAGGAGGGATAAATGTTTTCAACCTATTGAACTGTACAAATGTAGACTGGAGGTAAATCCCCACAATTCACAGACCCACTATGGATAAATAATCCACTGCAACATAAACTGTGATAATTATGATTTTGTTACGTTAATCCGTGAATTAAAAGAAATGTCAATCAATTTGACAGTAATAGCAGATTCAATTTTAACGGCTTCGGCTTTAGGCGGTGGGTGTGTGACTCTTTTGTTTACATTTTAAGGTGTACTGTTCTTATGTCTCCATAATAAATGCTACAGCGACTGTAGATTGAAGAGTCACTATCAGTTTGTTTCAGCCTCATTTTTTTTTTTTTTTATAAGGAAGCATTTAATATTAGCAAGGACTTTACTCAGAAAACCGGAGCCCTGCCACTGCCATTACTTCAGAGACACTGCAGGTCAGCTTCTGCTGGGTGTGGACGCTCGAGATACTGGATCACGTCCATAAGACCTCATTTTCATCTCTCACATACAATCATTTCAGTACTGAAGCTTCGATTTGATGCAGTGCACATTTAAACATTAAAGATGAGGTAAAGCGCCTCATTGCACACACAAAAAAAAAGAACAGTGAGAGATGGAGGCGGAAAAGCAAAAGGAGAGAAAGCACACACAGCTAGCAGCATTTGTGTACAGTATGTGTCCGTGAAAAAGGGTGTGTGTTTCTGGGTGTGGATGTGCACGAGCCCGCAGACACCTGCTTCATTCTGCAGTGATGGCTCCCAGTGGGACACAGGCTCAGCTGCTGATCACTAGGCCCTCCCTGCAGCACTGGTGGCCAGCACGCATACACACACACACACACACACACACACACACACACACACACACACACACACACACACACACACACACACACACACACACCGCCATCAACAAATCTGAAGCCTTCAGCTCCCCACTGCAGTGTTCCTCACTGTGTTCATCGTAAATGACACACTCAGTGCTTATATCAACCGCAAACATGACATGATATACACCCACAAGCTTCACAGTGTGTGTGTTCATGTGAGGCTGAATGTAAATTCTGTGACGCGGAGCGGTCATGACTCGCTTTACTATAGATCCAGATATGCTATAGGGGTCTTTTTGTTTTTTTTCCCCTATAGCTAAAAAGCTTTACTGAACAGAGCACGGCAGCATATCGTATTCTATCATGAATTCAACCAAAGAGTGAAAGAATCAAATGATGCACTATTTGACACTAAGTTCGTCATACTTTTCTGCCTTACAAGCGCTAATTCAAAAAAATTTTGGTTAATTACTTAGCTGATAAAAATATAACACAAAAGCCACATTTGCTTTCCTCTGTCTTCGGTTAATCAACCGCCATTGTACTTGTGGCACGATTATCATTTCGAATCCCGTGAATATGCACACATCTCCATCTCTCGTCTTTCTCCGTTTTTTTCCCCCCCGTCTTTCTGTGGCGTCGCTCAGGCTGCTGCACCTGTTTGTGCCTCAGTGACAGCAGGGTTGTGGAGCATAAATGAACTAATTTCCTGGATATAGAGAACACTGCAATCAAGGAAAGGGAGGATGCAGTGAGCGGCAGATGGAAGGAGCTAATTATTGTTATGAAATAGAGATGACCTCTAACTATCGCCTGGCTGCTTCTATTCCGTGGCGACACACGTTTGCCAGCTTTTATTCCACCATCCTCTCTCTCGTTCCCTCTTTGGTTTTTGTTGTTGTGGTGATGATAAATGACTTTAGGCAGGTTTGAAACACAACCCTGTTTTTTTTTTTAATGTTGAAACAAAAAAGACTGGAGTTGTCAAACAAAGCCTAGTGTCACATAGAGAACGGCAGCTGCCTGCAGTGGGTAATCAGTGAGCTTTCTCCAAATTAACAGCATTCAGCTCTGAAGCACAGTGCACAGTGTGTTATTAGAAGTGGGCTTTTGAAAATTAAATCTCAGAAACAGAAAACCAGAATCATTTGCAATTTGATTTTTGTTCCATCTTTCATTTGATCTATATTTTTAATCTAATATAAGGTAGTCAAACCATAACTGTTCACTGAAAATGCAGATTTTCAATCTGAGAACAGCATTGTAAAGTTAAATTTCATTAATCATATGCTTCTCCGTGGGCTTTGTGTTCTAATTGCTTAAGAAATTAATTGTTTGAGTGCTCTTTTAAATGCACTGCCCTAAAGCTTAAAACACTGAATGCACAAGCGAGAACATGTGCACACACTAACAGAGAGGCATAACATGCAGCACATGGTACACTGACAAGAAATGTAATGTGGTATTTTAGTTTTGAAGAGTAATATCAGACTGATAGTTAAAATAACTATTCTACAATTACCACTATAAAATAAAAAAAATTGTTTTTGTAGCACTGGTTTAAAAATTGCAATGCTGCTTCCAAAGCTTTATACACACCAAAGCTACCAGAATCTTCCAGCACCTTTCTCTAATATATGCAAATGATCTTACTGTGCTTAATGAAGGCGCCATTAATCACTTTAATGATGGCCTTTTTTAACCAGTGTAATCATGCACAGACGCACACGTGCACATTTTCAAACAAATACACGAGCGTATGCGCTTACACACATGCTCATGCACTCAGATACAGACATGAAGAAAGATGCTTCATCACCAGCAACAAGCTCGTGACGAATATGCAAAATACCAAAAATAAACTGTTACCAAAGCATCTAGCCAGAAATAAAAGTATGAATGATTAGGACCTCATAGTTGCTCAGTTATTAATAACTATGTTGGGAAATTTTTCTTTTCTTTTCTGCGCTACGCTCTGTCTTGTTTCTCGACCCATTTTTACTTGGCAAGTCTTTAGTTCATCATGCTCCACCCTGGAAATCTCCAAATTCAATCTAATAAGATGCTGAAAAGATTAATCAAAATATGTTAATATATCAATGGTATTTATGTAATGAATTAAGGTAATTAGTTCCACAGGTCTCAGCAAATCATTTATGGTTTAACAGTTTTATGCAAACAGCTGATAACAGTGTTGTGGGTGCTAAATGGGCAGCGGAAAACATAATGTGTTTTGTTCTGCACTCAATCAGAAAAATACAAGACAAATCTTTCTGGCCTCATGCAAAAATTTAAAGTAAAAACTAAAAAGAAAGGAAAATAAAATTTAAAGCCCAGCTCCTCAGAGCTGTATTTCACTGCTTCTCCTGGCCACACATTTGCATATGCTTGACGGAAACCCCCGGGTACAGTACAGCATGACAGTGGGCTACGAAGGCTTCCGGGAGGCTCTGGGGTGTGGATCTGAGCCAGTTTGAAGGAGAGCCGAACCAATGAAGAGCCCACAGCAGATTAGACACCCACAGCTTCATGTCGCTTTAATGCGGCGAGTCAGGGATTTTCTTGCGACGCTTGTGCCTAAATGCTCGGGGTTTTCTCATGCCCCTTTTTCTCTCTCATTCCCTTCTCCCTCAAGTTATATTTACTATGTAAATCAAAAGTAACAGTCACTCCAGTTGAAAATGTGTATTTCTGCTTCCTCTGCTACTGTAATGTGGCCGATAAGTTTACATGGCTTGATAGTTAGGATCAACTGCATTTTGAAATCATTAAAACACATATCCATTTGTTCAAAATATACCTGCAAATTAATATGTTGCCTGAGTCTATCTTAAATTACAAGAACCTTTAAGTAATCGTCATCAAGGAGCAAAAATAAATGATAAATAATGCAGATTCTAACAGAATTGGAAAAAATGTACAAATACAAAATATATCACCCACTCAGATCCACATTCACACATGCAAGCACACACAAACACCTCAAATTCCCTCGATAACAGTCTGACTGGCAGAGGCTAAATAGAGAGTAGGCGTCCGTAATTGAACAAACATAACAATGTAAATATTTACTAATACTATCCACTGGGGATACAGGCAGAAACCCACAATTGATTTGCTCCCTTTCTGCCCTTTTGCTTCTTTCTTCAACACACACAACAAACCATTTTCGTACAAAGTACCTGACACTATTCGCCCTGTTTTATTTCTTACTATTATGCTTGCCTGTGTTCATTGAAGGGGTGGAGATATATTGGTCTGTCTAGCCTCTTACCAGGGGTGACCTGTAGCCCATCTGGGCTGGCGATGACAGGAGATCCCTGGGAAATAGCGGCGAGTGCGACTCGGGGACGGAGCCCACGCCACTGGCTGCTAGTCCCGAGAGCTGCCCGTACCTCGCCATCATCTTGAGATGCTGCTCACAGAACACATGCACTCATACGCAGACACAGGAGGAGAAGGGAGGAGAAGGGAGGAGAGAGAGACAGAGAGGGGGAAAAAAACGGGGAGAGGGGAAGGGGTGTGAGAGAAAGGAAGGAGAGCAGATAACAGCAGGTAGGAAGGACGGTGGGAATGGTAAAGGACAGAAGAGGGAGTGGGGGGAAAACACGAAGAAAGGAGGAGGTGGAGGGGGGATTACAGAACCCTTTGCTCTCACGCAAATGCATGTGCGAATATGTAGGCATACACACACTCACACTTTCACTCACACGGCGCGTGCATATGAAGGCGCACATACAATTTCAACCCCAGGTGGGCAATTTCACAAGCAAGCCTATGTTTGATGGGTTACATGGCTACCTTTGGTTTCGTTGCAATAGGGGGATGTAAAATCTAGACAAGGCTCACCATTTATGATTACAAGGCAGGATGAGTGGGAGAAGCAGAATGGTCCCTTTTTCTGCACAAACCAGCATGATGGGAAAATATAACTAACAGCTGCTGTTATCAATCATCCCCTCTGTCTTCTAGCAACGAGCATACAGAGGTGTACAGACACGCACATGTACGGACATACGAAAACAAAAAAATGACAGAATGGTTGGCAGCAGACATACACAGGTGAGGTGTGGACAGAAAAAAAGCAAATCCAGATCTCTTTACCTCATTGCTCAACAAAGCAGCGTTGAGTGTTCGGCTTATTTCGAACATGTTCGGTGCTTTTTTCGATCTGTCCTTGTATGTTTAGGTTCTCTTCAGTTTTTTTTTTGCTTCCCCTCTTTTCTGTGGTTGGGAGTTTGTCAGTCAGTCAGTCCTGGGAAAACAAAAAAATGAAGGAAACAAATAAAAAAAAAAAACAAATCAACTGAAAAAAAAGAGGAGGATATAAAAAAAAATCCTCTTTAATTTCTGATTTTGGAGTTGGGATTTTGAAGTCCTTTATTTGGATTCTCTTGCTCCACTGTCTGCAGATGAACTTCTGTTGGCTGAGGCTGTTATTGAAGGCGTTTTTGCCCAGGGTCTCCGCACACGTCTGAGGAGTCAATACGCTGTCTTTTAAAATCTCCCCAGAGTCAGCACATTAAAAGACGCAGTTGTTGGGTCGGTGGGTCGGTCTGGCGGGCTGGCTGGCTCCCTTATCTGTCCCCCGCACACTGGCTCACACAATGCGCTCCGATCCTCACACTGCTCGCTAGCAGATTAGCCTGTCCAAAAACATAGCAGTTAGTTTAAACTCCCCTCCCTTTTGCTCGCTTTTCCTCCCTCACTCTCCGTGTATCGCTCCCACTGGCTCGCTCCCTCACTCTCTCACTCCATCCCTCTCTGCATCACTCAATCTCTTCCCTTCATTGCTCATGTATTCAAGCAGCTACAGTTCACTGTGCCACCACAAGGTGGGAAGACTGTTCTAGCAGCAGCACGCCGCCACATCCCTTCCTCTCCGTGCCACTCCTATCGTTTAGATTTTCCTCTTTTCTTCCTCTTTACCGGTGTGCTTATAACACATGTATATAAATTGACGAGACACATCTACCCTAAGAGCAGTGCTCATGCTCAGAGCCAGGAATCATCAATAAGTTAGAAAGTACAGAGAGTATTTTTAGATATCACTATGGCTTAAAAATCAATTAAGAGTCAGCTTTTTGAATGGGAAGCAATTAGAACTTTTTTTAGGTTTGAAGTAGCATAATTAATGTAAAGGAATGTTATATAACTTGCACACTTTCAAGACACATGAGTAAAGGGGAAATTAAAGGTACCTCCATGACAGAAGGAGAAGTGAGGGTTGGGCTGATGCGAGCATCAAGGTCAGCTGGTCATCCTTTTCCTCAGCAGGGCGTGGCACAGAGATGACGAAGCAGGCAGTCACGGCCATGGCAGGAGATCCCAACTCTTTATCAAATAAGAAAAAAAAGTGTGGAAATTATTTTTGGCTTTAACCCATTGTAAGTAAAACATTTCGGAGAGATTACTCAGGGATTACTGCAAATACACTTTCTGTACTTTAAAAAAAGAAGTTGGAATGTTTTTGAAATCATTTGATACTGTTAAAGTGAGCAGGATCATCGTGGTCTTGGTAGTGTCCTGCTCATGGCTTCAACAGCATGGCAAAGGATTTATTCCCAGTACTTTAAATGTGCTTTTTGCTTGTCTTGGATCAGGGTTTGGAGGTGGGGGGTGGGTGGGCAGTTAATAGCAGCCTATTGACACTGAACCATCTGTTTAAATGGAGGCAGTCCAGCACAGTGGAGAGGGGGAGGAAAGGAAGGATAGATGGACCAGAGAATGTGACAGATAAAAGGAGAAGAGTGGGAGATGATGAATGGAGAGGATCAGTAATGGTAAGCATCAAAGCAGAGTGTTAACAAATGGTTTTTTTTAAACTAATATTTATATTAATGGAGGGAAAAATATGTAAGAACTTTAACTGATCAAGGATATGTCAAAAAATATGACACTGTCTGCACATTTTAAATTTGTACTTTTTCTCTTCTTTTTATTTCTAACATTCTCAACTGTGGTAATGTATGTGAAGGTATTGTTAACAGCATTACTTCTTGTTGCTCTGTTGTACTTTCTCAGATCCAAATCCATGTTTTTTCCCCCTTCCTTTAGAAGAGCAATGGTAAAGCCACATCTCTGTTCTGTAAAGCCTGTGGTCTCTGGAGACGGCTGGTCCGGCACAGCCTTGGGGGGAGCTGTCAGTTGAATCATCCAAAGTGAGGGCTGATTCCTTCGTCAGCTGCTTCTCAAGTCTTCCTCCCTGACCCAAGCTCATTCCCCTGAGCCCCCTGATTGCTGTCACCATAGTGATTCTCTGTGTACTGCCGACTGGTCTCTGCACCCACACTGCGCCCCTCTGTCCACCATGTTTAAATTTTTTTCTTTTCTTTTTTTTTTAAATGACTTGGTTCCTCACTGAAAATGGACTTCATGTGTGGATGTCCTCAGCTGGCCATGGTAAAAAGGGTTTCCCTGTACTTGCTGGAACACAAATGTAAAAACATAGTTTTTACACACACACACACACACACACACACACACACACACACACACACACACACACACACACACACACACACACA
>JAOWBL010000019.1:15989886-16004396 GCA_028564865.1 Zenarchopterus dispar | reverse complement strand
TAACTAACTAACTAACTAACTAACTAACTAACTAACTAACTAACTAACTAACTAACTAACTAACTAACTAACTCTACATTAATTACAAATGTGGGTGTGTCATCTTTGAAAAACTGCAACGGAGAATGATTTGTTGATTTCAAAACATAGGCACTGAGTAGAGCATTTGTATTTGTTGGGTAAACACATGTTAGTTTGGTCATATTTTCACTGGCCAGGATTTATATGCTGTTTGATTTCATTTTCTACAGACTTATTCATTATTGGCTGGTAATTTCTTTCCATTCTTGCTTTTTTAATTTCTTTTTTCTTGCATTGACTCTCAGTGTTTCTGAACTCATTACAGAGCAATCAGCCCCAGGCGTTTAAGTGTGCAGCCAGAGGGAGCAATAACTGTAAATAAACACTAGTGCAAGCTCTCCGATAACATGTAACCAAGATGATAACAGCCCTTCTTAGCACGCCTGTTGACCTTCTCCTTGCCTTGGGCTTGTGAAGGACTTCTAACTCCCTGTGCTTTTATCTCAAAACTCCTCTACCCTATAGGACCTGCTATTGAGGATGAGAGGCAAAGAGGGAGGGAATTACAGAAGAAAAAAAAGAAAAATGGGGAAAGGGAAATTGCTTGGAGAGGAAGACACAAACAAAATAGAACAACAAAGAGCTGACCTGGGCAGTTGTATCTGCCATTGCTGCTGTCTCATCTCTCTGTCCTCAGTCTTTGTAGGACTCGGCATAATTAACATTTTAAAAGATAGCATGAAATTGGAATAGACTTGTATTTACCCAGTGGTCACCAGCACACAGTATATTTGAAAAGCAAAAGTTAAAGTAAAGTGGCAAACAGATATCTACAGAAAGGAAGTGACAAGAAGATAAGAATCCAGCATGGGAGTGCCCAAACTCTGATGAAAAACATAATTTACGAGGTAATCTATAATTTTTGCTGTGAGAAACGGATAAAAGAGAAGCAATTTCTGGTGGTTCACATCCCAATACTAATGCAGAGTCTGACAGTAGCATGTCCAGAGCTGCGTGGCTAAAGCACTGTCTGGATGAGATTGATAATACAATTAAGCTATTCCTCTTATGAATGCATCACTATGACCCATTACTACACAAAATGCTTCAGATGAAGCACATGAGAGTGGCTCTCAGGCCTTTTGAAAGGAAAAAAATACAATTATAAAAGGCTAGCTGGAAAATGTGCTCTCTTTAGATTTGCAGGCAGGCCTGTACATCATCAGATATGTGTGCTCCGCCTGCATATCTTACTGCTGTCCTCAGGCCAAGCTTTCTTCATCTATATTGAAACGAGGAGTTCAATGGAGCATAGATGGACTCATGACAATATAATTTTTTTTCCTTATGGTCCTCTCTTATTGTCTGCTCTTATCGTTGTTTTGTTGTGTATTGAGATTATTGCTGCTACTATTTCTACATAATGTTTTACAAACATGTATGCAAAGAGAGAGTGTGTGTATAGCTGCAGAAGACATCAGGCAAGATGATTTGAAATTATCCTTTTCAGTTTATTTCCCACTTATTTATATATGTATGTATTTCTTCACTTTCAGTACTGTGGATAACATAATATTCAGACAAAACTTTGATTCTTTTAATTGTTTTGCCAGTAAAGTCCAAGCCATATACTTAAGGCAAAACATAAAGCCATAATGGTTTTTCATTTTGTTGTCCAGGTGTGTCTGTAAATTCCTGCTGCTTCTTCTGCAGGGTGGCCTTAAAACATGATGCAGGCTATGAGATACTGTTAAAATGAGTTTGTAGTATTTAAAATGATTTATGAGTTGACAGTATTATTGAGTTTTTGAAACATACTTGATCCAAATCTACACACATCTGATCATAATGACAACTGTGCATAGCCTTTAGCCAGGATTGCTGTGTATAACTGACCTTTGAATCATCATTCCTAAATAGCTAAAATTGTCTGGTTTTATTAAAGCTTTTGTTTTAATAATGTTAGATTAATGCGGATGTGAGGCATTCAAACTGAGGATGAGAGGTAGAGATAGCAGGGGTCAATAAGTGGGAAAGTTTATATAGAGGCAATTCCCAAAGACAAATAAGAATGGTAGGACAGTAAATCAGTATAAATCATTAGTTATTGTTATCTGTTGTGTAACTGAGTATTTGTGTGTTAGTGTATTTATACTCAGTGGCCACTTTATTAGGTACACCAGGTACAGCTACTAAAGTGGCTGGTGAGTGTATTTTAAAAACTGCTTTTAATTGGAACCATTCAAAAAATTGTCTAATAATAAAACAACATTGTCAGGCTTGTCAAGAGTTTTTCAAGGACATACAGCTCTACTGCCCTTGCAATAATGCTCTCACTCAGGTTCAGTAGGTCCTGTAAACACTTCAATTTCAAAGGCAGAGGAGGGGCAATGTGTACAGTAAACTGTCTATTTTTCAATTGTAACAGTTAAAAAGCAAGCCCAGATGGGAAATATTTTATTGATATACCTCAGTGTAATGTATTATTAACTTATTATGTTGTGGACTTTTAGATTTTATTCTAATTATTTTACAAACTGTGACTTATTTTCATTCCAAAAAATAGACATGTTTGTAAAGTTAGGAGCTGTTCCTAATAGCAAAAATAGGCTGCATTTGTTTTAAGAGCAGTGTTTCCCAGAGTCACGTTATACTTGTAGTATAATAACCAAAGGAAAAAAAAACTTTCATTTTACTCTCACTTATATTCATGCCATTATATCCTTTTGCAATACTTCTTCTCAATTCTGGTGCTCACTTAACCAACTGTGCCAGTAGTTCAGCCGTCATATTTACTTGTTACTTGGTCATTTCGGTTGTGCACCAGGACCCTAGATCTCCCACTTTGTGCTTGAAGAAGGGACCACCTGAGTGACAGGTTTGGACAGAAAGAAATTAGGGTTTGCTGCAAAAGGTGCTACAATTTTTAGTCTGTGCTTGAATAAATAATAATATTTTTTTCAAAAACTACAGAGATGATGAATCCATTTGGTGACAGATTAATCCAGTAACCCAATAATCAAGTGTGTGCTCCTTTAGCTCCTTGCCTCTAGCATGAAGAGGCAAGGAGCTAAAGTAGCACAAAACACTCACCAGCCACAACAGGTACACATGGTATTCCTAATGAAGTGGTGAGTGTTTGTGTGTTTGTGTTTGTGTGTGAGACAGAGCAGCAAGCAGCTGAAAGAAGTTACGCTGTTCTACAGTTTATGGTTTCATTATTATCATGAATAATAACATGAGAGTGGCTCCCAAATATAGTTGTACAACTGTTGTGTGGGAAACTGAAGATAAGAACATCATGCCAATATTTCCTCTTAATTAATTTTAATAAACTGTTGATAAATCCTAGGTTCTTTATACATAATGACTGGACATATTTGGCTGTAATAATTAGCTTACAGTTTTTTTTATTAATAGGAATATCAAGCATTGCAAATATGTAAATAATTAGCAAATAATGTAACACGATAATTCAAAGGGCAATATAGCTGTATGTGGGGAAAAAAAATCTTGACTATAGCATCCTTAGTCCTTCTGACCTTTTTGGTAAACTTTTTTTTTAATAGCAGCTCTTACTACTAGTTGTCCTATAAACTTAACATCAGTCACCTTCTTAAATCCAACCAAAACCATTAAATCTTTTAACATGGGAGCAATTTTCAACTCACAGTCCACATTTAAATCTCTTAGAAGATAAGTTTTTAAACTTTAAGTGTTTAAATTTTCAGAAATGGAGGTGACCTCTTTAATCTTGCCTGTAGATGATGTGATACAGGGGGGAAGGCAGACTCTGAGAAGTCATGGGACAGGAGGTTGATGTCACTTTGCTGACAACTTGCCTTTAGAGAAGAAACAGAGAGACAGAGTAAACCCAGACATTTTGCTGCAGGTCTAAACTGAGCCCTTTTCACTATGGCTGTCACTGCTGCTGGCTGGAATCAATTCTATCTTTATCAGTCCCCCTCTTCCGTGTCCAGGAATCCTCCTCACACCACAGAGCAGCCGAAGGGAAAACTGATGTGTTTTCCAATAATGAAATGGAACACTGCAAAAATAAGTTTAAAAAGGTTCCTGACTGGTTTTCCTCAGCCACACAGACCTCTGTTAAATCTGTTGTCTAGTTTTTAAGTATAAGTGTGTATTTTTCTAGATCTAGAAAAGGTGTTTGTGTGTGTGTTGTTGGTTAAGCTAAATTTTTATCCTCTGATAAAAGTCCAGAGCAGATATTTTGATTTTGGTCTAATATTCATAATTTTTCTCCTTGTGCATTATCTCAGTGAACTTCAAGTATAATTGAGAAAGTACACTCAACTTTAATTATATAGTGCATATACAAGATGAAGATTAATTATCTACTGAAATTTTAAATTTCATCATCAGTTACATAGTTTACTTAACTTAGGAGAAACAATGTTTTTGTTTTTGTCTTTGATATTGTTTAACCCAATAAATAACTCTGAAGTCTTGTAGGTGTTCATTCATGTCTTTTTTTAAAGTTTGAAGTTGGAATTTCCATTTTCCCATTTGCTATTGAATTCACAATCATTAACTATAGTATTTACGACATATGAATTTAAACTTGAAAACAAAAGTGTAAATTAGCCCATATTAGCAATTGTTCATTATTTAGCCACTAAAAAAATAGCATAAACCCAGAGAAATGAAGCAACAGTGAAGCCAAAGTCATTTTTGACTGCTGTATTTTCTACTGACTGTTGCAGTACTTCAGCTTTCCTGCAGTGAAACATTTTTCCCAACTTTTTCCAGGTCAACTTACGAATTAAAATTCCATAATGCCTTAAAGATGCATCAGTTGCCACATATCACGCAGGCAAAAAGGGGTTGTAAGTATTTGAGAATGAAATTTCCAGTGAAGTATTTGTTTGTTTTTGGCTTAGTGTGAGCTCTCAAACTAGATACTCTATGCTATCTCATACAATAATGAAATTGTGTAAAGGTTATGGAATGTAATTTGTGTTTATGTTATGTTGGCATAGTAGCTTGTAGCTGTAGGAAGGATATCGGTTAAGTCAGAAGTGATGGGAATCCACACCACTTCTGAATTATTTAGATTATAAATGGGTAATTGCAAAATCTCTCTGTAATATTTTTTTTAATCTTTATCAAAGCATGTCATATACATGCCATAAAGACATTGAGAAATTACAGCATCATTTAGATGAATTTACTTCTCAATGCTAATGCTAATTCAATGCTAATTCAGCTCTGCAAACAGCTCCAGATCCTGTTTCTACACAATTTGTCACAAACAATAAAGAAACCCTTCTCCCCCCAGCTAAGCTGCTTATTAGTCTGTTGTCCATCATCTAATTTTTAGTTCAATCTTACTTCTACCATTAGTTTTGCACCATTGAAAATTAAGGGTCATTGTAATTTCTTAGATGCAAATTCCTTAAATATTGGATGGATGCATGGATGGATAGATGGTTGGATGGATGTAATTCCCTAACAGTCAGCACTGTTTTTGCCATATGGTTTCACACTTAAGTGTATATCATAATTGTCTTCTACTTATAAAACTAATTGTATTTACGTGTGAAAATGTGGAATTGTAATATCCTGATGTGTGTATGTGTATGTGTATATATATATATATATATATTTATATATGTGGTCAGCACTGGCCATGCTCCAGATATCTCCAGTGATTGTCTAACTATGTCATAGCTATAATAAAGACCATAATATATTTATACCACATGTATTCAGTGTTGTCTGAGTGGTGGTGAGTTCACGTCATTAAAAATCTATCCTTGTAAAAATATATAAGACTTTTGGGGCATGACAGCCCACATGTCTGCTAAGTAGAAAGCTTTGTAACCATCCAGTCTATTTCATTCTGAAACAACAGCTATCACTATTCTAATGGCCGGTCGTGTGAACGCATTCCACCTCAGGCCTGAGGCAGAGAGGCCTGCTGCTGCTGTACGATGATCCATCTGCATGGCAGAAACCATCCATCCAGTGGATGGCTACAGGCTGCAAGCCGGCCCATTGTGTGGGCTGAGCAGTGTGACTGCTCCCTCTTGTACCTCCGTAATGGGATTACATTAGCCAGGTTCTTCTGCTCTCTCTCCAGCTCTCATCTACTCTATCATGCACATACTGAAACACACACACACACACACACACACACACACACACACACACACACACACACACACACACACACACACACACACAGAGTACATTAATACACTGGGAGTCATTGTGTGAATGACTGACTGTCCACTTGGCCAGCTCATCTTTGCACCCTCTGTTCTTGCCTGTGGCCCAGAGTAATGATGCAGGTTTCATACCAATTTTACTGACACTTTCAGCAGCAATAAACTGTTTAGTGTTTGGTCATTTTTATGTCTATTGAGAAAAAAACAAAAAAAGTTTTATCTTGCCATTGCTTCTCAGTTCCATTTATCAGTTCCATTGCTGCATAAGAAAAACAAAAGGAGGCGATAATCAGAGAGGGACAGACATGTTTAGAAAAAGGCAGAGGGTTTTGCTGAGGGTTTTCCTTAAGGAGAGCCTGTCAAGGGTAAAATCTTGTTCAGAACCAGGATTTGTGCTTTGTTGAGCTCCAGAAATAAGGCTAAACTGTTTGCTGAAAACTGTTTGTTAATGTCCAGATGGTGCTCTAGTTTTCCCTCAAGAACAAACATTGATATTTAACTTAACCTACCAAGACACCAATGAATAAAAACATGGGGAGAGATGATTCTCAAGAGAAATTCTGCAAAAAATATTAAAGACAAGAGCTATATTTTTTTCCCTTTTTTCATATTTATTTATCTTTGCTTTTTCTCATTTTTAGTCATTGTTCAGTTCATTAGCTTCCTTTAAAACTTATACAGTGTGTACATTCTGTACTGAGGCAAAGTTCATTTCTGAAAAATCTGGTGTACTGT
The DNA here is from genome assembly GCA_028564865.1 of Zenarchopterus dispar. Lineage (NCBI taxonomy): Eukaryota > Metazoa > Chordata > Actinopteri > Beloniformes > Zenarchopteridae > Zenarchopterus > Zenarchopterus dispar. The sequence goes on along the minus strand of JAOWBL010000019.1, from coordinate 15,997,449 downwards.
GACTCTGTTTTAAACACTGTATAGATTCATGGCAAATGATTTCAGCTTTATATAGTTTATCTTTAATGCTTTCCATAGCCATTTCAGAAAAATCAGCCAGCCGTTAATGTTAGCTAAATACTAAATGATATGGGATTGATTAAAAGGGTCAGGATACCAGCCTACCAAACGGTTTGAATCTGGAGGTAGCCACCATAAAATTAAAACGGGGATCAATGGCGTGTCATATCCTTGCTGCTCTGTGGGCTGAACATGTAATTCTAACCTTGAGGCTGCAGCCATCTCTCACGTCAGGCCCTCCAGCAACAGGCTCAATAACCCAGCCGCCCATGGCTCCTGTCTGTTTTTATCCATGCTAGAGTATCAACAAGCAGAAGTTGTTTGGTTTTAGTGTTATTTATCACATCTGGAAATGTTTTTCTGTATGTGTATGAATGTAAGGTTTTCAGTGGCTTTCATCATTGGGAGTGGTATAGGTTCTCCAGATACCATACGCAATGGAATTTGATCTAACATTTCCATCTAGGAGAGGTTCTTTTTTCAATTAGTCCAAGGAGAAGATAAATATTTTTTTCTGTAAATTAACATCTAATAATAACAGAAAAGTATTCACTTAATTAACAAATCTTTATTTTTTGATTGTGTGTGAAGCTTTTAGTTTTTCATAGATAGATAGATAGATAGATAGGTAGAATTCCTCCATAGCCTTGTTGTGTTTTCATTATGAGAAATCATGAATCTCAGAGGCCACTTTCAAGTCCCAAAATAGGCCCAACTGCATTATGATTTGTAAACTGAATTGCAAATCATAATTTAGTGTCTGAATTATGATTTGCAATGATGTTAGTATGAGGGATGATTGATTCACTGTCTTTTCTGTTCAAGATAGGTGCTTTGGCAACTGCAATTTTGCAGAAGTTACAATCCCATTTTTAAGTTCTATCGTTTTTGTGTAGAAAACATTATGAAAATCATAGGATCATAGCTGGTCTTAGCATTAGGTAAATTAAACCTCAGACAGAGAGTAACATATAACTTTACTTGTCCGTGCCATTATTTAAGCAAAAATGAAGCCAAATTTTAGAAAAAAAAAACATTTGAGTAATACTAAGCACTTTGTCAGTAATAATTGGAAGTAGCTGTTTCTTGTATGACTTTATATGTCTCTCAAAGTTTTGCAACATTGCTTCAATTTATTGAAACTTTTGTGCATTTTCTTATGCTCTCTTGAGATGTCTCCTCACCTTTTCAATTGCATTGACGTCACAAGTTTAACTAGGCCATTTCAGAATCTCGTTCTTTTAATTTTTCAGCCATTCTGATGTAGATTTGCTGGCCTGCTACAGATAATCATTTTGTTGCATGATCCAGTTTTAACATATTTTAATCTGTTGGCCTTAGATTTTCCTCTATTATAATCTGGTATACAGGGCAGTTCATGGTTGGCTTGATGACTTCAAAATGCCCAGGTACTGTGGATACTGTTAATTTAAAAACAAACAAACATCCATCCATTTTCTATATCCGCTGAATCCAATTACTGAGTCACAGGGTCTGCTGGAGCCAATCCCAGCCCATTGTAGGCGAGAGGCAGGGGTACGCCCTGGACAGGTCAGAAGTCCATCGCCGGGCCACATATACAGACAAACAACCACGCACATGCACACTCACACACCTACGGGTAATTTAGAGTTCTCAATCAACCTCGTACGTGTTTTTGGACTGTGGGAGGAAACCGGAGTACATGGAGAAAACCCAAGCAAACTCCACACAGAAAGACTCCTGTCGGGAGTCAAACCAGGAACCTTCTTGCTGTGAGGCAACAGTGCTAACCACTAAGCCACCGTGCTGCCTACAAACAAACAAACAAACAAACAAACAAAAAACCTCAACTCCCTTTAGGTGCAAATGTTTTGATAACCCTTTAACTATTGTCATTGCTGCACACAACTGCTTAGATAATTTCTTATATGATTTTTGTTTTGGTATTGCTTTAACACACACCTGAATTCTTCATACCAGTAAGCTTATAAAACATCTTTTTTTATAGAGGTCTGTAAACATGGTGAGAGTCAATTCATCATGAGTTAATGATCAGAAGCACCTGGCTGCAACTTTTGCTCTTAAGTCTTATTCTTGTCTTAATTTAAACTTCACCTGTACACTAACCATTCAAAACGGCAGCAGATTTTGAATGGCCTTTTCTTTTCCCACTTTTTTATTTTTATTTTTGAAAAGCCTTATTCACTTGAACTTTATTTATTTATTGTTTCACCAGTCCTCCTTGATGGTTTGATCTCACATATTTTATTAACATCTGATTTTCTAATTCTGCCAAGGAGGACTAAATCACCAATGTGAAACATGAAAGAACAAGACTGATATTAGTGTAATGTCTCTTCGTGATGAGATGTGTTACAGTAGAAGATAGACATGCTAATAAAAGACAAATAGACAAAAGAAAAAGGGACAAACAGAAAATGGAGTGTGAATGAGCATGTATGTATGTGAGCGTGTGTGTGTGTGTGAGAAAAGGAGATATATGTAAGTTTGCACAAACTTATGCACTTGAACTTTAAAAATAAAAACAGGTGCTCTAAATAAAACAAACAAACAAAAAAAACTGTACAATCCATCTTTACATGAACCCCATGCTCTATTGTGTGTTTGAGTATGGCATTGAACACATAAAACAAGCTTTAAAAAAGTCTGGTAACTCAATGTTTAATTAACTTCTTCTTGGTATTATGTATTTTGATCTCAGGTGATTTATAACATTTAAGAAATGTCTATTCTTGTACCCAGACAATGGCTGATCATTGAGTGCCAGAAATTCCATAATTTTCGTCCTTAAGGCTTTGCTTTTTCATTTTCTGAAAGTGTTTCCCATAGAATTAGATTACGCCTGTTACACTTATTGTTATTGACATTACAATAGAAACAACAGAATTGCTTTAATATCTCCTCTCGCTCACATTCACATTCGTATAAGCTGTTGTGGTGCTGAAGAGACTGCAGCTGCCATATTTACTTGGTCATTATAATATCCACAGTTATGAGAAATGTGACTTTCTCATTTAATCATGTTTTGTATAAAAAGGTTGCTACATCTTTTGGCTAGATGTTATTTTTAAGAAGAGCCTGTTTTGGAAGCCGAGAGTCAACACACAAAGCTCCACGTCTTCGCCTGCTGCCCATAACACACCACACCTAACCCACACAGACCCTCCTACATGTGGTGTGCTCACTGGAGGGTGAACCCCCTGGCCAAGCCTTATGAGCAAAGGCCTAGCCAGCTGCTCAGCAGTAAACCCATCCCCGTCGGCCTGGTTCCAGGGTGGGCCCACATCCGGTTGAAGGCAATGGGGCTTCTTGGTTTCTGTTCTTCATAAGTGCCTCCTCTTTCAGTTTGTCTTGGGTGACCCTGGCAGGGTCAATTGACCCCAACAACATAGGTCCTTGGATCGTTCAGGCTTTCAGACCCCTCTACGACGATAAGGTGATGATTCAACAATGATTCAAGGAGGGGATTCAGGAGGAACAAGGCAGGTGCTATCCTGTTCATGGAGCACTGAACCAGCACTTTACCTTTGATGGGGTCCTGGAGGGGTCATGGGTGTTGGCGCAACCAGCTCACATGTGCTTTGTGTACATGGAAAAGGCGTCCGCTGTGTCTCTGATGGTATTTTGTGGGGGCTGTGCTGTGAGAACGTGGGAATTATGGGTCCAGTGCTTTGGGCTATTCAATCCCTGTAAAAAAAAAAAAAAAGTGATAGTTTGGTCCCTTTTGTTGTTAGTAATTAGAAGGAGGGGCTTTCTTTAGTCACTTTCAGAAATAGTTTTATCTGAAGAGCATGACGGTGTACTGATCTCAGTGTTAACACCAGTCTAATGATTTTGTGAAAGACAACAGAATTTGCTTGTTTTATGCTCTAGTAGCTTTGTTTCATACTCTTATCCTTAATCAGCTTCATTACATTGAGCATGTATATAGGCTGATGGTATTTTATATCCTTATTAAGTTTGTTGTCCAAAATGTTTTACTTGCACAATTTGAATTATCTTAAGGTATTCCGTCCTTAAAGTTAAAAACTTTCACCCTGAAGACATGCTTGAGTGATGGGTTGAGATGTCTCTCTCTTTCTCTCTCTCTCTCTCTCTTTCTCTCTCTCTCTCACACACACACACAGACACACAAGTGAATATTGTCAGCTGACTGATCACCAATCAGTTAGTGCATGCATTATTCCAAAATGAAAAATTGTAAGTTGTTTCTTAAGGCTGCTACATTTATGTTGAAATTTTCATGAAGTTTTTCTCTAAGTTGCAGGCAATGTTGATACCTCAGTGCACTTAGTGTTCTGCAGTTCTGTACAGTAGAAACTAACGATGGCATTTCTGTGGACAGATTGAGTGGAGCAGAGAGGAGTGGGTGTGTATCTCTGTGTCTGTGCTATGAGCTGACTTGTGAATTAGCAATCTTATGGCAGAAGGAGCAGGATGTGCTTTGACAGTGTGATAGTTAGCCCATCTGTTTGTAATCAGTTGTGGGTCTGTGTGCAGGTTCTGCTGCAATGGTACTGCCTGCCACCAGGTGGTCAACAGTTCCCTGTTGCCCTGATGTAGAATTGTGATGGGGGCTGAGCCTTGTGGTCTTGTCAGTTTGCCAGCAAACTTGACTCTTGAATAGATGCTAAGTTTACACCAATCATTTCAGTTTATCCTTTAATAAAAAAGAACCACCTGGTCTAGTGTATTGGTGTAGACACAGCATACAGATTAAAAAAAAAAAGCTGTTAAGTACTTTTATTTGCATTTCAAATTACAAAGTTAACACTTTCTCAAATCCAGTTTTTTTTATTGTCATATGTACAGTAGAAAAACAGTGTTTACATCAAGAACTGACATTATTACTATGCCAATTCTTTAGTTTCCCTGCACAATGAACTAAGAATGTATTTACGCCAACAATGAGAAGATAAATGAAAAGCAGTTTTGGGTTAAAAAGAGAAAAGTTAACAGCATTAAACTCAAGCATTAGCTTGTCATATGATACCTATCTTTCTAAAGTATTTTTGAGTCCAGTGAAGGACAACTTTTAGGAATACATTGAAAACAAGCAGTGATCAGTCATGTCTTAAATGCTCAGAAGGCTAATATGAACTGTTTCACTTTGTCTGCAGGGAACCTGGGGCGTGTTGACTACATCAGTGATTTTGAGTTTGACCTCTTCATCCGGCCTGACACCAGTAACCCACGCTTCAGAGTCTGGTTCAACTTCACCGTTGAGAATGTCCGGGAGACACAGGTGATCTTTTAAAGTGTTGAGTCATTGTTTACGGCATAGCACTTGCTTTTTCTGTATACTCTGAGTGGTTCAATCTTTTACTACAATTTATAAAATAGAAAACACTTAACACTTAACTAAATGGTTTTTTTTCATTATTGACAATTAATCAGTATCACCTTTATATACAGATAGAGGTATGCATATGAATTCCAGTCTGTACTTTAATATTATATACCTTGGGGAAAAAAACAGCAAAAACACACACACCTATATTGTAATATATAGACACACACACACACACACACACACACACACACACACACACACACACACACACACATAGTTGTTTATATAGTCATTTGCTACTGTGTAAAAAAAAATGATTCTGAATATTATTAATAGTCACAGTAGACTGTAAAACCTTGGCTTATAAGTTACATGGGATCAGAAACTGTGGCCAGAGTATACTGTAGCTTTTCTTCAGTGTCGCTGAACCTTCGCTGAAGCCTCTCCAGCAGTATTTTTTGCTACATATATCATCATATTGTACCTTGTCTGGTGAATTTACATTAAGTTTATTTTGTTCAATAAACTCACCTCCATTGAATCACACGTTAAAATGTCTAACTTTGCATTAGAAATAAGCATATGTACAGCCTTGTTAAAAAACAGTTTTGGTCTCCATAACTAAAGTTCACATCCAATAAGACTAGTAGTACATCAGGTTATTTAATATAAAGCAAGAAATGTATTTATAATATGGACTGTAGCCTTTTGATTGGCAGTTGGCTTAGCCAGTGACTAGTCATCATCACTTCTTCATCAGTTATCAACATACTATGAAGATTAATGAAGCAATCAACATTTTGCACTCACTGGTATTAACCTAGCATCAGCTAAACGCAGCATCATCTCTGATTTCACCACCAAAACGACATTTGAAATGGGATATTCTCCTGTAAACCTTTGTCTGCAGCTCCACTGGTGTGGATCGGCTGAAGGACGTGGTAGCTGCAGCTAACATTGATTGGCATAAGGTGTTGCATTCAGCTTCCCCAGCCTGTTTTCCCATTTACAACATGGTGCCTCACAATACGAGAAAACAGGCTTCAAAATCACTCTTCAGAGCCTTTGGGGTGACACTGTGGATCATCTGTCCAATAATATTCTATTCTGTGGTTCACTCTGTAAAATATTTCCTGATTACCATGTTACTTGGGCTGAGTGTGTATGGCACATGGGCAAACAGAATGGAATCGGTAAAAAAAGCGAGGGTGAGTGGCTAGTTACCGCTCAGGCTGGTAACCCTGAAAGTTGACCAATTCTGGTCAAAACTTTTGGTGTTTGGATACAGGGTGGGGATAGTAATCTAACAGTGCATTCAACCTTATGGAGCTTTTGATTAACACAAAATATTACTGATGAATAATTTCACTTATATGCTTGGATAAAACAAATGTTTAGAATTCCTCATTGAATGTCCTTATTACATTTCACTGTTTAATTTTTTTTTGTCTTTTTAACACTAGCATTGTTTCTTCTCAGAACTGATATACTCCTTTTTACTTCCTCAATTCTAGTTATCATTTGCGGCTGTGATTTTCTGACACATGTGGATACATGACTTAAAAAGGCATTGCATGTACTTTCCATGATTTAAATATAACATTGAAGGATAAAGAGAAAAGACTATATCAGCATTTATGTTTGCCTGTCACTGTGTAATTTGTATGCTGCAGACAAGCACTTGTCTGGCTTAGAAATAAAGAGAGATAAAGGAGTGAAAAAGACCGACAAGGACTACAGAACAGTGACAGAGGTATGGTGGAGAGATGGAAAGAGCATGAGACAGAAAAAAAAGATAATCAAAAAGTAGCAAATAGAAAGTGACAAAAAAAAAAAGACAAACAAATGGCAAAAAGCAGAATAATTAGAATCTGCAGTATGCTGTTGCTGCTGCCTTGCTGTTGAGTGTCCAGCCCAGCCTATCTGAGGCTACCAGGCCTATCAGCACATCTCCCTGCAGTGCTGTAGTCAGCACTAATCACAGTTTATGGCACCGAGATAAATACAAAGACTTGGCTTGGGGCTGGATCGATCCCAAGCCAGATAGACCAGCACTAGCACACTACCAGACTGGACAGACAGAGTATTTGCTGTTCATGACAGAAAAAGCATGCAAGAGAGGTGGATATAGTTTCTATCTATCTATCTATCTATCTATCTATCTATCTATCTATCTATCTATCTATCTATCTATCTATCTATCTATC